>JAODKT010001744.1:27587363-27606545 GCA_027576195.1 Cossypha heuglini
ATATATGCATATGTGTATATATATGTGTGTGTGTGTGTGTATATATATATATATATATATGAGATATAAATTTATTTTATTTATATAAAAATTTCCAGTTTCTTCCTTTACTCTCCTAAACCATCCAAGTCAGGCTCAGAAACTTTGAGATTTGTGACCTCCTTTCTAGCATTTCTAAGTGTTTTCTACTTAACAAGCAAATTGCCCATTTTCCTGTGACACCCCTTCCCCCTATTCCAATTTACAGAACATATTACACTTTGTGAAGACTCCTTAGTGCCAACCAAAATGTGGTTTAGATTTCAGTCTGCCTTCAAACACTGCCATAGGACCTGAATTCTGGATGTCACCTTGTATTTCACCATTAAATTTTAGAGTGTCTCCACTCTACCCCTCAGTTGCATATTTAGCATGAAAAAAATTAGATAATCCTTTCAATTGGCATGCAATGCAAACACAACCACTATTTCTGGAAGTTCAGTGTGTCACTTAACAAGTTCATTCTTTATATTATCTTTAAAATTGATGGATATATCTGAGAAAATCACAAGATCTTAAATAATTTTGTTCTGTTTAGCACATGTAATGACTAGAAACTTAATGAGGAAAATGTCATACTACAAAATTTCTGAATTTATCAAAGGTTTAGAAAGTTGCTTACTCTGCCATCACTATAAATCCGAAAATTTATCTTTCTAAGAGCTGCCCTGTCCAAAACCTCTTTGACTGAGCATCCACACGTGATCGTCAAGGTATCAAAGAACAGATCATGATGTAGTTTATGACCAGCTCGCCTGAGACCTATAAAAAACAGTAAGGTAATTCTATTATATGCACACTGTATTGTTTGCTCAGGCGGTAGTTGCAGAACAATACTATTTATCTCAAAAGTAAATGCTTTTACATAGTAAAGCAAAATATGCCCCTTGTGTAAAGAGCAGCAAAATCACCATCTTTTTACCGAAATGTCACTGTATATGAAATGCAACTAAATCAGATTCAAACCTAAGTAATAAGGCAGATTGAGTCTAGGGAAGGTCATTCTGATACATCAAATCTGACATATATACAGCAGCAGAGTTGGTATATGAATGCAAGAAGGACAAAATAATAAGACTGGAATAATCTGGAATTTATTATTTATTATAATAAACAGATACTAATGGATATGAACTGTCACAGACCTTACCATAACAAAGACCTAAGGTTTTTTGCAGTAGCAAGAGGTCTTCTAGCTAAACTGACAAATAAAGCATGGATGTTTCTTACAGTAATCCCTTGGTTCCAAACATTCCAGTTTGGTATAGCTCCTTCTGACAGCAGCAGTAGTGTTATCAGTGAAAAAAAACCCTACCAGACCACACAGTCCAGATGCAATTATTATTTTCTACTACAGATTCTGTGCTTATCTTCAGCTGTTAAGCTTTGGGATTTCAATGTTTGTAGCAGGTATGATACTCCACCCAATTTAACTGAAGTGGTTCTATAGCTTTAATATAATTTATTACCTTCCTTTGTTATGTTATTAATACTCTGTGCAGATTTCTGTGTGTAAACTAGGATGGTCCATCAAAGAAGTAGATGCTGGCAAACATCAGTTCAACAGTATCATCTAGAGACTCACTCTGTAGACTTCTGTAAATTACCCAAGAAAACAGAAGCAATGCCTGCAATTTTTTATCACACAGACATCTAATTCTTGGATGTCATTACCAGAACTACACAAAAAAATCAGCTATGAATTTTGTATTTAAATAGCCTCTCTCAAGTTGAGAGAACACACATCAGCTGGATACCCCTGCCCATCCTGTAAACTCATTTCAGATGTGTTATTTAAGGGGTAAGGATTTTAGAACAGTTTCTGTAAACACTAAGTACACACCTTCAGCCAAGATTAGAGCAGCATTGTGCACTCGTCTTGCAATGTGTCTCAGTCCATCAGACCCATGGTATACACCAAACATGGCTGACATATTAGCCAGAAGAGCCTAGGATCCAAACACAGTTTAGGACATTGCTATTGTGAGCAAAGACTACTTCATGTAAGTTTAGTTCCTTTAGCACCCAAGGACACCCTTAGCTGAAGTTATAGCTGCTTATATATTGCCTACAAAATAAAAGGAGGAAAAAGCAAAATACTTTTATAAAACTGTAAGGACTGATTATGAATTCAATGCTATTTGAAATGCAACTGTTTTAGCAATTAACATGTACTGAAATTCACCTACTGCAACAAAGACTTTTGAAGACTTTAAAGTCAAGCCAGTCTCACAGGAACTCATTGTTTAGAATCAGTACAAAAAAAAATATAGAGTACCTCCTGAATACTAAGTAATTAAACTTCTGTCAGTAATAATAATCTCTCCTCAAAATCTGTCACAACATTAAGAGCAGGAGGAAGGCAATGATAGGAGCAAAAAAAGTTATGACTCTGTCTGGCTGGAGGTCTGTGGAAATATGCTGAAGATAACTATTTTGGATACTCACTTAATCATGATACTTTCCTGTAAAGATATTGCTTTGGTGATGCAATATTCTTGCATCAAATCACATAGACAAAAATATAAGTTGTGACAATTTGAATAATTAGTTTTACAATTTACAAGTTTATTTCTTCTGCCTTGAGTTGGAAATTTCAGACCACTGAATTCCCTCCTACTTTATGAAGAGTTCTGTATCATTTACAACAAACACAGCACTACTCATTGGTGTTCATGCTACAAGACAGACAGATTCATGACACTGCAAGAATCCAGAACTACAGAAAGGAAATAGATAGTAAAACTCACTTTTCAAGCAGACCCCATTGTTCAAAGGACTCAAACCAAATAAACAAAGAACAGAATATTTCCATTTTCTTAATTTTCTACTAAAATCTTTTTAAAATAAAGCTAACCCATTGTTCAACTTGTTCCTTTCCAGCACTGAAAGCAAAGTGTAAGTTACCTGTGCTGTGCAGATGTTGCTGGTAGCTTTGTCCCTCCTGATATGCTGCTCTCGTGTTTGCAAAGCAAGCCGGTACACTTCCTTCCCACTTGCATCTCTAAGTCACAAGTGAAAATGTTGCTTCTGTTACTTTAAAATTACAGGGCTTTATGCATGCCAACCTGAAACTAGTTATCTATCCTCAGAGACAGAAGGGTGCTGGAGAGAACAAAGTGTAACACAGGACAGTTGCAATATCAAACACAGCAAGACTAAAGAACCTCTGGATTTCTGTTTATATCATGGCTGGTCAGGTAGAGCACACAGTGAAATTCTAACTACAGGAGAATTTGGTTTTTGCCTTAAAATGACACAGATTATTGCAGCTATTTTATCTGAAAAATAATGTCAATTAAAAATTCCCAAGCTTATTGATAACTGTGAATGTTTTAGTTATTTTGGTTGCTGAAGTACTTCTGGATAGCCTCTGTGCCAAAGACATGCAGTCTTCCTAGTGACAATTACTTTGCATTTCAATTATTACTAGTTAGACATCTGTCAAAATACACAGTACATCACCATCAGCAACTATTAGAAGAGGACTTTGCACACCATTTCTCTGCTTTGTCTAAGCATAACTAAAATTTGAACTAGATTAAGTTCCTTCTAGATTATTTTGGAGTTTCACTGAATTTTTCATTTATGTTTTGTAAGATTGGATGACAGAGAAAAAGGTCTAACAGTACAGAAAATGTGAAGTAAGTTAGTTTGCAAAACTTCCTGCCATCGCAATGAATCCACTCTGCTTTTGGTAATCTCTTCATCCCACAATGCCACAAGAACTATAGACAGTTGCACACCGATGGAATTCTTGAAGCTTGCTTCCTCAAAACTGACAGCAATTTTTATTCTAACAGTTTTCAAGAAAAAAAGGGTTCTCAGTACAACACCATGGTCACCTGTTGTTCAAGAAAGGTGCACAAAATGGTCATAGTGTGTTTTTTATGGTTTCTTATGTATTACTTGGACCTCTGAGGGGAGACTTTAGATCGGATATCAGGTAAAAGATTTTCAAATAAAGGGTTCTAAAGCATGGGAATAGGCTGCCCTAAGTGACAGCACCATTATCCCTGGAAGTGGTCAAAAACTATGTGGGTATGGCTCTAGAGGACATGGTTTAGTGGTGAACCTTTAGTGGTGAACATTAGTGGTAAATTGATAGTTGGACATGATGATCTCGAAGGTGCTTCCAACCTTAAGGATTCTAAGACTCTATGACTTCAATCTTCACTTAATGGCAGAGGGAGCCCTTACCTTGTGACACCCACCATTCTGCCCGGCATCATTCTCACCAGATTTTCCCTGACAGCAAAGAATGCTGCGTGGGGTCCCCCATAGCACAGTGGGACGCCAAACCTCTGGGAGTTACCCAGGACAACATCCACCCCAAACTCTCCAGGAGGCTTCAGAATGCAAAGGGCCAGAAGGTCAGTAGCACAGCAGGCAAGAGTCTGAGAACAGAAATGCACAAAGCAGTCAGCCTCTCTTCTGAAGGAATGGTATTTACAGGGGAGCTAGGTTTTTAAATTTAGTTTCTAACAACTCCACATCACTTGCATGGAGTTGAATGGTTGTAATGGTTATCAATGGCATGTAGCTGAGATGGTATCTCATTAACACTTAATTTCTATAAACATGGTTTTTTGCTGCGTCAGATTGATGTCTGTGTGACCAATAAAATTTACTTTACCCCATTCTGATGAGCTCTTTCAACAAGTTCAGAAAAGTCTTCAATCTTCCCTTCAGTGTCTGGATACTGAAATAACACTCCACTGACATCCTTTCCACTGAAATCCATCTCATGAGGTAATTTGAGCTCAGTAATAACACCTGTATAACTGGAAACAAAAACATGCAGAAGACAGGATATTCAAACCACTTCCAACCCTGAAGTGATACTTAATAAGATGGATTCATGGACTCATATATAACTATTTTCTTTAATATACAGAGAGTTGAACATCTTTGCAGAACTTAACACTGAGAAAGTTTCACATCATGGTCTATAGTACTGAAGAATTGCATTTAATACCACCATCAGAAATACAGAGCAAAGCAAACAGAGAATGCTTAAGACACTTGCTTCCTCGTAAAAGAAAAAAAGACCAGACTGAATTCAGCAGTCAAATGTATACAGTTGTGCAACAATTTAAAGAAAAAATTAAGTATTTTCTTTTTATCATATGTTTAGTCTCTTTTTAAACAGCTTTAATTTCTTTGTAGTTGTATTTGATCTAGAAGTAGTGCCAAATGATAACAGACTTCTGCTTTTTGTTTGCAAAGAAAGCACAGGCCAGAAATGTTAGGTATATGGCAAAAAGGCACAGATGGTAAATGATTCAGTGTAAGGGAAAAGCTATGGTGAAAGATGGAGGAAAAACATTACTTTGCTCTAGTTTGGACCACAGCTATAGTTTGAGGGTGGCATCGGGCATCTACATAGAACTTTCTCCTTTTGTTGTGTCTGTCAAAAAAAAAGAAAAAGAAGGTTTACACATCAATATCCATGGAAATAAATCAGCTTATTTTCTAGAAGTGAGTTTTCCTATGTAAAAAGGAGTTTAAAATGTTGGTTATTACAACCCGATTAAGTGTAAGATTGGATGACGTTTCTGGCATGTCATTAAGAAAGTTCATTTCAGACATTCAAATGAGAATCATACACGACAAAAATTAAAACAGATTATGAAACAGAACAGGGAGCTAATTTCAAAAGCCATAGGAATGGCTCTACACACACACATATCCTCTTTTAAAGGAATACAACGGCGGTCTTTAATACAGATTTTTCAATGTTGCCCTGGATAAAAAAAAACAATGAACAATTCAAGAAGGTAAAGGGAGATGAAGAAAATGGGTCCTGCCCACAGCAGTGGGGATAGAACTAGGTGGTCTTTAAAGTCCCTTCCAACCCAAACCATTCTATGATTCTGGTAAGACAATTCCCTATTTTTCTCTGGTAAGCAGGATTTTATGTCACACTGAGGCTTTGAACTACTGAATAGTTAGAAAACTATTTTTACACATACAAAACTATGATTACACAGTCTGTGCTGTGTAATCACCTTCCTAATACACAGTTCTGCAGTGACCTTCAGTCACTTCTCACATTTCATTTGATTTGCAAGTCCCTTTCATGTAGGGCCTTTCATGGCCCTACAACAAGCATAAATGAAAGCAGATTTGGATATACCAGTAACAGTTTCACTTTTAGCAACTTAGAATGATGTACTCTACTATTAATTAAAGCTTCTTTTAATCACTGATGGAAAAAGATAATGCACATCTTCAACTTTCATGGACACAAGAGATTCAGGTCACAGTCTGTTAGATGGTGTGATAAAAAGTCCTGTGCATCTCCTGCAGAGAGGCAATGGCAGGTGGGGGAGCCCAAATAACACCCTGTCCCTGCTGCTCCCAGGTGCTTCTCAGGGAAAATCAGGCCAACAGAGACTCATCTCCACTAGCACAGAGGAGCAAAGAGGCCACCAGGCAGGTGGGAACTCTAATTAATTAATTATCCCAAACAGGCACACCATCTGGGTGCCACCCCCCACTTGGCAAGCAGACATTATGGGATGCACGGGAAGAGCATTTGGGGATCACAAATACGTCTTATTATGAGATGTTTAGGGGGAAAATAATACAGCTAAGTGAGCAACAAGTGTAGCAAAATAGGGAAGTAAGGGGATAAACTGGGACAGTCACAAATAAAAAGTGGGTTGCTGAAGCTCTTGCACCTAACTAGTGAAGCCCATCTTCTCTTCTTGTTAAATGCCTTACAGATTCCTTTCACAGATAAGGGGACTTTGTATTCTCTGTGTGTGTATGTGTGTGTGAGTGCCACTGGAGTCAGACCACGAAGGATCCAAGTTTCCATAGCACAGCAGCTGAAATGACTGGAGTGAGTGCCAGCAATGGGAGCAGCACATGAACCCAGGGTCCCTGTGTCTGTGGTGGTGTCAGTGGCAGCAGGTGTGTCTGGGTGCCAGTAGCTGGGCTGGTACCCTAGGGCAGGGCAACCAGACTCTTCCCAGTATGTTCATGTCTCTGTCGTACTGGGGAGGTGGGCACAGCACTGTGGGATGTGGATTCATCAGGGTGAGAGGGAGGGATCCCTCCCTGGCCTCCAGGCAGAACTCCTTTCACTGCAGCCAGGAGATTGTTGACCTGCTGGCCACAAGTAAGTACACACTGCTAGATTGTGTTCAATCTGGCATCACCCAAACCCCCCAAAGGCCTTTTCAGCAAAACTGCTTTCCAGCCTGCCAGACCCCATCATGTACTCCATATGCCTGGAGTTGCTTCTCCTCCAGCTGCAGGACTTTGCACTTCCTCTTGTTGACCATCACAAGGTTCCTGTCAACCCATTTTCTCCAGCCTGTTCAAATCCCTCTGGAAGGCACCATGACTGGTCTATCAGCTGATCCTCCAAGTTTTGCATCATCAGCAAGTTTGCTGGGGATACAGTCTGCCCCACCACACAGATCATTAGTAGAGCCCAGTGCTGCCCCTGGCTTATAGCGACTGTTCTCCACCTAGAGTTCATCTCACTGACAAGCATCCCTTGGGCCAACATTCAGAGTTTTCCACTCTTGGAACCCAGAAGCATGGGAGTTTTGAACTTTCTGTGCTTTCTGACACTGACCCCCAGGAGAGCACTGCTTTTGACTTGAGGCCTTGGAGAAGGCTTCCAAATTTGAGTGATGGGGTTAGAATCACTGGTGTGTAGCTAGAATAGGAGTATGTAATTTCACATGGTGAAGGGTTTGGAATTTGGGCTTTTTAGAATATAATAATAGGTATAGGACAAGATGGAGGTTCTTGAGTGTTGTCTCTGTCAAACTCTTCTTCATGATTTCAGGCTATAGTTTCTGGTTGGATAGTTAGTGCTATACTGTGGGTCATAGGTGTTTGGTTATTAGGTCAAAAGTACATATAATATAGGTATTAGCTCTTTATTGGACTGTTTAGCTTTAAAAGACTTTGTAACTAGCTAGAGTCATCTCCATTTTACTTGCTTTTAGCTGGTAGCTAGAAGTGTTGCAGAACTCTCTGTACTTTAGATAAGATTTAATAAACAACCAAGTCCAAACATGAGAAAATTTGTCTCCTTCACGTTTTTAATCCTGACTCTAGGTGAAGGCAGAAGAAAACGAAGACAAGCCACTAATTAGGTGGTGCAGTTAACCCATTACATTCCACCTCTCTCTCTCCCACCTCATTCAGCCCATAATTTTTGGTTTCTCTTTTGAGATTTAAGGGAGACCCACCGCTCTCCCCTCCCAAGCCAGCCACTTAACTGTAGAAAGTCATCAGGCTGGTCAAACATGACCTCTCTGTGTTAATTCATGCTCATAACTTCTTATCCCCTCCTTGTCCTTCACTTGTCTGGAAATGGTTTCCAGGGCTAGCAGCTGTTCCATCACCACTGAGGGATCAAGGTGAGGCTGTCTGGCTGGTAGCTCCCTGCATCTTCATTCCTCCCTTCCTGGAGACAAGTGTGTTCTTTGTTTTGCTCCACTACTGAGGCACCTCTCCCAGTCACTGTGGTTGTTCAGAGACAATCAAGGGTGACTGGTGATACTCATATTGGTATCAGGAGGCTCCCTCAGCAGGGAGCCTATGTAAGTCCAGTTTGCTTAAGTGTTCTCTAGCCTGACCTTCCTCCAACAAGGTTGAGTCCTCCTTCCTCTAGAATTTCTCCTATGTCCTTAGTTTTCTGAAAGCCTTAAATGTCTGAGTTAAACATTTCCATCAACAGTAGGAACCTCACTGGGGGCATGGCAACATGGACTCTAATTGTTCAGTGAACTGCTCACAGTAAGAAGGCCACACTCAACTTCAACCCGTTGCCTTCACACAGGCAGATGCCTTCAAATTCCAAAATTACTTCCTGCTATGATTTAAGCATACATTTAAACACAGTACCTGTGACATAATTGCATGGCTTCTGCAGCAGCTGTCCCTTCATCCAGCAAAGATGCATTAGCCACGTCCATTCCTGTGATATCACACACCATAGTCTGGTAATTTAGGAGGCTCTCCAGCCTGCCCTGGGACACCTCAGGCTGGTAAGGAGTATACTGGGTAACCCTGTAAGAAAAGAGTTCTGAGTTTGGGCCTAGGAAAATAAATTTGTAACAAAGTCATGGCCATATATAACTGAATTGTATCACAGAAAAAAATAAATAGTAAAGTGTAATTCATTAACATGGAAATTTGTTAGAATACAGTAGTTTTTAGATGTTGCAATTTTTATCTTCTAGTGTTGACTTTTTACAGGACAAGAATTCTGTTTCTCCACTTTGAATATAGAAATTACTTTTAAAACAGAGATATAAAGGCATTACAGAGAAGGAATAGAGTAAGTAGACGCTGAGTGTGGAAGAATTAAAATCAAGTCACAATATTCAAAGGAGAACATTTTGTGCAATCATATCTAGATATTGCCACAATTTCTCAATACTGTTTCTTAAGACCTTTACTTATCAAGTGTTCTCCACCCTTTTAAGAGGAAAGGCACTTGGTATTTCACAGGATCAAGCTCAGAAGTATGCAACTTCTTGTGAAATGACAGTTTCCATTTATGTTAGAGGAGGGAAGTCAGACTGATATAAGTTTCATCTGTTGTCATTTGGTGAACAAAACAGTAGTGGCAATGTAAGCAACTCCTTGAAAAACACAAGAATCTAAGGGAAACAGTCTATTATAAAAGCCCAGAAAACAAAACAGCATGGGTCCAGGGATGAAAGGCAAAAACAGAGGTCAGTCTCTCCTCTCACTGCTGGAAATTTGTCCTGAACAGTAGTTCAGGACAGCCTTTATGCAAGATTGAATTTGGAGTAGTAGCCAGAAAAAAATAAGTGGTAAGTGCAAATACTTGTGGCCCCTGTTTTCTAGTGATGTAAGAAAACAGCATTTGGTTTCCCTAAAAGGGCAGTAGTAAGTCTTAGACTTTTGAAAAGTTAAGTGAAGGTATAAGCTTTCCAGAAAGACTCCACTATTTGGAAGCTCAAGTCATGTAAAGTCAATAGAAGGTAAAAACCAAAGATTTTTAAATAACAAGCTGGAGAACTTGGTATTGAGCAAGATGAGAGAAGCAACAAAATAGTAAGGTGAGATAGTAGGAAAAAAAGCCCTGAAGAGAATGCAAAAGCTAAAAGAAGGATGTATTCAATATGTGAACTCAAAGTGTAATATGTAATGCTAATGTATTTACTGTCTAATTAAATGAAACATCTGCTTGAACTATTCACATACACTATTCTGTACAGTAATAGAAAACAACAGCTACATATAGAGTACGTAAATACTGATTATTTCCCCAAAACCTGTAGTTTTTTTCTCATTTTTGGCCAGTTCTAGCACTAAACTATCATCATATGACTGTATAGTTCACAGGTGAGACCATGTCCCAGGCTGCATGCAATTTTGCTAATCCCAACAGTAGGGCTTTTTCTTCTCCACAGCAGCTAAACCTGGTGTTCAGTTTGCCAGAAGAACTTTCAGTCTTGGAGTGTTAAGATTTCTTTTCTGTAAGGTCCCCCTGGCCACTCAGTTCTCACCAATATAAACAACTATCCAAATGCCTTTGCACAAGCAATTACTTCTATTGATTGGTAGAAAAAACTCCTCTGTACCTAAAGTTTTACAATTGTGCTTTCTCATTTTATTTCACCTAAGGGCTGTTTGTTGTATTTTAACTTGCATAAGGAACTAGAATTAGACCAGCAAGAATTAAAACATTGTGATAATTGAAATACATTAGAGAACTCCTGCTCCACATAGCTGAGAAAGTACACTATATTACAAAACAAAATTAATGAAACCTTATGATTTCGATGTTATGGTTTTGAATGGCAAACACACTTGAACAAAAACAAATCAATTTCAGAAAGATGGGAAAAAATCAACCAAGAAGTCTTGAATTCCAGTACCGCCACAGACTACTATGAAGTTTAACAGTTCTACAAATAAAGACAGCTCTTACAATATAATGACTAAGTCAAACACTCATTTTAAAAAGGCTTTTTGGCATTTTTCTAGGAGCTGCAATGCAGTGTGTCAGCATAGAAACTGTGTCAGCAGAAGTAAGAAGTCTGATTTCTTAAACAGCTCCCATAAAGCCTGCATAGTTGTTTTAGTACATATGCACACACACATACATACTTTCTCTCCAACAAACATTCTAGCTTTCACTTTAGCCATCTAACATTGACTTCACTGGACAGTGCAAGATTAGACTACTGGACAGACTTTCTCATTCATTTCATTAACACTACATAACTTTTTAGGATTGAAAAGTCTGCAGTTCATTTTGTTCCACGTACTTTCTAACTGTTCTTGTTTTTGCTTCTGTCAACTGATAATTTGTTTCCTGGTACTGTATTGAAATATTTAGATTGCATATGTCGCAAAAAGTAAATGAGGATAAGGCCAAATGTAACTTTGCATACATGTACTTCATAGATTCCTTGACTTCCAGTGCTGCAACTTTTCCACCAGTGATGCAAATAGAGCCAACAAAGCCAAAAATAAATAAGACTTAGATGTCTACAGATATGTAGACCCATTTATGACAACCCAACATGTAAAAAATACCTAACTTCTAAGTAACAATAACTTTGTACATTGAGTAATTCAATCCTTTGGTTCATTGTGGAGTTTTTTGTTGTTAGGGCTTTTTAAAATATATATAAAACCTTCAAATACTGATTTTACTAAAATAAAAATTACTCAATAATAATTATGACAGTTATTTTAATACAGTATAAAAGAAGGACCTGAGTGAGTAGAGATAGGGAAACTTGTAAACTAAATGAGAAACTGCAGGGTGACGTTCAGTCTGTTGGAAAGTAAGACTCCACATGAAATTTATCTTTTTCTGTTGCACCATTTCTGAGTCACAGGTCTTTAGAAACTGAAATGTCAAATGGATGATCAGAACCAAGTACAATATTCTCAGCCTTTTCATAAATTAATTATCATATTATGATAGTTCTATGTCTCTGCTGTTCACCAGAGAATTATTTGATCAGATGAGGCAAGAACACACTTTATGGATAAACATTCAAATCCTTGAGGGTCTCTGGTTTAAAAAAAAAGATAAAACAAGAAAGAAATACTAGGAGAATAGACTTTACAATTTTCTACTACCTTAGAAGTTTCTTACTTCCTTATCAGAAAATCACGATCATAGTGTTGAGTAGTATTTTACCACCTCCACCCAAATACACCAGTGGAGGAGGGAGCTGTTTTTAATTTAGGCAAAAGTTACAAAAGAAATTCTTTTGTTTAGGAGGTAAGTCTGCATACTTCCTTAAAGCAAACATATAATCTTGTATTAGTTCATAATATATAGGAGCTGTAAAAAAACCCCAGTGGCATACTTTACAGAAAAAAGCATCTTCTAGAGTAAATTTCTAGCTTTAGCATGAACAATACAGTTCCTATATGGTAGGAGACACATCACTACCAAATCTATAAAAGCCTTAGTAAAAAAAAAAGTTTGTGGGACAAATGTATACATATGCACTTAACAATAAAACATGGTACATTACCATCCAGCATTCTCCAACAAGTTGCGTGCGATGGACTGAGGCACTGAGCAGTTGTAATAACCCATGCCTATATAGGAGCGCCAGATCTTGTTCTTGCTTGCAATATTGTATAGAGTATCAAGGATTTCATTTTCACCTAATTGGAAGTAAATTATGTCAGAATGCTACAGTTACACATAACAGTAACAGTTTTTAACAGAAACGTCTTCTACCCCAGCATGAAAAATAAAACATTGGTGGTGCAAGTACGAAGAGCAGCAGAATAAAACGCAAGTCAAGAATAACAAAAATAAAGTAATAACCTGGTAAAATATTCTAGGAAAGCTTAAATTCTTCCAGAATTCTGGAAAATGCAAGGCCTAAATAATAACAGGGTTCCAAAGCATGTGGAAAGAATAGCAAGAGAAACAGCTGTAGGCAGGGGCTCTTTTTGTGCTAATACAATGCACATTCAACCCAGAAGAGACCTATAATGGACATGCATTAAGAAGTACCTCAGGACACACTTTTTATTAGCTGAATCTTGCAGAATCTACATTGGTTGAATCCATTGCCATCCACAGCTGCCATTTGGTGTTTCTATTGGAGCCATATTTGCACAAACTGGGCTTATACCAATCACTCAGGAATAACTTCTTAGTATCATAGGTAAATCAACTTTATTTTCTTATATTTTCCCTAAATTGCTGATAAAACAGAACAGGTTTTGTTGTTTGGTTTTTTGTTTTTTTTTTAATTCGATTTTAGCATGCTTCATCAGATTATTTAAAAAAAAAAACAAAAAAAGTTAATAAGAGGGTTTCTAGTTTAAGACAGTCCAGATGAGATTAACTTTCAAATGAGCCTGCCAATCTGGTTCGAAGACATTACCAAAGAACGATTTTGAAGTATACAGAATGAAAGCATTTGCACTCCCTCTCTACCCCAACCATAGCTTACTCTTTGGTCTTGCTTCTCAGTGTCCTGAAAGCTGTGCAAAAATCACAGAGTCAACCCGTTCCTAGCAGTCAATGAATAATGCTATAAACATCTGCCAAGAGTAGTATTTTAAAAATATATTAGCAGCTGAGGATGCAGGAAGATGCTCAGTATACTGTCTTAAGATCACTCAGAAAGATAGGTCAGCCCAACCTAACAGACCTGGGTAGAACTGGACACCAGTCCTCCTGGGTGAGGGGAACAGATGTTTTTTTAACTCTCCCTCCAAATCTGACCTTGGAGTTTGCTGTAATGGGACAGTTATGCAAAGTTCTGTTCCCTCTGCCCCACAACTTGAACATGACACTTTGTAATATAATGCTACAAATCAGAGAAATAGAATACCTTGGGGCCTGGATGCCTCAAAATCTATTTTCTCTCTGAAAGTTACTCCAGCCAAAGAGATCAAGTCAGAATAGTTAATTTTCTAGAATGTGGTGGCAAATCATTATCTAGGTTTTGAATTAATTTCTAGTGCAATCACAAACAAGGATATTAGAACTTCAGCTCTGATTTCAAAACTTGTTTTTTTTCCCTTTACTCAAATTGCTACTATTGCATTTCATGCATCAAGTTTTTTTCCCCAAACTCTCCATGTTTTTAATTAATTTCTTTCACAGTCACATTACACCTTTCAACGAGTTTTTTTACTGATGTTCAGTGCTCATTTCAAAATTCATTTCTTCTCTGCCTTTTATGGAGTGTTACCATTAGATCAAATGTACAAAGACTGATTTCTTAGTTTCAGTAAACTGCAATTTTATTTTTTTTTTTCTGGAGACTTATATGCTCATTGAACTCAGCAATGTCCAGGGCAAAGTTTCTAAAGCGCAGTGAAAAACTCCACTCCCCAGCACTCTTCCCACAGAATTTATAATAAGGCAGAGGCAGTTTGTTTAAGTGAGCATTAACATTGTTGAGACCTTCATCTACCACTTGCAAAAAGTTTGATGAAAGACAGTTTGGTTGCAATTTCAGACAGAGGCTTGTACTCTTGCATAAGACAAACATCAATGATTTCTTGGAAATGGTAATGAATTTCCTTGTTTAATTCCAAATTGCATTTGAAGGCAGAAGCTGGCTATCATTTAACTTGCTTGCTAGCTCAATGTCACACACAAAAATGTACTGAGGGCAGTTTCTGCAGTAAACACATACCACAAATACTGCACAATGTGACAGATAACTTTCCTTTGTTTGCTCAAATGGGCTTTTCTTCTAGAGTTATTTCTCTGCAATTGTAGCTAACAACTACATGCAGCCACTTAGCTTGTGCCGGAGATCTCTGAAACAAACCTGCTTGCAAACTGATTAAAGGCACAAAGCCAAAAGCCTAGTGAGGCTGCAAGCACCTTAGGTAGAGATTGTGCTTAAGAGCAGAATCCATTTGGAATACCTACACCAAGAGGTTCCAAGACTGCATATATTTTTAATTATTACATTTTAATGTGAAGACAGTTACACAGCTAATTTTAACCAGTGTGGCAAAATACTGGAGGACACACATCTTCCACTCCTGCTTCACCTTACTTACCCTGCTCCTTTGGTCACTATGAGGGCAATGGCAGCAGTATAGCTCAAATATATATCTCCCACATTTGACATGCCTCTTTGAAGAGACCAGGGATAAAAATTCCTTACCTTTTTCCTTCTACTGCCTTGAAGTACTTCATCACAGTATGTCTTTAGGAAGACAGTTCATAAATAAAACTGCAGTCCTGGATAAGGGAAGTCAATAGCCCCTGATTTATCTATTATGATAATAGATACCTATGACCAAACATAAATCCATGAAGATTTCATTAATTCGGTGTTTACTTTACACTGATACAGTTCTGAATTCAAGACTGATGTAGATAATGGTGAGAGAAACTAACACAGATGTTGGAGTCCAAAGACCAGAGAGGAAGGCAATGCAACAAACCATTCTAGCCAGTAGCCCCCAGCACCAACAGGAGAGGGTGGAGGAGGTGTAGCTGGGCTCTTAACAGCAGTGGAGATAAGGAGAGCCGGGCCCATGAGGACAGTCCAGCAGTGGAGCAGGGTCTCTGCCTTTTGAGGTTTCATGTTCTGACTGGGTGAAGCCCTGAGCAATCTGCTCTGACAGAGCTTTGGGCAGGGGCTGGAGACTGATCTGGGTCTAGACCAGTCCTGTGTCTCTGTCAGCAGCATTATTACCCACTCTGTTAAGCCTAGCTTTGCACAGTGTATTCCCATAATGTTATTTGTGAAAGGGGTCTATCTATTTATTGACCACTCTGTAAATAACTATTGCTAATACAAAGGCAGATGAATGTGAAACACAAGAGTGATCTTATGTACGCTCAAAAACTAATTTTCAGATTCATAATGAAGTTGCTACATTTTCATTTTGGCCCAAGACTGCCACCAAACACTGAAAATAAGACTTTTTCTGCTGTATAAAGTATATAACTTGGAGCATATGTAGTGGAAATGTTGTATTATTCTAAATATTTATTAATTTCTTTATAATGAAATCATATACAGTACCTAAAAATTTGAATTACATGGTTCAAAAAACACAGCTTAAGATATTTTTGGTTTTGTTACTAATTTCTTTTTAATTCTCCCAGCAATGAGATTAAAAAGCAATATGCAAAATGGGGAAATAAAGCAGAAACAAAAATTTACTATATTTAAGTAATGGTTGGACTCTGGCCACCCTCACACTCAGCTTTTTGTTTCCAGTGTTCTAAGAAAAAGTAATTGAAATGCCTTCATCATAAACTCATTTTATGGGGTGTACAATAAAAATTCCTTAAGAACCTTGTTCAGAAGAAAAAATTGCCAACTAAGTCACTGCAGTTGGTCTTTATTTCTCTCACCAACTCATTAGAAATTAAGATCAAAGACAGTACTCAGAATAAGGTCCATTGTTTTTGCTGTACTCATATCTTGTAACTGGAGAAAACTTCCTGAGGGTCTGAGAGGTTCTGCAAGGACACTCCCAGATTGCTACATCTACAGGTAGCAAAGGCAGACTATATTCCAAGAATAGTAAGAGGGACTGGATTATCAGATAGATCACAAAATGATACACAGTTATTTTTGCTAGTGTTTCTGTAGTTAGCACAGTAGAATTGCCTTGAACTTCTGCGATACCTGCAAAATATGGTACTAGAGAAGAAGAGTGGAGAAAATACAAAGGGAGGAGTTCCAGTTATACTTTGAACCATGCAATACAAAAAGGTTACTATTTGTCTGATATATTTTTATTTACTTCATATCAGATCTTAAAAAATGTAGCCTCTGAGATCAAGGAAGCAAGATCCTTAGAACAGCTGATAAAAGGCAGACTAATTTATTTCTCTTAGTTAAGTAATTAATTCAATCTCTAAAAAAAACAACCAACCAAACCAACAAAAAAATCGAAAAGCAGATTATATTGAAGAAAACTAGTTCCAAAGCTCTGTCAGACACATAGTAATAATGCTGTAGGACAGCATAAGGAAAGTGCATGTTCCAGGTGCTGTGTCCATAACTTCAAGATTTGGGCAGAAAGCCATGGTGCCCTGTCCCTTCCCTCTCCTTTCCCTCAGCCTACCTGTGCTCAGCCAGCCAGCCTGGGCAGCACACGAAACCTCCTGATGCTGCCAGGAGCCAAAAACAGGGGCAGACTGAGTAAAACAAGATGCCTTTCCCTGTTCTGCCCACAAGGGCTGCTGCCTGTGAAAAAAAAAGAGCAGCAGCCTGAAAGTGCCTGAGGAGCAAAGTGCCCTGGGTGGTAATGCAGATTCTGCACTGTGTGTGGCAACACTCTGGAGGGTTACAATTACCCCTCTCAGGAGTAATTTCAGGGAACCTGAAATTACTAAATTAGCTCTAAAAATCTGACTGACATTAGGAGATGATTATAAATTCACTCAGAATTAAATTGTAACTGGCATTTAAAAATATGAAATCCTACTAAAGAAGATTCACTGCAATAAGAGTTGCTAACGTGGAGACACAAATAATCTTTATTACAATGTAACTGCTTCTGAACAGTATTGCTTCTAATGACATTTGCACTGGAGACCCAATTGCATTCTTAAGATTTTTAAAATTTATGAACGTTAGTTCCTAAATTTGAGAATGTGCCTGGGAACGTTTGAGAAAAAAAAGTTGTGGTGGAGTTCACAGAAATATTTTTTAATGTAACCTTTTAAAAAGTTCAAATCCTGAACTAGAAAGCAGAAATGCAAACATGCACAAGAACTATCCATTATATATAAAGATGGACATACCATGGCAGCATTGTAGGGATAACTATGACTGACATAGATAGTAGCTTTGTAGGGATAAAATAAAGAGGATTACTCTTATATAAGATAATACGTTCCTTTACTTCAAATGGGTCAATCACAACGTATGTGCTAAAGCACCTTCAATACCTAAAGAAAAGCTGATTGTTCAAGTTTACTTGCTGTAGTCCAGGGAAAAAAGCTCTGTAATACCCGCTGATCCCAATTAAGTATTGCACAGATGTCTAGCCTTGTTGTAAATACTGGCTGAACAGAAGTTACATGCCAAAATTATGTTTTTCCTTGACTATATCTGCAGAGAAATCTGAATGTAAAAAAGCCCCTCTTCCACAATTAGTTGAGGTACAGGACTGAAATTTACTGTTTGCTGAAACCTGACATTTTACTATTTCATCCCTACTGGAATTCAGTAGCATTTCCAGATGGTTTTACAACAGAGTCAGCTGGTTCTTGGCAAGAGACACTTTTAAAGTGGCCTTTTTTTTTTCTTTTTTTTGGTCACAAAATGCACATAACTGGTCCCGTCATTTTTCATACCAAAGAAAGGATTTTATTTCAGGAACTTCTTAGCACAAGCTACAGTCCTTCTCTCCTCTATCAGTGATAATGGCAGTACAAGAAAAAAAATCTGCCAATACAGAAAACACTAATAATTATTTTAAAAGCATTTAGAGTATAGATGCACTTGTACCAGCAAAACTTGGCATTTACCAGACGGGCTAGTCATTCAGACTTAAAAAAAACAGATCATGGAACCATTTAGGTTGAAAAACACCTCCAAGATCATCAACTCCAACTTCTGTCTGATTACCACGTTGTCACGTAAACCATGGCACTAAGTGCCATGTCCAATTGCTCGTTGAACACCTCCAGGAATGGTGTTCCTTCCTGCACAGCCCATTCCAGTGCCTGACCATCCTTTCAGTGAAGAAATTCTTACTGATGCCCAAGCTGAATCTCCCCTGGCACAGCTGGAGGCCATTTCCTCGTGTCCTGTTCCTTGTTCCCTGCTAGAAGAGGCCAAACCCCACGTGGCTACACTACTCCCACACTACTCCTGTCAGGCAGCTCTAGAGAGCCTCAAATAAGGTCTCCCCTGAGCCTCTTTTCTCCAGCCTAAACATCCTCAACTCCCTCAGCTGCTCCTCACAGAACTTGTGCTCCAGACCCTTCACCAGCTTTGTCAACTTCCTCTGGACACCCTCCAGCACCTTAGTGTCTTTCCCATGTGAGGGGACCAAAACAACACACAATTCAAGTTGTTGTCATCTTGGCATCACAACATCAACATCACAAGTTGAGTGCCAAGTCTAGGGGACAATCCCTGCCCTGCTCCTGCTGGCCACACTACTGCTGGAACAGGCCAGGATGCCATTGGCCTTCTTGGCCAC
>JAODKT010001744.1:27610895-27632444 GCA_027576195.1 Cossypha heuglini
CGAGCATCCCCCGCCGCGCTGACCCGCCTCTGCCCCCGGCCCGCGGGCACACCCCGGAGGCCATCTTCCCGGGAGGGACCGTTTTCGTTCACAAAAGCGTTGCTCGGGTAGGTGAGAAAGGTTTCTGTGTTTCCTTAGCAGAGCGTGGACTTGCTTTCGAGTGGCGAGCTTTAGGATCAGCTGCTCATAGCTGTTACCGGCGCGTGTGTGTCTGTGTGTGTGAACTTTATTACGGTTTTAACTTTCGGTGATGTTAGTCTTGGGGAGTGGAGAGGTAACTGGAACTTTCCCCCATCTTTCAGTTCTTTTTCTCTCTGAGGATGATACTAGCATAGTTACAAACTTGTATCTTTATTTATAGACAGATGCCTACATTTCTTCATCTTCCAGAACTAACCCCAGAGTTGCCACATTGAGGATATATATTTGAATCAACATTTAAATAAAATAACAGTGAAAGAAAAAAAAAATCTTTCTAAGATGTTCATTAATTTTATCTTAATTGTATCACAGATCTATTGCCTTCTGAATTTAGTAAGATAACTGATCACTAATTTGGAATGTAAAAGAAAATTTACTTTGCACCAAAGATCACTGATTCATGCAAGCTCTCCATTCCTGTAGTGAACATGAAATTACTTCTCTGATATAATCTGAGTTATCATATATACTCTGTTATAAAGTAAAAGGCCCTCACAAATGTATGCCAGTATGTATTTGGAGTAATGATTTGAGTCCCTGGTTTCAAAATAAGAGATCCTCAAATTAAGTGAGATGAAGCTTGTTTCAACAGCAAAGCTGTTTCCTGCAAGGGTTTGTGATATAAATCAAATACTGACTTTAACTGATTGCTATTAAAATATGAATGTGGTGCTTTTCTCCTCTATATATTGCTTCTTTACAAATATGATAGCAGCATGAAGGAAATGAAAACTTTGCTATGGATTTTATCTTGAAATTACATGAGTGAAATAGAAATATTGAAAAATAACAATAAACCATTATAATAACAAATTAATTCCTGTTCTGAGTTGTTCTTACATAATTCCTTTTTAAAGCAATTCTAAAGGTTTTTGAAAAAAACTTGCAGATTGCGTTCAAATATTCTTTCAGACTTTGTTCAAGTGATAAGTGTTCTTAAAAATTTATCCCTTTTCTCTGGCAGGTAGCATCAGGATGATATTTCATACAAACGAAGACATAACATTCAGCTCACTCAAAATGGTAACTTTGACAGAATTGGTTCTTCAATGTGAGGTCGGAGTTTTATAGCTGTCTGTAGTGCTTTAGGAAGTGAAGTCTGAGGAAACAGAGAAGCATCCCAAACATCCCAAACAATACATTTTCTATCCATATATCTTAATTTTCCAGAACTAACCCCAGTTTTAGTTCAACTTGAAAACTATGCGTTGGAGCAAGAAGACTGGAGAGATGTGCCACACAGCAATGTCAAGGCATGCCCACTTCACCTTGGAAAGCACCACCTCTAGAGTGGTTGGTTAAGCTGCTCTATGTTTAATGTTTTTTATTCAGAACCTCGGCGCAGATTTCGGCTTAGCATGAACTTTGTGTCATCACTGTGGTAGAGATACAAGCCTGATTTACGTCCTTGATCAGTTAGACAGCTCTTTAGCAGCCTTTTGAAAGCTATTTATTGCCTTAACTAGCACAATAGGAATCTGGAACAAGAGATGCAATAGAAAGTAAAGCTTGGATTTCAAAGGTGACTGGTACTTTGATATCGAAACGAGAAAAGCTAGCTAGTCTTGTAGCTTTGACTGAATTTATCACTTCATAATACATAGTCAATAAAACCAGCTGTTTTCTTCATGAATATCAGCAGAAGGAAGGTTTCTTGGAAGAGAGGAAAGGATTGGTAAACTGCATCTTGCTATTATTACAGCTATTTGCACAAAGCTTAGAGATGCATGTCTTTGCCTGATGAGCTGACCATGTGAGTTGCTATGTGGCTTTTTGGGACATCAGTTTTATTAGATAAAGCACAAGACTTTAAAAGGCGTGCCCTATACCCTTTAAATTAAAGGGACATGTTATATATACTCTTTTTAACATTGGTATTTTTAAGCTTTCTATGAGTGTCTTGAGTCCAGCTGTGATTTAGCCAAAAGATCTATTGCAGTTTTAATACTGCAAGGTTCATGGGTGGTGGTGGAATAATAAATTATCAAAATAAGAAAATGGTAATATATTCTTTTAACATTCACTCCAGTGCCCTCCTATAACCCACAGAGGAAATCTATACTAGCTGATGTACACCACTGTAGCACAAAACATAGAGATTGGGTCAGATTACTGTGTTATCTGTAACCAGTTTCTGATACTGGCCAGTGACAGCTACCTAAGGAGAAACACAAGATAAGGCAAAAAGACGTACCAATCTGCAATATTTCAGTTACCATCTTGGGATTTTTGCATTTAGTAGTCCTTAATGTACTTTTTTCCCAAATTTGTTCAGCTGATCACTGAACCCATGTATTCCATTCTTAATGGAATAAATATAACAGCTTACTCTTCAAAAGCAGTCATATTATAATCCTTTCTTCCTTTATTTACAATTCCTTAAAGTAGTGAAAAGCACTCATAATGTTAAGGACATTTCAATAAGCAAAGCAAAAGAAAAAGAAATGTGAGTATCAGTACAGACTTAGTCCAACATATGCTGACTTCTGTCCTGATGCAAGATTTGTTCTGTAGAAATTCCTCAACAGAAAGAAAGTTTTTAGCAGTTTAAGTTGCCATCTCCATTGTTGCTCCTGCGTATGGGTTTGCACTATATTGCTGCCTTTTAATTTGAGACATATTTAACACAGATTTTTTTTCTCTTCTGGAAATATTTAATCTGTAACATGACTCTTTGTTTGAAATAAGATTTGAAAAGTATTATGGCTGTCATTACATAAAGAACAATGGAGCTTCTTGTCCACCAACACACTCTTCAGGGTTGCTCTCAATCTATCTCTGCACAAGACAGTATTTGTGCTTGAGCTTTCTCTGATCCAGGTGCAGGACCATCTCACACTTGGCCTTGTTGGACTTCCAAAGGCACACCTCTCAAGCCTGTCCAGGTTGCTGTGGATGGCATCCCTGCCCTCCAGCATGTTGACTGAACCACAGAGATTGGTGGTGTCATCACTGGTCTTTACTTGGACATTGAGCAATTGACCTGAACTCTTTGAGTGCAACCATCCAGCCAATTCCTTACCCACTGAGTGATTCATCCATCAAATCCATGTCTCTGCAGTTCAGAGACAAGGATGTTGGGCAGGACATTGTACAGTCCTTTGCACAAGTCCAGGTAATCGCTGTCAGTTCCTCCCTCATCCACCAATGCTATAATCCCGTCATAGAAGGCCTCCAAACTTGTTAGGCACAATTTTCCCCCGGTGAAGCCATGCTGGCTTCAATCAACTCCCTGTCCTCAACATGCTCTACCTAGCATGGTTTCTGCAAGGATTTGCTCCACGGTCTTGCTGGGCACTGAAATGATACTGGGATGACTGGCCTGTAGTTCACTAGGTCTTCCTTATTTTCATTTTTTCCAAAATGGTTATCCTTCCTCTTTTCCAGTCAGCAGGGACTCCATCAGACTGGGGATATTAGGTGAATATAGTTGTAAATATCCATTAATTTTAATCTTGGAGTATAGCCCTTCCAATTCCATTTCATGTGCAGACAAACCCTGAAGAAAGCAAGTATCAGAAGGTTTTTAAGGTACTAGGTATTAGTTTGTTTTCTGCATTTCCTCTGACAGAGAGCACCACAGTCCTGCTTTTCCTTCCAACTAGGAGTTCCAGGGGTAAAGAGCGACTCCAGGGCATGGTCCCACAGGTATAGTAATAGCAGGGTGAGCCAGGTGTTGGTAGTAGGATCCACGTAGGTTTGAGGTATGCCCAGATAGCAGGGCCAGCATATGGCAAGATAGTTGAGGGTCTAGGGCTGTGGTGAAATGAAGACCTTGGGCTCACAAGCAGTGTGTGCATGCCCTGGGTGAGCCTGGTCAGGGTCAGTAGCTTCTAGAGGTGCACTTGATGTCTGGACTTTCTCCTGTAACAATCACATGGTTAGGTAGGGACCCTCTGTAGGCTGGCTTTGCCCAGAGGCTTTGAAATTATTTTAAATCCCCCCTAATAATCCAGTCCTCTGGCAAAAATATCTCTTAATCCTTCAACTTTTTAAACCTCTATTAAACCTTTTTCATACTTCACCTCCTTTCATATTTGGAGTTGGGGGTATCAACAGAAGAGATAAAGAGCATTAACTCCAACCATCACTGTTTTGATTTCCATCTACCACCTGGCTGTCTCATACTGTGACTAACTGAACTGCCAGACACCTCAGTGACACACAGCCAAGCAGGGCAGCTGCTGCTCAGTCTATGGCAAATACCTCTGCTTCCTAAAAATTCAAATGATAATCAAATATGTGAGGTTTTTTCCCTGTTATCATTGTCAATTCTTACAAATGCCTGCTAATGTCTTCTGTAAACCTTCCAAAGAAGGTCAGGAGGACCTGCACTGGATTTCTTTCAAAGGCAGAATTATTTGCTGCTGCGTAAGTGATTTTCTAGCCTGTCTTTTTGCCATTTGCTCTTTTTAAAGTTGGTTCAAAGGTAAGCTTGATAGACCTTGAATGCAAATTCAGTTACTTAATACTGGGTATGTTAACCCTTTTATCATGTTATTTGTGTCCATTGTCTTTTAAATACTGAATATGGCTATATGATTAGAGCAATGCCTATGTAAATATGTCAGGAGGTGCTATCTATTATGAGTACCTATGTAATAGACATTGCATTACGAGAATTTCTCTTGCCTAATCTAGTTTTATTAGGTAATAAAAAAGTTCTCCCTGGCACAGAGAGACATGTATACTGCTTACCCTAACAGGTGTATGATGCTGACAAGATACTGAGATATTCTTTGGGAAATAAACATCTGACCTCTTTTATTCTTATCTAGGAGTTAAAGGTACTATGCAACAGATTACAGACATTTTACAAATTCGAGAAGTCTAAAAATTGAGACTTGTTTTTTTCAGAAGACTATATTTTGTATATGCATAGAGTTTTATTTTGTTATTTTTAGAGTAGAAATGGAATTTATTATTAGTAGCACACCTATACAAACTGCTGACATGACAGCTTCAACAAAAACTTTTCTTTCAAAAAAAAATCTCAATTCCTAGATGTCTATCTAGATTATCAATCCAACAGATATCAGTGAAACCATCACTCATCTTGAAAAACACTGAATAAAAGTTGACCTCCTGTTGCAAGACTGGATCTCAGTTGCTCATCTTTCAGGGTTTGAACAAGATCCCTTAGTAACAGGAAATCAATTACAAAGCCATTTTCCTTGTGTCTGATTGATGTAAAAGTTTATGAATTCCTCTCTATAAATTACAGAAGCTCCAATAGGAAATATCTTTCATCTTTGTATCTCAAAGCAAAAGATTCAAGAAGAAATCCTGCAGTTCCTTAGGGGAACTTCCTTTTTTGGGGAATTTCTGAGTCCTCATCTGCTTAAAGAAAGCTGTTGCTTTCAGAACTGCAATGATTTATGATTTTGAGGGATTATTTAAACCAGTTCTGCAAATGCAGGAAGTGATTCCATCAGAACATACTTTCTTTTAGGCTCTAGGTGGCCTACAACCAGTTATGGCATTGCGTTTGATCATAGTCTGACTATGCCTACGTATACATAGATTTGTCCATATAAATGCAGATGAAGTTTCTGAATGAACCAACTTAAGATTTCATTATATTGTGTCCATTCTAAAAAGATGGGTGATTTTCTTGGGTGAATACATTCTGCTGGCCTACCAAAGGATCAGAGGAGATGAATATCACACAGTACAAGGTAAGAAGTGGCACTCCATGGCGAGAATAGGGGAGTGAAAGAAATGGGACTGGTTCTTCTGATAACAAACTAGAAGCTGCAAAAATTGGTTCAGCTATCTTCTTGACCATTTGCAGTTGGTTAGAGTATTTGATCTTTTTCAAACTCCTAATGAACCTATCTATGTGAACTCAAATATAGATCAAGACTGAACCAGCACTAAAGAATCTGAAATCAAAACTGAATAAATATTTTAATGTTACATAATATCTTAGTTAACATATAACTTAGAAAAAGAGTAAGATGTTGCAATGTCCTGGTTGTGGCACTAGATATCTTTTTGCTGTTCCTGTTAAAAAAAAAAAAAAAAAAAAGGAGAAACTATCAAACATGGCTACAATATAAGCTCCATAGAAGGACAAAGGACTGGCTCACTGGCACTTACTGAAGACTTTTTAGGATGCAGCCATATTTCATGTAAACATCCCAAGTACAGTAAGCATGCTTTACCTGACCATGACTTGCCATTCACTCGTGGTCCCCCAGGGATTGCACATGATTTTTACAGCTACAATTCTGCAGCTCTGGCCACAGAGCATGCCTTAATGCTGATTCACTGCAGTGCTGCATTAACATACTTTGACTCTCTACAGGATTTAAACATGATGATGAGCTTCAACTAATCCAGAATTTTGTTTTTTAGTGCAGCAAGGTAAGGCAATATCTTGACTCAGGTGGAGAAAGAAAGTTGCTCAGACTTTGGGGAGCAATTTGGAAGGCAGACTGCAACAAGAAAATGAAAAATGCAGCTTGGGATATCTACTTGACATAATGATAGGAAATGCTGTTCATTGTCAATATAGTTTATGTGGAAGAAAGGTGATGGAATAATGAATTGGTCAGAATAGAAACTGCAACAGGACTGACTAGTGGCAAAGAATAAGAGAAAAAACTGAGAATGAGTTAGGAGTAACAGGGAGTGTAATGCTGAAAAAATAGTCAAGTATCTATTGTATCAAGTATCAAGTATGTGTCCTAGGAAGAAAACAGCATATTAAATATTAAATATTCTAAAAATATACTGTAATGCATATGTCTAAGGACTAGATAAAATCTGCAGAGGAAATCCTAAATCTTAATTTCATGAATTTTAGTGTTTCAGTTGATTTAGATGTAAAGATAGTTGACAGGTCATTATCTGTTATTGAACTAGTGTGGCCATATACAATGGTGAGGGAAGCTGAGAAATCTCAGATGCTACTAACAATTTGTTTGCTGTTTTTCAGCATAATTATGATAAAGAAAGAACACACTGTCTTATATAATTTTCTCATTTCTCAAAGGATGACATGGCAAAATGTTAAGTAATAGATGAACAGAAGCAAGAGGAAGTTGGAATTTCTGTAGCACTACCTTCTGAAAATCGTGTAGTTTCATACTACATCTGCTTTTATAGGATTCTGTACCTGTTACCCATGGATCATCTCTCTATCTTCATTTTCCAATGTACACCAAGTTAAACAAGGATGGCCTGTTAATTTACTAATGTTGTATGAGAACATTAGAGATCACTATCTTCTAACACTGCTAATATATTACCCTGCCTAAGTGCAAATATTTAAAATATATCTTCTCTGTGCTTACGTTTACCAATTGCAAAATGGCATTATGCAACTCTGTATTTGGTAATCTTTTAAAAAAGTCGAAATAAATAATAGGATCAAATCACATTTGTTTTTCACTTGATTTAAGGTTTCCATGAACTAGAAATACAGCCTCTTAAAATTTTGTAGAAGGTAAGAGCACAATCACACTTCCTTCTCTGAATGACACCTGCTTTTTAAAACATAATTTCTGCCATGTAATTATAAGGAACTTCCAGAAACAAAACCACATAACTCTCCTTACTGTTTCAGCAGCTTTGTATTCTGTGAATCAACATCAACTCTAGAACAAAATTAAAAGACAGAAATATGTCTTTCCAAAGAAACAGTCTAGACTCATTTGTAAGGAAAACACTGGGTGAGGAGTACTAGCTAATACAGACTGTACCTCCTTGTCTAAGCAATTCTCAATCAAGGTAAGCAATATGCGCTCTTAAATGGAACTTAATACTCAGAAACACCTAAAGTAGTAAGAAGCAGTAGTGGCATTGAAATCAAAATAATAGAATCATTTTGCTCTCCTGGTCGTACCTCATTAACCCATTCAGTCATACATGAAACAAACAAATAGTTAATCTCAGGTCACCCATTACTAAGAAGTAGATAGTAAAACCTGGAAATTTATTACCTAACATTTTAAATTTATGACCAGTACTAAGGAGTATATGTCATGTTTCTCTAAGAACATTTATTTATAAATTAGCCTCAACATTTCAGCAACTAGTTAGCAGGAAATAACAGAAGAAATGGACAATGGACAAAGAGATGCAAAATAACTGCATGGTAGTAAGAGAATGTAAAGAAGTATAAGGCTCTGCAATTTTAATGTATATGAAAGTGTATATGAATAGTAATACTTATGAACAAAACAATTAAACATTTAATGAAATAGTCTGAAATAGTCTGTTGAAAAATTGGAGAATTTCTAACAGCCTGTTTAACTAAAACAATCTGAGAATCACAGCTTTAAGGGTTCCATTTCCTTGTAAAATAATTTACTATCTGAAGTTTTAGTACTGTTCAGAAGACCATGCAGACAAAAAAAGATTTACAGCTTTCCCTCTGTACCTTGAGCCATTTGCCAAATGGTTTTTATTGGCTTCCCAATAAAATATGAAGTAAACTTGGTATCAAGTAATATAAAAATGCTGTTTTTTTCCTGTTCTCATTAGTAAGATTCTTCATAATATTTTTCTTAAGGAAGACCCTATAGAGGCCAACACACTGTCAGTCATATGATTATACTTAACAGGGAATTTATCACAAACTCTTAGCAAGTATAAAGTTAATGTAAAATCTAATCTCCTTTGTGTCACCTCATCCCTGTCCCCCAGTGTCTATGTCTGTACCCCAGCCCCCAAACACCCAGTCATATTTCACGACATGCTTCTCTGCTCTGCAGAAGCTGATGAACTTGTTCTGACAGAGGATTTAGAAGAAGGATGTGTTGGGTTGTTAACTACTTCCTGCGCACTTGCTATGGGTTGAGTAAATCCTCACCCTCTTCAAAATCCTTGCCTTCCAATAAATCACAGTGTTCCCCTTTGCCAGTTTTAGAGAGCTTGGGGAGATAAAGGACCATGGAAAAGACATTTGGATGGAGCACGGGAGGTTTTTGGTGGGAAGAGATCTGCCAGCTTCCCTCTAAGTAAATATTATCAATGTGCGCTTGCACTTGTGAAAGTACAAAATGTTAAATCTGAGTGTCACTTTGCATTGGTTCAGAGAGAGATACAAATAATCCACAAAGCTAAAATGCATAACATGTCAGTTTTAAAAATAGCAATGAGCAGTGTGGCAAATATTCGTTTCATAGCTGTTCTTAGAAATAACAACAATGAAAAGCACTATTTTAATGCCGACCAACTTCCAAACTTGGTCAGTTCTGTTCTGAAATGTGGCCAATATTTTGTGCTTTTCAATTATCCAGGACTGTCAAATGATTCACATTTTTAGTTAAATAAATACAGAATAGGTATTTGGTAGAGAGTACAAATATTTATATTTATTAGAAAAGTGCCTTTATCTACTTCACAAAAATTTCTGGAAGTTAAATCATTACCATCCTTTCTTGCATAGTTCAGATGCTTTTCCAGTAATTCATATTCTAACAGTAATTTCACTCCCATATTAAATTAGAGTTTGCACTATGGCTGCTTTTTATTTTATATGGAATATAGTATTTTTCTCCTTGTAGATAGCTACCAACATTTTTTTCCATAAATAAAAAAAATAAGTTGAGTCTCTCCCTTCCCATGATGGTCTTATGCGTCAAGTGCAACTTGTTTCTGATGTTTTTGTACCTTTATATTCTTCTTGATATGGTCATGGTTATACTGTCCCACATCTCTTTAAAATCAGTTAAGCAGTTCAAGGCTTGGTGCTAGAGCCCAATGAAAAAAAAATTATTCCAGCTTCTCATAGCTCAGGAGAGGCTTCTAAGAGGGTGTACAGTTGCACAACTATGCAAGATCAAATCTTTTAAATCTTTTCCTAAGTGTGGATTTTTTTCTATCAGTGATCATACTTTTTGTTAAAACATGTATCAGATAAAAATGACTTGACTGTATTTAGTCAAGCTTCAGATGACAAAAAAATAAAAAGGAAAAAAAGGCCCAGGAAAACATTTAAAATTTCTGTAAGTAACAAATGGAAGAGCTAAAAAAGGTCAACCAAGCAAGAATGGAATTTATCTGTACATTTCTACTCAGGACAACAGGAAGAATACTGCAAAAAATTTTGAATGCTTTTCCCTTTTGGCATCCACTCTGCCTAAAAGGTAATAAAGCTACTTGCTGCAACAGCAACCTCTTTCTACAATTAGTGTTTTTGTGAAGGAATAGCAGATTGGTGTTCTATCTTCCGAACTTGATTCAGGCTTGCAATCAGCAACTAGACTATGTGTTAGAAGGCAGGACCCTAGAAATCGAATTCTTCAAAAAACTTGCCTTCCATACTTCCATACTTCAATACAATCTGGGAAAATTAATATATCAGAGGATTTCAGGGAGTCTTGCTTTGACCAACTGTAACTATCCTTACCTCAGTTATGTCATTTTTTGTTCTTACACACCTATTGTTTTCCGGCTTCTTTTGGTCTTTCAGTGGTGGTGTGTTTTTTGGTTTTTCTGTTTTGTTTTTTTGTTGGTGGTGGTTTTTTTTTGTTGTTGTTGTTTTTTGTTGGTTTTTTGTTTGTTTGTTTGTTTGTTTTTCTGCTCTGCTGCTCCTATGTGCTTTTTGTTTCCTTCAATGTCTTTTTCTCAGAGTAGTGTCTTGGTTTAGGAATGGCATTGTCCAATTTAGTGCTACTACTGAAACCATGTGCTACTTGCTCACTCCCCTGCTTTCCCTTTCCCCTTTCTTGTAGTGTGTTGGAGAGAAGAACTGGAGGTACAAGACACTGAGATAAATTTACTGAAAGCAGCAATGAGGTAAGAAAACTAACACTAACAGCAACAATACTAATGACAGAGAGTACAAGAAAAGAGGTGACATTCACACAGAAACAACTCCACCTCATTTACTTGACCAGAAGGAGCTCCTTCTCTTCAGAAAGACTCCCCTTCCCTCACCCCAGCAATGGTAGTAGAGGTGGTAGAGAATAAGCGCCTGGTCCTAGCCATGCCCCTGTCCTGGCTAGAAATTAACCCCATCCTGGTTGGAATCAGGAAAAACAGCCTTCCTCTTGCTCTGTTATTTCCTATGCTTAATCATTATTATCTATTTGCTTTCCTCTCAAATGTAGAGACACAGTCTGAGACCTCACTAAACACAACCATGAGCTCTTAATTTACAATTCATCTTCTTTTCTTCAAAATCATAGGCATGAATTTTAATGTACATGGGTCTCTGTAGAAATAACTACAATATTTGCTTTCAAAAAATGTCCCTTATATAATAAGCAATACCTAACAAGAAGAATTATGGTTACTATTTTCCTCTTAGTTTGTACTATAACTTTTTACTAATACCCTATTTTTTTTAAAGGAAAACTAATTTTTTTTTTACTGTGTCCTACTGTATGATAATGTTAAACTGATACAATATTTACCACTATAATTTTTTTAATTTAACTGTAATTTGTTGACAGGACATGAATAGTCTTATCTCTAGCACTGCAATATTTCACTCATCAAGAAAGAAGAAATTTTACCTTTCTTGCTCTTTTTTTCTTTTCCTCTTCTGTTACCATTTTTGAGTGTCCTCTGCATTCCTTGAATGATGTAACACTCCATTTTGCTAGTCATGCAGGAAACCATTCTTCTTTTTCTGGATTAGATTTCTAATCCATTAATGAGTTAAATAAGCTAACAAAAAAGTGTAGTATGTGGTTGGAATGTCTCAAAGTGAAAGAATGAGAGAAGCAGCACCAACAAGCTGTTAAAAGCCTACATACATCCTGAAATTGCAGTCTTAATGTTTGGATTTCCATTTGCTGAAAAGCTTATAAAAAGCAGTAACCTGAACTGCCTGAAGTGTCTTTTAGTAGTTTTGGCTGGAGTTTCATCATATGGGAGTTTCTATTTTGCCAGATCCTCAGGTCCTCAATCACTTGGATATCATTTTTTGTAAAACCACCTGTAAATTAACTGGGAAATGTTTCTTATAAGATGTATAAAAATAACGATCATTCAAAGAAAAAAATTCAAAACATTCCTCCTACCAAAAAAGTAAGAGAAAATATCAAGTTCATGCCAACACACTGAAGCAGACTCTTTCACAAGTTCATAAACTGTAAACTACATATCTCTCCATTTGCTCTTCCACTGCCAATTACTGTAGTGGGATGACTACCATAAATTGGATGAGTGTCCAATAGTGACATTCATAAAAGCTGGTTGTCATAGCTGTCAGACCTACCTGTATTTCATTTCACCTTGAAGTAGGGGAAATGCTAGGGCAAGGTCATGGAACCATTAAAAAAAAATCTTACAAGGTCTCACACAGCATACTCAATATTATTAGTGCCTTGTCAGAATGCCATCTGTTTGCCTTCCTTTTTTTTCCTTTCTCTTTTTTCCCTCTGGCTTACCAAGGTCTTTGCATGGATGCTACTACTGCGTAGGAATGTTTACAGCAATTTGATAGAGACACTAAAAAATTCTGTGGTTGTAGGATGTCAGGGAAAATGTGAAATTCACAGCAGCTCATTTAACTTCTGTATAAATTCAAAGCATATTCATGTGACATCTCTCTCACCAAAACACGAGAAAAAACGTATTTCCATCTACAGCTGGATACTGTTAGCAGTACTCAAATGTGGGAATTCCCAGAATACCTTTTAAACTGGAAAGCAGAGGCACAGCCTACAAGTGTGGCAGAACATACCTTCCTTTTACCCAGTTGTGGTTGTAAGGTGTGAGATGCTTAACCGTATTTCTTAACAGTATCTCCCATATTGCCCAGGCAGTTTAACTCCTTTAGCTGGAAAAGAAATTAATTAATGGCCTTTTAAAATTGATTTTTAAACTTTGTAGAAAGAGTTTAAGAGACAAACAAGAAGTTGTAGTAATAAGAGGATGCAGATGACAACCAGTGGGCAATGAGAACCATGTAACCAGTGAGAGCTTGAACTGATCACTATAGAAAATGAGAGATGTCATAAATTCTTCAGTTAACACCAGTTGCCAAATGCTTTTGTAACATCTCTGTGCACTGAAAGGTCCCTTCTGTGTATTGATACAGTATCCCAGTTTACCAGAAAGTTATAGATACCTATTTAATCACTTGATTAATAAGGTAAGACTGCTCAGATAGGGGGTCTAGCAACTTTCAGAGCTGAGTGATAGAAGCAAATGTGTGTGGTTGTGTGTCTGTGTGGGTGTGAGTGGAAGAAGCACATCTCTTCTCAGTAGGAGGAAGCTGTTGGATTGACCTAGAGGAGAAATACCCTGATTCAATATGAATACCACCCACTGCCCACCATATTTAGACAGAAAAAAATGGCACAATGACACTGTACACTGTGAAGAAACTCAACTTGTGAGGATTGGGAGCCCACACAGGAATGAAGAGCAATGTGATTGAAAAATATAGTATATGGAATGGGCATACTGAAATAGAATAAGCAAAAACAAGCAGCATGAGAGAACAGAAAGAACAGAAAAAAGTTTTTCTGGAGTGTTCATACACCTTTAAAAGAAAATTATTAACAATATACTTTGTACTGGATGCATTTCTCTTTGTAAATTCATGTTATATTTATCATCCTGCAGTTAGGATCGCTGATTTTAGTAATTTCCATTTACCAAAGTCACTTTGGGCATTTTTTAATAGAGTCAAGATCATCGTCATCCAAGATGAGGACACTACTCCACACATCTGAAATTTTGTTGTTTTAATCCTTACCTGATTCCAGTACAGGAAATGCTATTCTTCATGGTTTTAGAGCTAGAAAAAGAGAAACATTAAAAAAATCCGATAAATGTCAGGTGACTTAAGAATATTTTTGGACTTCCTCTGGTGCTCTGATGTTGTAGGTTTTATTACAGTACTATTAATGGGACGGATAGCTGTATCTGAGGACAACAATGGCTACATAAAATCAAATCATCTGCAAGACCAAAAATGTACTAATCTTCAAGAGTTTCTTGGTTGATACATTCCAAGATCTTTAAAGGTTCTGAATTCATGTTGCTTCTCAGAACCATGACAGTGTTTTGAATTTAAAAAAAACCCAAACCTTTTTAAGAAGTGTGTAGACTTCCATACTGAAAATAGAGCAAATTGTGGACTATCAAATGAAAATCAAGTAAAAATTTATTTCAATATTTAGTGACATTAACTCTCAAAACTATGAATTGCTAAAACTTCCAATGTAAGGAGATTCATGCATTTCATGTTCATTATGACTACCAACAAATCACAACTTATTAACTAAAAGATTCTACCTACGTAATTTATAGTTGGTTAAATTTTTTTCTTAACATTAATATTACCTTTGTACTCTTTTCCTTGATACATGCTAACCTTTTATATCTCCGTGTAAGATACAACAATGTAGACTTAAAGTGAAAATTAAAAGTGTGGAAACATCCAGTCAGTAAAATTCGCATTCAATTTCCAGTTTCTGAAGAAGTTTAAATGTAGTGCAAGTTCTAGAAAATGGTATTCTGATGCAATACTTTGGGTTGTGTACACTTGGCTACTTTTTTCCTTTATACTTGTTCTATGCAGTGACTTGAAGGTAGAGTTATTCCAAATACTTTCTGTATTATCACCTACAGATGTTTTAAAGACAAAAAAGACAAAAAATAAACACTGCAGGTGATGGAAACAATGCTTTTAATTCTATTTTTTTTAAGAAGCTTTCCTAATTTCCACCTATTAACATGGGTGCAGCAGACTTTTCTTGTGTTTGACTTTTCTTGTTAGTCAACTTGTGGCAGAGTCCACATCCATATTTCGATTGGAAAAGGTTGCTGAAGTAGTTCATACAAACCAACTTATTTTCATGGTTTCAAATTACTTTGAGGAGTCTCGCAGACTAAACTGGACTTTCAGCTCTTTCCATGGTATCTCTGAGTCAGTACTTGCCAGTTGCTGTCTACTGTTTCCTCTTTGCTCCTTCATTACCTTTCTTGGGAAAAGACACACACTCTTCAAGATAACAGGGAAAAAAACCTCTCAAATTCACCTGCTCAGTAAGAAAGGACGGAATATATTTCTGGATGAGGGCTTAACAAAGGAACGTAATCAATTTTTCCTAGTTCAGCCCTCAAATTTCACAAATGCAGGAAAAGGACAGTAATGGTGAAATGCCACTTGTTTGCAGGCTCATATCTATCAGATTCTGTGTGGATTTGTCTTAGGTTGCAATGCAAGATGTAACCAAAAGCATGTATTCTATTTCCATCTGTTAAAACCTATTAAAACCAGGTGGGGCAATGATTTTTATCTCTTCCACAACCCATCCTTTATCCAGTGAGATATCTTCTGTTAATGGGCCATTGAGTCTCACTGCATAACTGATAAAATTACATCATCCAGTTGTGAGATGCTCCACCTGCGGGGGAGCCAAACATTCCTACCTAAATAAAATCTGAGATTTGGGACACCACAGTCAGCCTTTTTTCCACTGGATTCCCAGAGAAAGACCAGACCCTTCTACATCACCAATGGACCTTCAGAGGAAAACTACACCTTTCTACAGGATCACTGCTTCAACAGAACCACATCTGTCACTCCAGGAGGACTGCAGCCACTATTTAATCAGACTGCTGCCAACACTCTGACACACAGGGTGTCAGGGTGTATTCTGACTCTGTCAGTGTTTTTGTGCTACTGCATTTTATTTTAATTTTCCTATTAAATTGTAGTTCTGACTTGGGTTCTCCCACTGGTTTGCTTTCAAACCAGCACAGGATTCCACACACTGTTTACAGAAGTTTAATTTATAGTTTAAATGCAGCAGTTTGATTATTGAAATAACAAATCCTTTCTACTACTGCAGTCTACGCCTATTAGTTATTTTTTTGTGGAAGAAAGATACTTTAACTGCTTGTGGATGAGACAAGGAGAAGACAAAGACTGCCACCTATTGTTCTGAAATAAAGCACAGGAGAGACATATAATATAAATAAATATAAATATATAAATATATAAATATATATAATGATAATATATAAAATATATGTATAAATATACATATAATATAAATAAAGCAGCAATAATATAAATAAAGCAGCAAGAGAACATGAACATCCTGAATTCAGTGCTCCAGTCATCTCTATCACTTTCCCAATACAAAGATTTTGGTTCCCCTAACATATAACCTTTTATCTAAGTGGAATGCATTTTGGCTTTATGCCTAATTTATAAATTGAAAGACTTTTCCACATTTCTGTGAATGGCATCAACACACCAAATTCGTAGGAAGTATAAAGTACCTGGCTGAGGTATTTAATTACAAGATGTATTTGCTTTCTTTTCAGGTAAACCTATGTACATGAATTCTGTTATTTTATTTACTGTGGAGGCAAGAAAAAATTCTCTGTTCTTTGTCCTTGTCTGAATATTCATCTTCACCTAGTCATTATCATGGAATTATCTTTTATACCATGTAAACCTGCTGAAGCCCATTAAAGTCACATAGGTACTGCAGACAAAATGGACAGATACTATGAAAATTTTGATCTAGAACACTATTAAATACAGGTCAGAAAGCAGTGTACTGAAAAGAAGACAAATTCATTGACACAGAGGGGAGACAAGGTGACCTGATTATGTATTGTTAATCTTTTATCCCTTTCATGCTACAGTACAATTAAGGCTCTTGACCATCTGTGTAGTACTACTGGAAATCAGGACTACATTTTTCATAAGTCTGGCAGCAAGAACATGACCAAAGAAAAATCTAGTGTCACCAAATAATGAACCTTTGACTGCTCGGCTGAGCAGGCTGGGAGGCCAGAATAAAGGCCAGAGGGTCTCAGTGACTTGATGCCTGTCTAGACTTGAGACATACTGTTCTAGCACTATTGCCCAGCAGAGACAATATGGAATAGCCTCTCTTTTTTATCCTGCCATTTTTTGAGAAAAAAAGCTGACAGGTGAAAGAAACATTGTTTCTAATGAAAGTGATTAATATTAAATACAATAAGGTTCCCTCTATGTTTAAAATAAAATATCAAGAGTAAATGTAATAAAAATAAATATTTAATGTGAATTCTCAACTTGGAAGTTCTATTTATGATTATATAGTCTTGTCTTTGTAAGAGGTGCATAGATATTATGGGAATTTCTAATAAAGCCAAAAGGTTCTGAAACAGAGCACTCAAAATACTTTTCATCTGGATAGAATGACATTATTGGCAGAAGGATACCTACCAACTGCATCTGTGAGTAAACTTACTCCCTGTTTGTCCTGCTTTTACTGTTCATCATTCCCAGTTAAAATGTGCCTAATTTCATCTTCACGCCACGGAAATGTTTAACTTCTACAGAGTTCCATGAATGAACTCTGAATTAATGAATTTCCAGAACATTACAAGTTAGAAGCTTACACAGTACTGTCAATATTTTAAAACTATGATGAAAAAGAAGCAAAAGGGACAGAAGATATATATATATATATAAAGAAAAAAAAAGTTTTTCTTCTGTTATATAACATTACCAAACTGCATACTATTAATGAAACATACAGGCTACAGAAATTTTCAGTCACTATTGAGAAGATGTGTGCAAGTGTCTTTGCAAATAATTTGATGGGTGAAGGTATGGGTGCTAATGTCTTTGAAATGAGTCTTAATGTCTCTGCTAACTTTGGGCAACAGGTTGTTGCAGAGCCGAGACAGGGTTTGCACAAGCCTGAACTTCTGAACTTTGGGGTAAAACAATAGGTTCAAAGGAGGAATATGTGACTGGTAGTTTGAGGGGAAATATGTGGTTATGTGGTAGGTTGTTCAGGAAGGCTGTACCTTCCTAGTACCTCAGCAGTGGGGAAAGGAAGAGAGCAACATATGGCCAGGAGTTTAGGATCAAAGGAGGCTGTGCTCTCTGAAACCTTGGGAGAGAAAACCCTGCACGCGTTTATTCAAATAAAGCTGAAGGACTCCGCTGTCTCCTTTTTACACATAAACCTCTAGCATTTGTGGATTTTCCTGGCACTATTACATTTAAACAGCCAGCACTCACACTGTGACTTACAACTCAACGCAGCATAACAGAAGCTGCAGCACTCTACACAGTCTAGACAATTGTATCAGAAGCAAGGCAAAACCTGTCTCATTGGCATCACCTTCTCTGCTTTGGGGCCAGCAGTGCTTTGTTTCTGGTGTTTGCTGCCATCTCCTGTATTTCAAGAAGTATTGCAGTGGAATTTTAGAAGCGAGCATTTTGTACATCTAAAATAACTTTAAATAGCTATGTGACTGCAATATTAATCAATTACTGCATTACTTAAAATTCTGAAATTATTTTTTAGTGCTATGTGATAAGGAAATTACCTACATTTAAAACCAAAATGATATATTCTGCTCCTATCTGGGTGAAATAGCATGCTGTGACCAGTTTTCAACTCTCAGTATATGAAAGACATCGACATGCTTCCAGACTTCCAGCAGAAGGCCACAAAACTGTCAGGAGGATCTCTCTAATGTGAAGGAACTGAGTGAGTTAGGTTTGTTCAGCTTTAAGAGAATAAGGCTTCAGGATAATCTTATTGCTGTCCACCATTACCCAGTGGGAGGGCATAGAAAAGATGGAGCCTCTTTGGAAAAGCACAGTGATCAGACAAGACAAATACATTCATTGCAATACAGGAAATTTAGGGTATATTAAGGAAAAAATTTTCGCCATGAGTGGTACCACACTGAAACAGGGACACAGAGGTGTCATGGAAAACGAATTTGTAATTCAAACAGATGTCAGCTCCTCAAACCAGGAATGGTTCCTGACCACAGTGAAAGAGAAAAATTAGACTGTCACACAGCAAAAAGGCTATTTTTTTTGTTCAGAGGTTGGTGCTAGATATTGCATCAGCAACTTAAAACACAGGTAAGGGAACTTACAGGTTATCCTTTTCTCTTAGAGGCTGTCATAGGACCAGGGTTCTTGTTACTAGGCAACACTAACCTAAAGACATAGCACAAAATATGAAAGGCAGGAAGAAAGTGCAGAAAAGCTTACTTAAATCTCAGTAATTAAAAGATTCTTTCTGCCAAGTAGAACATGCCAGCAAATTCACAGGTGCTTTGAGATGCACCCATGCAATGTAAGCATGTATTGGAAGCACTGTGCCAGAGCAGCTTAATAAAGCCAAAATGTTGATTTATTGACCACACATTGCTACGTAACTATTCTGAAAAGGACCCCTGTCCTTACTTCCATTTACCGAAACAGAAGTTCTTAGCTACTGGCTTTGAAAAATTACGACAAGGCATAGTTTTCCACAACCACAGCACTATGAGGATTAATGTTCTCCGACTACCCATGTACACTCCTTAGTCCATAACCTGGGACTGCTTGAACCAGTGTGGGAGGTGCACTACTGTAACACGCTCCAGAGCACTCTGTAGCCTTGCAGAGAGTTGTAACCTGAAAGAAAAACAGATGAGGACTGTTGACTCAATACTTCCACTAGTTACTGTTGTACTTTCTTCAACAAGTACTCCCACATGAGTCTTAGAAATCACATCTGAAAACAATATAAAGTCATCAATCTTTTCTGCTTCATAGTGAATTAGCAAGCAGAAAACAAACAATGAGAAACTGCATTCAGCTGCCCTATTTTTCTGTAAGCATTAAACAAATATTTTATTAACCCCACCAAAGGTTTAAGGAAGAAGGCAAAAAGCTCCCTCTGTTTCTTCGACTTGCATTCAGTGAAACAAAATTTGTTCCCCTAGGCAGAAAAGATTATTCATTTTAGACACTGCTAGACATAGTAGTGCTATACAGAGATATTCAGAGATACAGCTGCGCAAATTTTCTTAATGTATAATATTGTGTCCAAGTGCGAAACAACATAAATGTCTCTGAGCACAGCAAACTGACAGCATTAAGTATGCTCACCTCCCCCCCCCCAAAAAAAAAAACAGGCTAAAAATTCCTGTATTTTGAGGCTTTTTTAGTGCTGAAAAAAGTCTTTGACTCCCAAAGATGAATATAATTATAAAGTATAACTTCCTTTAATGTAATGGATATACTTGAAGAAGGATTAAAGAGGTATTGCCCTCAAGTCATATTCTGGTTGTTTTTCACTGCTTTCTAAAACACAGCAACCAGAAACAAAAGCAAATATTAACACAGATTACTGATCTAAGAGAAGTCAACGTGTATCACACAGTGGTAAAACCACAGACTGATTCATTTTAGCAGCAATCTGAACAGTCAAAATTATACTGTACCATGGCACTTCAGAAAGGAAAGACACCGGATTGAGAACTGTGGGCCTTTGCCGCCAAAAGCAACATTAAACTTTTGCAAATGAAATCACGTTTGTACATCAATACTGATACGGTACACTGTGGCATACAGATTAATTAGGATAACCATGTCGACCTTCCAGCTTGCTCTGACAGCTCCACCCTTCTTATGGACCTGAAAGGTCCTTTATTATTTATTATTACCTTTATTTTACTTTTACTGTTGTAACCATTCTGAGGTCCAGAGGAGTAACTGTAAAGGGATTTCTTCACAGAAAGGGTTATTATTGGAATCGGCTGCCGAGGAAGTGGAGTCACTGTCACTGTCCTCGGAGGTATTTAAGAAAACATCTGGCACTCAGTGCCATGCTCTAGCTGACTTGGTGGATCGGTCGTAAGTTGGACTCGACGGCCACAAGGATTTTTTCCAACCTAGGTGATTCTGTGTTTCTGAAACTCTGTAACAGACCGACTTTGTTCTAGGCTTTGCGCTGCTGTTTTCCCCAGCTGTGTTCCGGTGGGCGCACAGGTCGCTGACGGGCGCGGCTCAGAGAAGCGGGCAGGCCCTTCCAGGCCGGCAGGAGCCCGGGTGGATCCGGCCGAGCAGGCTGCGAGGTCGGCCTGACCCGCGCTGCCGCCCCGCTCCCCCACAGCGCCGCTCCCCGCCCGGAAGCGCCCTCAGCACCGCCCCCCGCTCCCGCCACGTGACGAGGCGAGGCGCCGCTCCCTGGGTCACGTGCGCTGCCCCCCCGAGAGCGCGCGTGCGCATCCAGCAGCTGTCATCCGAAATCGGGGAACGCGGGGTCTGCGGTGCGGGCAGGGCAGGGGGCGACAGCCTCGAGGGGACGGGGGACCCGGCGGGACCCTGCCCTCCCCTGCTCTGTCCTGCCCTGTCCCGCGCCGCCCCGCCGAGTCCCGCGCCGCTCTGCCCCTCATCCCTTCCTCCGGCCGTGCCTGCCCGCTGGAGCCTCTCCCGGACAGGTGAGGAGGGAGTGCCGAGCTGGCCCTGGCGGCGGCCGCGGGTGTGCGGGAAGGAGGTATGGGGCTGCGAGCGGGCCGGGGGCAAACTGAGGAGGTGGCGGGGCGGCCGAAGCGGGTCGGGCCAGGTCGGAGCGGGGGTGCTTGGCGAGTGCCGGCGACGCGGCATCACCGGGGCGGGCC
>JAODKT010001744.1:27640941-27671289 GCA_027576195.1 Cossypha heuglini
AGCTTGTTGGAAAAATCCTATATAAGAGTATGTATTGGGGAGAGTTGGTGCTTTTAGCCATTCTGGCTTTTAGTCATTCGCTTATTGCCACTGCATTTGCCATTGCTTTGCTACTTCTTTGTCATTGCTTGTCTGCTTACCGTTTGAGACTGATGTGCTTTGTAATAAGAGGTGTTTTGTAATAAATAACCTCTAACGGTTAGCTGCTTTGCTTATTTAAGATAACTTGACAAAGTAGGAGCCAAGAGCTCCAGAGCTGGTGCCTTAGGGCACCGGAGATCAAGAACCTCACAGGTGTAGTTTTCCTTTTTTTTTTTTTTTTTTCAACAGTGCTTCAGTAGAGGGACTGCCCAAAGTAGGCAGTCAAGATATGCCTCCCAGAAAGCATCTTTGGGAGAACTGTTTTGTCAAGTCTTATGTAGTCTGGAGCCACAAAGTTTGGATTCCCCACTGATCATGGGTGGATTTTGCAGTACTCGTTAGCTTATTTTAGACTAGAAGCAAAAAGAAGTGTATAGCCCTCAGAGCATAGTATTAAGGTGGAGAGAGAATATTGTAAATACTTAAAGTTAGTTTAATGTAGTGAAGGCTACAGGTTTTTTGCCTTTTAACTAACTGCGAATTAACACATGCTGTTTTTCTAATGTATTTTGTTGTGATTTAGTATTTTCTAGTTGTGTGAATGGTGTCTTGCTTGACGTTTGATTAAACAAAATTGCTAGTTTAGATTTCTATAATCTGTATCAAATAAATGGAACTTGGAAGATGGTTTCCAGTTCTGGAAATAATGTGTTCTGCGTTCTTCTGAGGGCATAGAATATTCTACATGGATGAACAGTATTTAACACTTTCACCAACAGATTTTATTTAGTATTCTGACAGCTGTAACAGGAGGGCAAGTTGTGGACATTACAAAGAAACGGGTCAGTGTGTTGATAGTGGAGGATGGAAATAGTACCTGCCTGGTACTGAATTGTAAAAGCAAGCTTTAGTTGACTGTGGTGGGGTATAGAGGTCTTTCCCTTTTCTTAGGATATAGAAGAAACAATTATGTAGATTTTGCAATTACCAAAAAACATGTGAAATGTGTTATCAAGCATATAATATACACTTCCACTCTTTAGTATCAGGTTTGTCATCTCTGTACAAGCCATGCACTTCAGATTTTGCAGGATTTGTTTTAAAAAGCACTTTTCCTATCATCATAACTAGTGAAATGCATTTGCATCTTGGATTATGTAAATAATTACATCATTAATGAGATTTCATCTTGCTGTGTGTGAGGTTTTCTGGCATTGAACTCTGGTGTTTTTAGTTCATCAGATTTCTTGGGCTACGTACTGGCATAGATGTGGATGATTGAACTTTCCTGACCATATTTTCTCTTCTGCAGTATTAAGACTAATGTAGCATTAATATTTTTCCGGCTGATGATTTGAGAGCTTTAACAAGGCTTTACAATGGCTTTAAACTTTCTAAAAGAAAAATGTTCTTTAACCTGGTTATTAGCTAGACAACTTAGCTCTTCAGCTGGCACCTTTGGACAAACTACATGCTTGTATTTTATTTAAATTCTGAGTTTAATCAGACACTTTTAAGGCACAGGCAGACTACTTGGTCACCAAGAAATTGAAGGTTATGAACAGGCTGTGGTGTTTATTGGATCAGGTTCATAGCTTCGGCTTGTTTGGCTAAAGCTTTTCCCTGATTAGCTAAAAAGCTTCTTTTAATGTTATGTAAAGTACTAATGGATGATAATTTGAGTGAGGTTTGTTCACATTTATTCATACTACTCTTTGTTTTTCTAGGTAATTATGGGCATCTTTTTCGGTATGCGGTACTGTCTTGCAAGAGGACAGAAAATGTCTGATTACAGTTCTGATATGAGGGACTTAAAAGAACTGTAAAATTTCCCTGTGTTCACATTGCTTTTCTTTCTATTTTATACAGTGTAGCCTGGGCATGTTTGACTTCTTTTTTGCACATTTTCATTGTGTAGTAGTAAATAAAAGCTCTGGAAGTTTTATTTCTTAAGTTGTACAGTTTTGTAACATCACAAAATAGGTAGTTATGTATACACCTAAGTGCAATAATTAAGTTAGCAATAATATTATTGCAGTGCGGATTTTGCATTACAATGTCTCCTAGTAGTTGTGATTTTTTTTGCAAAAGAATCTCTGAAGGCCTCTTAATTATTACAGTGGAGTATATATCTTGTGCTCTCCTGTCTTAATGATTTGCCTAGGGTGTAACTGAGTTTTTGTATGTGAGGAACAACCAGAAGTAGGCATTGTTTGGAGAAGGAATGTAGGACTCTGGAGTTCCACAAAGTCCTTGAAAGACCTACGTATTGTGTTGGAAGTTAATAGAATTGAATTGGAAGGCCAACATTTTCTGATTATTTTGTAGCATAGCATGATTTTTTGCATTAAATTTAGGCTCTGTAACTCAGTACTTGTGCTGACTGTTTTAGATTGGTATTTGTAAAAATGTGTCATTTGTGTAATGAAGAAATGTAATAATGAAATTGTGAAACAGATTTAAGAAGTTACAGCTGATAGATGGATCATAGTTGTAAAGAGGGTGTTGAATTACTAAGAAATCATAAAATAATTAGCAATATTTAGTGGACTTCTAGCATGGCATATTCTGCATAGCCTTTATGATCTTTCTGCCACTTAATTTAAAGATGTTATATAGTTGAATCTTCTGAAGGAGTTCTTGCAAGCATTGTGCTAATCAAGCAGTAGCTTTACCCAGTAAGTTAATGAGAAGGTGTTTTTAACTGAGGAAGAAGGGTTACACAAAAGCATGGATTGAACAGTTTATTTCTACTGAAAGTAACACAGCTGGCTGGTCTGTGTGCTCATTGCTTAGGGGCCTGGACCCTAAGATAGATGGAAGCTGATAGAAGAAGGATCTGTGAAAGGCAGGATTTGTACTGTTTACACTGCAATGAAGCTCGGCAAAAATTCAGCCTTTCCAGTGCTCTACACATCTTCATAATTAGTTGAAAGTTATTAATTCTGTTTGTGATGCAGATTGTGAATTGTGATCTGAACTGGCTGAAGGGCTGTTCAATACCCCATGCCCAGTGTACAACATGGGTGAGTTACCCAGAAGGTTGGCTGATCAGTTTGTGTTGTGTGTCACCTGGGCTGTTTTGGGTTTTATCTCTCTCTCTCTATGTTGATAATAAATAAAAATAAGCTTTAATTTGTTTAAATTATTAAACTGTTCTTATCTCAACTAGTGAATTTTTACTTTTTTCCTGATTCTCTTTCCAATCTCACTATGGGTGGGGGAAGTTATCAGCTGTGTGGTACTTAATTGCCAGTTTGGCACCCAGTGTTTGGCATGAAGGGTTGAGGTAACCACAGATCTGATTAGAACATATTGGAAGAAATTCGTTACAAGCATTTTTTTTGTAAGGTTAGTGAAGTATTTTATGAATGGCAGATGGAACATGGTAATTTATACTTGGAAATTTAAACACCTTCTGATCTGAAGATAATATTTATCTGTCACTTGCCTAAAGATCAGTCCTTTCATGAGTAGTGTGTCCTGGTATGAAATAGAAATGACTTTTTCTTTTAGTCAGTCTCAATGTAAAAATGGAAATGAGAGGAAATGCTGATATTATGTGTATAGTTTACTTGCGTTTTTCTCTTGTTGAAGGTTTCAGAGAGTGAGCAGGAATATAATCCTGTTGTTAAACTGCTGATGGTGAGAACTAGAAAATCCAAGTGCTCTTCCTCTGTATTTGCAGTGTGAGTGGGAAGTGAGTAATTGGTTGTCGTGATTTAGCGTAGTTTAGTTTTTAGTTAAGGAAAAAATCCATGAGCTACAGAAGTGATTCCCTGTAGGGACCATGGCAGCTTCCTTCAGACCTGACAGAACCAATCAGCAGACTAGTTTTGAATACTGACACCCTGTTACACCATTTAAGAGAGCTGAATATGCCTCTGTGAAATCACACTTAAAGATGAGCAAGCTTTGGGAAAAATTGTCTTGTTTCTGGCTTTTGAACAGGTAGCTGGAGCTGGCTGCGCTAGGCCCTGCTCTGCTGCACAGCCAGGTCAGCCAGTGGCGTGGCTCGGCTGAGATTCTGCTGCTGCTGAGTTCCAACCACGGCCAGCGGCCCAGGCCAGCTCTAGCTCAGCTTTGGGTGGAGCCAGGCCTGGCTCAGCTCTGGCCGTGAGCTGCTGAGCCATCCTGCTGGCACCTTGGAAGAATCATGTGGCTGGGAATGGAGGCCGCTCTGCAGCTGCATGCAGAAAAGCAGTCCTGTGGCTGGAATTGAATGTGGCAGGGGCCAGAAAACAACTGTGCAGCCAGAATGGCTGCTGCCCAGCAGAAATCCCATGGCCATCTGGAGGTCGGGGTGAGATTAACTCCTCAGTTCACAGATGAAACTTGCGGACATCAGTCCTCTCTGGAGTGAGAGAAAAAGGAAAGGGTGAAGACACATAAAGAAAATGACATGGAGACACCAAGGTGTCAGTGAAAGAGTCAAATCCCAGAAGGGAGGAGAATGAGGAGATGCCTTAGTCTTGGGCTAATTCTCTTGTAAGGCTGTGGTGAACATATGATTGATATATCAGACTTTTTTTTTCTCCTGTAACTCATGGAATGCTTTGGAGGGATGTAATATTCTGGCCACAGCCTTAAGCAAAAGTGTTGAAGCAAGCAGGTGTTGAAGTAGCTGTGATCTAATGAGAAGCTTGAACAGAGAGAAATGAGAGAGATAAGAACCCTTGCTGCAGGGATGAGAGAAGAAAACCTCTGTTCCCAGAGATAAGAGAACTTTTGTTTCTCTATTAGGACAGCTCATCCTTAAAATAGCACTCCAGTAAACTAAGATGACCCATGGAGGTAGTTGTGGGAAAACTACCAAACCATGGGAGGGAACTTACGATTGCAGATTTCCCGGTGATTGCTATTTGTGAAAATTAAAACCACAAGAGGACTGTTTCTTGGGGAAAAGTCTCCATGGCATGGCAAGAGAGACTCCTCTCCCTAAGTGAACTGAAGAAAAATTATTTTAGAAGTGGTAAACTGACTGAAAATAACAAATTTTTCTCCTTAGTTGTCAGTAGGAAGATAAAGAAGAGTTAGGGGAGAAGTGTTCTGTAGGTATATTCTGATTTCTTACTATTTTTTCATTTAGTTCTGTTAATAAAGTTTTCTTTATACTTTAAAGTTTTGAGCCTGCTTTGCTCTCCTCCTAATCCTTATCTTGCACCAAAAAATCAGTAAGTAATTCTAGTGAGCGCACTGGCATTTGGCCAGCGGTAGACCCAGTACGTTGGTTTTCTCTATTTACTGAATGGAAATAGTGATATTTTATCAAACATGTAGCTTTGTTACTCTGGGTTATGGCTATGTAATGAAACTCTCTAGACAGAGACTGTGCGGATGGATCTACACAGGAAGATGCTAGGTTAACTTGAGAAAACATGCTGTAAAAGCAGAAGTATGGACTGGATTGTGTTCTTGTCATTTACAGTAGTGAAATTGTTCTCAGTGAGGGCTGTGTATTCTCAAATGAGAAAGGATAAAAAGTAAAGATTTATTTTGTGCCTTTTATACTAGCCTGGGCAGATAATCCTAGATACTTTTTTCCTGTTTGAAACCATGTATTTTGAGTGTCAGAATGGATTTTTACAGGTTATTCTCTACAATGTATGATTTTATTTTTTTTTTTAACAGCTGGATTGAAATTGAACCAGAATGGCTGCTGTTATCTCAGATAGTCCTCCAAACCCAAGTTGCAAAATCATGACTTTTAGGCCTTCGATGGATGAGTTCAGGGAATTCAACAAATACTTAGCACACATGGAATCACAAGGTGCTCATAGAGCTGGAGTTGCAAAGGTAAACCTTTATGACACAGAAGGAAAATGCTTCTAATACCTTATCTCGCATTACTTGTATTTTACTGATTACAAACCTGACCTTTTTATTATTTAATTCTTTTTTCCAAATAATTTTCATGGAGTAGGTATGATATGTTACTGTTTTAGGAAAGAGCCTTTCAGTGTCTCTGATATTTCGTGCAGACTAATGAAAATTATGCATAGTGTTTAATCTCTAATTGTGAATTGTTTCCAAGTTTATGAGCAAAATAGGATCTCTTTCTAAGCAGATTTAAACTATTTTTTATCAAATTGTTATAAAGCAGGGAGTTGATAGTACAATTTAAAGTAGTCCTGATATACCAGGTGTTGAACTTGGTGGTTTAGGGTTGTGTAAAGCTTTTCTGGGGAAATAATCCCACTTCATTAAGGTGAATGTAAACATGGTAAGGCAATGTTTGAATGGAATAGTTTTCTTTTTAATGGTGGTCATGTTATATTCTTATAAATGAGAACTTCAGGCACACTAACTGCAGCTGTGTTGTTCTTTGAACAATGGCACATCCAGGACCTTACGACAGGAGTTCCTCCCCTAGCAAAAAGAGTGTTTGTCAGAGGTTTAACGTAATGGGTCTGACGTAATATAATGATACATCATATAATTGTTTATGCGGTATCTGTTTTGCCACTTTTCAAACCAACAGAAACCAGCGCAAGTCTACAAATACCAGCTTAGTTGTTGTAAATACTCCATGGGAATAGCTGTCTCCATCACTGGGATTTGAAGCTAATGTTACGTGGTCAAGACATTTAGAATCTGAGTGAGGAGGAACGAAACTTGAAATTCTTGTTTTCCCCCCTGCCCACTCCTGCCTCCTGCTTCCTGTGAAACAAAGCAAAACTGAACTCTTCACTCTTTGAAAATCTTGTAGGTTGTGGTTTTTTTTATTTCAGCTGATAGAGTACATAGGTTATATTCTCAAATTTTTCTCTGCAAACAGAAGTAGAAATGTGATAAATAGGCAAGAGTGGAAAGCCTGGGCTTAATTTTTCCAATGTCCAGCTGTGTTCTGGAACCTGTTAGTCTGTATGGGGATGACGTATTGCAGTCCTTTAATCTTGAACAGTAAACTGCATTGTAGTGATGTCTTCTTGCTTGGTTGAACAGCAGCTAAAGCATCTCTCACTGTTTTCAGCCTGTCAGGTACTTGCAACACATTACTAGGTTGTCTTGAGAATTATATATTCTGTTTTTCACTGTATTTTGATAATATCTCAAAAATTTATAAATGAAAATTAACCAACAAATTATGTTTAAAAACACTCTTACCAAGTGAATAATTCGTACTGCAAATGTTTAAGGGACGTTTTCTGAGTTTTGGATATTGGGTTTAAAATAACAGGAAAAAAACCAGTTTTGATAGTAATAGAAAATTAACTTGCAGGGAACCTAATTTTTTTTTTAAGTTCAGGATGTACAGTCTCAGGTATGAATGCAAGAAGAATAATGACTACCAGAAGAAACTACATGCATTTTGCAGAAAGAGTAATTTAAGCTCTAAATGGAGAGCACTATCAGAGTAGGCATACCAATACAACAATTTGGGTCAAATGTGAACGTTTAAGGGGAGACCTGTTACCTGTGTAGAACAATACGTGTGTGTAAATGGGGATGAAATGACTGTAAGGCTTCCACATATTGTAGGAAGGAGTATGGGAAATAAAATGTTAAAAAACCTGCAACAGTCCCTGAAGTTCCTAATACTATGTCTGAAAGAAGTAATTAAGGTGTTAGACAGATAATATCAAACCATTTCCAAAGCAGATAATGTACTGTGGCATCCCTTGAGCAAATTGGCAAAAAAATTACCATTAGGCTTTTGAAAATCTGAAACGAGCTTTAGTCCTAGAAAATCTATTTTTGTCTTACTGTTGCAGAGGATTCTATACTTAAAAAGGAGGACAAAGGCTGAAAACAATGGGACAAATGGCAAACAAGGGACACTGATAGATTGCTTGTCTTTACCGAAGAATGAGGTGTTTCGAAAACTCAAGCTGCATTAATACAGAGCAGGAGTTAGGTTGATTTGCAGTCACACTGCAAAGTGTGTTTCAGGACACTGTGTGAAAATAGATACTGGCAAGTGCAAGAAAATTTTCAGATGAGTTGGGGAGAAATAGTTGCATAGAAGTAGTAGGCAGTGCCATTCACAACCAGATCTATGGGAGATTGCTAGTATATGAAAGTGGATTTAACAGAAATGTATGTGCTGATAGCACTCTGCATTGACGTCACTAGTACTGATGTGCAGTCTTCATGCAGGAGACTAACTGGTATAACTAAGACATCCCTATCTAAAACTATGTTTATCACACTAAATCATACTAGACTTGTTTAGGATCTTTGATAAATAAATAAATATGTAAATGAAAAAGCCTTGCCTTAGGTTTTTCCTTTTTCACATTTGAGCATTCAAAAGCATGATTGATGAATTTGATCTAGTTTGCTCCCATTGAATAAATCTAGCTTGCTCGACTTTGAAGAGGTTATTTTTACTAAAGGAAATATGAAGATGCTTCAGTGGGACAGGTCAGTGGTAAAACCACAGAGACCTAGTCATTATTTCCAGCTGTTATACTGGCTAGCTGTGTGTTGCTTTGAATGCGATGTATTAACATCTTCCGTCCTTGTCCCCGTCTTCATTAGAACATGCAAATTCTTTGGGGCAGGAAGTTTTATCTTTATTTTTACCTTCTTTAAAAAAAAATTTTGCATATTGGTCCGCACAGAATTCATTTCTTCAACCAGCACTCTAATTACAGCAGTAGTAAGCATAGTCCAGTTAGCTGGAAGGGGATATTTTGAACCTGTATTCACAAAAAAATTTGTATTGCTTAAAGCATACTGACCTTGGACTAAATAAGATAATGCAAATTTTGCTTTTCAGTATTCATATACTTGAGCCAAACCTCCAACTTCATGCTTAATAATCATGAAAATGGAAATCTCTATGCACATATTTGATTTCTATGCATATATTCTGAATGCATGACTTCTCTGCTTCCAAACTAACATTTTGTATTTTGTTAATGTGCATATAATTTAAGAGTTCTGTGAAAGAAATAAGTAGGAATCACAAGATGATTTGATTTTTTTTTTTCTCTAAAAGCAAACAAAACACTAAAACTTGCTAAGTAGTTCTTGTACAGGAGAAGTCCTGTGGAAGCTGAGAGGAAAAAAGGAAAAGAGGGAGTTGCATTGGTGTAAAAATAAATAGAAATACCTGTTTATGTATAAAATTAAAACATTAGCTATGGAAGTATGTTACTGTTAGATAAATTTCATTTCGCTTGATGTTTGTCTTTCACTGTGTGCTTTTAGCACTAATGATCTTGATTGGATTTCTCTGGATTGTCTGAATACATTAACTTTACAATATGCCTGTTTGTGATTGTTTTCCAAAGGTACCAATGATCTTAGGATCTATCTTTGTTAGAATTTTATTACTTTCATGGAGATATGAAATAGTGAAATTTCTAATGGGTGCTTATAGATGGAATCCTAAAATGCTTGTAAGAAAACGGCCTAGCTGTGTAACTTAAAGACTGCCTCATATTGATCCCATTATTAAAAGTATTAGAGAGATACCTCTGCTTGAATTACAGTGCAGACGAGAGCGTATGCTGAAGTCAAAAATATGGGTTTTGTTTAATAGCAAACAGAGAGAGAGAGATGGAAAGAAATAGAAAAGGAAGGGGGGAAAGGGGGAGAGAAAGAGAGAGACAGGTTAAGTAGAAATATCACCGCTGTGGTTTCCAATGACATCTTCACCACCTTCTACTGGTCTTGTTGGTGGTGAGGGTCCTTCAAAACCCACAGACTTTAGTAGATATGCATTTGGGCCAGGTGGGAATGCCCAGGTAGCTGACCTCAGTGGGGGTCAAGTTTGATACTGCCTCTTGCAACAGGCTCTGGATCTGTTGCGTCCCTTTGCATCAGGAGGGAGACTGGGGCTGCTTCAGGGTCTTTGATGGCTTATGACACCTCCTCAGCTGCCTCTCAGGTGAATGCTCTTTGGATGTGGGTGCCAAGGGATGGTTGGGATTTGCAACTAAGCCAGTTGAGTGTAAGGGAGGATGAGTGTTCCATCCTTCTGAGCAGAAGTTATGCCACACCCCCAAAACTTCTCCTCCTTCCTAGTGGGGTAATGTGAGCAAGATAGCCTGTGGGTCTGTGGCCTCCCTTACCCCAAACCCAACCAAGGCTGATTTTCAGCACAGCTGCTGGGTTTGGCTTTCTTGTGGATGCCTTCTTCTCCCTCAGCTTTGCCTACTTCTCCCTAGACCTGAGATAATTGAACAATCATGTCAATTGAACTATAGTGTCTTATCTTTCCTTAGGTGCTTTAACTCACAGTCCAAAGTTCCAGGCATATTCAGGGAGGGGTGGGCTTAGGTGGGCACAGCTTTTTTTATACAGTTTCACCATAATTGGGAAAAAGTATTTGAGAACAATGTTTAAGCCTTTAACCATAAAATTTCAGTCTTTCATGCTACCTCTGAATTATGAATTAATTATTCAAATAATATGATTCACTTGTTGCATGTTTGTAAAAACTGTCCTGCTTTGTTGTAAGATACTTTAAAAGTTTCCAAGCCAGTGTTTGTAGAAATTAGATTTGAACATAGCAGAAGAATGAAAATAATGAGTGGGTCAAAAATCACGTCATTAAGCCTTTTGACAAGTGAAAGTTCAAAAACGAAACTAGACCAAAAAATATGTATTAAAAGTTTTTGTTCCTCTGTTTAGAAGTGATACAGTTTCACATCTAGAGTTATCTGTTTTCTGCTGAAATAATACATGCAAGAAATGTTCAAAATTACCCAGCCTGTTAAAGAACAGTGGTATGACTACAGGCTTCTTTGAAGTTCTTAATGATTTCTTTTGCTAGCACTCTAGAATCTGCTGAAGAATTTTCATAGACTGTGGGTAGTACTGTAGTATTTGAAATAAATGTGTTAACTTTACAGCTGGTTAATCTGCACATAGCTTTAATCTTCAATTATGAGGATTAAATAATGTAATTATAAAAGCTAATGTATATAAATTAGTGCACACTCCTACTGTAATAGAGTTGTACCCTGTAGTTTTATGGGGAATAAATTGAACAGATTCTGAAATCTAAAACAGCTGTATTTTTTTCACTGTTCTGTAAAAAAAGAGTTATACATACTGTTTATGCTGAATAATGTTTAGACAGGGCATTGATAGATTTTTTAGGAATTTTTATTTTAATTGAGGGTAAAAATTTTAGATCTTTGAATCATTAGGTGTGGAAAAGACATCTAAGATCATTGAGTCAAACTTTTGACTTAGCACCTACATGTTCACCTCTAAACTGTGTTTCCATTGTGCAACATCCACACATTTTTTTAGCACTAAGCATATATGATGTCATGGATTACAAACTACTTGTCAATTTAAAGTCTTTCAATTGTAAAAAAAATTGTCAACTCTTACTATAAATGTGTATTTTTGCACAGTTGTCTATGAATTGCTGTAGATTGATGAGTTGCTTCTTGTGAATTGAGGTGATACTGTGCGTGTTTTGAATGGGTTTTTACATTGTCTAGGAGCACTTACAGTATCAGTTAATGTGAAACAGCTGGCAAGCAAATGTTCCTTTGGTCGTGTGGGCATATTCAACTGTTCTTTCAATTCTTTTCTAGGATGTTTTGAATTGTTATTGCAACAGTGATGTTCTCTTTTGTTTCCTGAATTTAAAGGTTATCCCACCAAAGGAATGGAAGCCAAGGAAACATTATGATGATATTGAAGATTTAGTGATTCCTGCTCCGATTCAACAGATGGTCACTGGCCAGTCTGGACTTTTCACACAATATAATATTCAGAAAAAGCCCATGACGGTGAAGGAGTTCAAGCAGCTTGCCAACAGTGACAAGTATGTACTCTTGCTTAGTAAGACAAATATTTATCTTCACCTGTTGTGGTTTCTTTGAATTATGGAAGGCAGGTGATTCCTTTTACTTTTTTCCGTCTCTCAAGGTATGGAAGGGTACCACAATGTGAATATTGTTTTTATATACGTTGTTGAAAGCATCTGATACCATGGCAGCAAAAAACCATCTGAAAAACCAGAGACATGATGGCTTTCTGTCTGCCTTTTTTCATTTATCTTCCAGAAGATGTAGAAAATAATGAAGATAATACTGATGTGTATCTGAGTTTTAATTTGATTACACCTATTAAAGTTTAATTCCTAGATACTAGAATGGCCTATCACCATGTAGTTCTGAAAACCCTAGTATCTTTTATAACCAATTCAGAAGCTTTTGTGTTAACCTAAGAGAACTCAATGGTATCTAGTGAATGTCAGTGTTATGGTAAGATGGATATTATGGGAGGGGGGAAAAAAAAGAAGGGCTGAGCAGTGTACTGAAGTGTTTCAAATTGTTGAGCATTTTAAGCAGAGGGAATGGATAGAATGAATTCTTACCTATCATTTTGGCCACATAAAAGGATATATTTTATTTGACTGTCTTTACAAAACTGCATGGAAGTAGTTTCTGGAAGATGAGTTAAAGGATCTTAGGAAGAAATGACATTTGAATGATGGAAGGTAATACTGCCTTACTTTGAAGGCAAGTTTTTATTATAGATTAATTAAGAAATTAGATGTAAGAATAGAAGCTGTTATCAAGATCAGAAAAAACTGGGACATGTAAAGCTTTTAAGGAGGCTCTTTAGCAAATGTTCCATAGGATCCATGCCTTTGTGATAGTGCAAAACTGACAACCCCTTTTTTCCCCACCAGTTACAATGAATAGCATGTATATGTGCAAAATTAAGTTTAGCGCATGGTATTCTGTCTCTGGTAATTGGAAATGGGGACCTATTTTGTAGTTTTTGAAATGATTTGTTTAGTAAATATTAGAGGTGAGAGTAAATTTTAAGACCTATATGGTATCTGATGTAATTTTCAATAATACTTTTTGTAGATGTTAAAGATTACATTATATTAACCCCTAATAAATTAAAATACACTAATTTCTTAAAATAGTTAATTAATGCAGGAATGCTGGGAAGTTTTTAGTATGTATCATAGTGTTCGTTAAGTTTATTATGTTCATCATGGAATATCTTGGAAGATTTCTGATTGGAATTTTTTATTGTTTTTACTGAAGTCAGATGGCAACTTAATTTCACATGCAAATGTAGAACAGTTGGGAGGACTTCCTGTCTATTACTAGCTGCAGGTCTTTCCAAATACTTGTCACTGCTCTGGAGAAAATGTGTCACATAACCTTCTGTGACACTCTTACTGCGGTTGGTATTTCTTAAACTGTCAGGTTTGAGAGAGGTTCTCCCATTACAGTGATTTTGTTCCTCAAAGGAGAAGGCTCCTCTGTTAAAGACTTTTTTTTTTTTGAGTATTGGCATATTTCTTGTTTCCTTTGGGTAAGAGGGAAGGGCCATGAACATCTAAATTAAATCATAGTTGATTTAATGCTTTGATCCTTTAAAAGGATCATGTGTACTCAGTCTAATGCATGTCATCTTTTACTTGCTTAGACGTTTGGAGCTCACAAGTGAACCGAAGTGCTTCTCTACTTGACCTGTGGAAAACAGGAGCATATCTGCATCCTGTAATCAAGGAGTTCACATGTGCATATTACTCAGGGCCCAACAGAAATCAGCTTTAGTTAAGATGTGTTTTGCTAATTTGTTTTTTATCTCTGTTTGGAGTTATTACATTATGTAAGTGTACTTGGTCTCAGTGTTTTATGTTTGGATTTTCTTTCAGTTCATTAAACTGTAGCATACTGACAGTTCTACTATGAAACTGTAGTTCTCAGAGTTGCAGTAATGGGGGAGTAAGTTTTCTTTTCCGGAGACTAAACATGGAAGTACAGAGGTCTGACAAAGGATCCTGAGGCAAAGCTGTTGATAGATGTTTCTATGGTAGTGTGCTTGTGTTGTGTTCCCACGAGATTTTGAAAGGTTACGTGAGTAACTTTTTACATAAGTATATTTAAGCATGTAAGTGTAGCGTTATGTATCTTGTGCTGTTTTAAAGGAGTAAAAAGTTCCCTTAAATACTTCCTTTCTCTGCATCATAGAATTTTTTTATCAGCTGTTTGAAACAACAGGTTTTCTTGAAAGGTTTGTCTGGGGCAGGAAGAAGAGAAGAAAGTATTGGTTTTGCCTGTGAGGGCTGCATGGCTGAGTTAGTTTACGTTGTTCTGAGACAGGCTTCTACAGGACCTATATCTGAGCCTTTTCAGAGCTGGTAGTGAGGTAGGAAACCAATAAATACTTGTTAATTGTGTTTTTCATATATGTCTTTTTTTTAAGGAAGAGAAATAAAAGGAAGGGGATCAGCCTAGGCATGGTTGGTACATGGGCTGATTTGCTGCTGGAGACTGAAGCAAATGTTGTGTGGGTTGGTGGATGGCTTTAGTTACTGTAGCTGTCACATAGGAGGTTTCCATGATATGGTTAAGAATTTAGGACATCTGGTAATTCTTCTGTTTCAGAGAATTTGAAATACAGTGACTTCACCTTGGAGGTTCAGAAGCATAGTCCATTGTAAAGGCGGTTGTTGAAAGATGGTGATGAACCTTTGCCTACCTCTTTCTCTGCAGATATCGCACTCCAAGATATGTAGACTATGAAGATCTGGAGCGTAAATACTGGAAGAACTTGACTTTTGTGGCACCAATTTATGGAGCAGATATCAATGGGAGCATTTATGATGAAGTATGCATAGTTTTTTTATGAAGTTTATACCTTCCAGCCCTGTTTTAAAGGGTACTCTGCTTAGAGGATACACTCTTGCTTTGTGACTGGGAATCTGTTTTTTGAAATCTTTGTGTTACTCTTTAAAGCCTCCAAGCAAGGCTGAAATTATCTCTACATCTGCAAGAGTCAGACATTTCTGTCCTTAGACAGTAGGATATTGCTACTCTTCCTGTTTATGACTCTTCCCTTTCTTCACTTCGAACTCTCCAGAGCTCTGAGATTCCTTCCTACTCATTTAATTGTTTGTTAACGTTCTAGTATGTATGTTTCCTGTGTGTATCTGTGGAAATTGAGAGATAATTTAACTAAGTTTTACTTTAAAATTAAAAGATGGACACTTTTATATCTCTTTCTGAGGAATATTGGTAGCTGTACTTCATGCTTGGAATGTCTGCAGTTTCCTGAAAATGTACTTACTCATATTGTTTACCTTTCAATTAAAGCAGATGAAATTAGAATTTCCGAAGTAAATTAATTTTGCTGGTTACTTGCCGAGATCTCCATGGATAACAAAGGGACTCTTAAAACAGATCTCATTATCCAAAGAATTACAGACTATCCATTGATATCATTTAGGCTATGTAAGTAAGACAGGAACTAGATTTCTAAAGGATTATTTAAGTAATGAGACCAAGAGAAGAAATGTTAGCATTTCAGAAAAGATTAGAGGATTTAAAAGATACAGGACAAACTTGTATGAAAAGAAAGTACCATATGTGAAGTTCTTGGTTTATTTCATGTTCTATGTAACTGCCTTTTCCAATCATTAGGAAAAAAGTATGATTTTGCTGTGGCAGATGGTCTGAGGCTCTTCTAGTGTTGCATGGTTCTTCATGGAAGACAAATTGAAGACTGTCAAGAGATAAATACCAGTAAATATCAATAAAGCCAGTATGGCTGAAGGCAATTCAGCTTTTGCACTGAGTTATGTGATCTTTGAAAGATAGCTAAGAATGTCCAATAGTATGTTGTTTAGAGAAAGCAAGTTCAAATTCTGTTGTGTGTCCACGTAGCAACTTCAAGAAATCATTTAGAAAATAATTGAAGAGTCTAATTTGGAATGTTTCTGTGGGGAGACATTCTAGGTCGCTGTTGCTTTGTGAAGACCAACATGAGGCACCAAAAAACAGTGTTTCAAGAAATAGAAGCTTGCCCTTTTTCTTCTTTGATCTTTGTGCCTTTATTGTTGGCAAATAATGCCTTATGGTATAATTGTTACAAATGTACAATTTTTTTGGATTGTATTTTTTTTAGTATCTTACTTTACTCTTGCATGAGCAAAATTTCCAAAGAAAAGAGAATGAATGCAGTGATAGGCAATTTGAGAGTGCTGACTGGTCATAGGGAAGGTCAGAGATTTCCTTCTTACTGAATTACAGTCTTGGGAAGGCGAGGAAGGGAGGCCAAAGAAAAGCAAAGAGAGATGTGAGAAAAGCAGCGTTTAGGGATCCTAACTCAAATGTAAGTGGGTAGGAGAAGGAAACAATGCACTGAAAATTGCAGTGACTGGGAAGAAAACAATAAAAGGTATTATAAAGAAACCTTGATGCCTATAATAAAATGGGTATCATTTAAAAACAAATAACAAAGGAGAAACGTTAGTGAAAGGAGTTGAGATTAAGGAATGGGAACAGATTGAGCACTTAATGTGACAGCCAGGTGCTGGTTACAGCTCACTTGGTGTATAGAGGAAAAGAAGGACTATGCTTTGGTACCAAAGTGTTGGTGGGAAAGTTATGATCCACTGATCAAAATGTTGTCTCTCAGAATAATTTTGCCGCAGTTTATTTTTGGCCAGCAGGTGGTGTACTTGCACAACTAATATTTTTCATGTTCTAGTGCTTGAAGATAATATTAAGAAGGATGTTTTTGATTTTTGAAATTGCAGTTTGTTTTCATGTCTTCATTCCATTTCCTTCAGGATTGTGATTATTTGGGGAAAGGAGATGAATACAAATCGCTGACATTTTGGGCAGCATTCAGGAGAAAGTGTATGGTGGAATTAATTTGTCATGGTAGCCTATTTGCAAGAAACAAACAAATGCTTACTTTTTACAAAATACATATTATAGAAAACAGTGTGTTACAGATGTTACACTTGAGGTAAATATCTTACAGAATTCCAGGTGAAAAACTACTAGGAACCTAAGGAAAATGTGATACATACATGTATGTGGGCTGTCAAAATTAGTGAGAAATACTGCTGTGCTCTGTATATCAATTTAGCAGTTTACCAGTTGCATTTTCTTTTCCACTTTATATTGAGACATTTGTATCCAAGGCATGATGGAGCCTTAATTTTTGCTATTTAGATAACTTAAGAAATGTTGTTTTTTGTGGAATCCAGCGTCCATCTTGTTGGCATTGTGCCAGAGAGATTATAGATTTTGTAATATTTGGTATTTTACACCACAGGATGATAAGTTCTGAAGGGTTTGGAAGATGGGGCAAAATTTTCTAAAGGCTGTATTGCATGAAACAGAAAAAGACCACACAAAACAAATAAAAAATCCCAGTGAAAGCAAAGAAATAAAGAAACTAAGCTGTAAGTACGTGCTTTGAAGTCTAACAACTACCATCAATGGTTCAAGTTTACCCTTGGAATATTTGGATTATTCCATAATCTGTTTAAAATGTCTTTATGGTTATTTGACGGCTTTGAACTCAGATAAGCAAATAATCTATGAAAACTAGTGTTTGTGCACACTGTTGAGCTTTATAGAAAATAAATTCTATATAGTTTAAGGTTTGCTGGAAATATTTTTCTTTGTTTTTTGCATTCTAATTGCTGTTACATTTAATGGCATTTAATTTTGTAGGAGAATGACTGTGTAGGTGACTAGAAAAGGCGCGATCCCAATGTGGACTGATCTAGCTACTGATGAGGAGGGAAATCTTCCTGGTTTCAAAAAGTGTTCTGTAGAAAAGTGACCAGTTTTAAGTTTATAAGGAGTCATTACGCATGTCTGACTTCAGTGCTGACAATGGCATCTGCTTTTCTGCAGAGAACAGCCAAGTTTGGAAGAAGCATGAATAAATACGGTTTTCTGTCTCTCTTACCACTCTCCTCAGCTGCAGTCTGAAAGACATACTTTACTTTCATTTTTCTCCTCTTAGTTTTATTTCTTCCAATAAGACAATTCCTAATGCTTACCTGGTCCCATGTATAAGGTGTGGGGAGCATACATGATGTATGAGTGCACCCTCAGTCAGTTTGCAGAGGATTCCAAGTTGGGTGGGATGTTGCTCTTCTGGCAGGTGGGAAGACTTCAGGGGGATCTGTATAGGATGGATCTGTGGGCTAAGGACAGCTGTATGAGGCTCAGCGGGGCCAAGGACTTTGGCCTGCATTTGGATCACAACAACCCCAAGCAGTGCCACGGGTTCAGGCAGAGTTGCTGGAAAGCAAATCCAGAATTGCTGGAAAGCTGCCCACAGGGAAAGGACCTGAGGGTGCTGGTGACAACAGCTGAACATGAGCCAGCAGTGCCCAGGTGGCATCCTGGCCTGTTCCAGCAATAGTGTGACCAGCAGGACCAGGGCAGGGATTGTTTTAGGCCACACCTTGAATGCTATGTCCCGTTTAGGCCTCAGAATTTGAGAAGAATATTGAGATGCTGGAGCATGTCCAGAGAAGGGCGATGGAGCTCGTGAAGCATCTGGAGTAAAACTCCTATAAGCAGAGGGAGCAGGGGTTATTTAACCTGGAGGAGAAGAGGCTCAGAGGGGGCCTTATCACTCTCTACAGCTGCTTGAAAGGAGGTTGTAGACCGGTGGGCTTTGGTCTTTTCTCCGAGGCAAGCAGTGACAGGACTAAAGTAAACTGCCTCAAGTTGTGTCAGTAGGGAGGTTCACTTTGGATTTTAGGAAATTCTTTTTTGCGGGAAGGAAGTAGTACTAATCACTGGGACAGGCTTGCCCAGGGAAGTAGCTGTGTCACCAACCCTGAGCATATTTTAAAGACCTGTAGCTATGGTGCTTGGTTTAGCCTTAGCAGAGCCAAATTAATGATGGTTTTTTATGATCTTGAAGGTCTTTTCCAACCTAAATTATTCTATTCCTTCTTTTCTATAATGTCCTTTTTCTGTGATCTACTTATAGTTGAGATCCATGTGAGGAGTAATTTAGATTCTAGTGTGATTTTCAAATAATCTACTTACCCACCCTTCAAAAGCATGCTTAAAAAGCAATGACTATATCCTTAGAAGTGATGACAAGTAAAAGCAATCTAATGAGGGCGATTGTTTGTGTTTTCTAATCTGTGTGTTTATGGTGTAGAGATTTTGTCCATAGCATTATTCTTCTTCTGTTTTAGTGACTTTTTAAGGCACAGTAAAAGCCTGTCAGTGGCTTTATTGTATTCATTGATGTGAGTGAATGGTTATGTGGAGAGAGAAGTGGGTTACCAGGCACAAGTTTTTCTCTAATGTTTGTCTTGTCCCTTTCCACTTTGTCTCTTAATTAGGTTTTGTACTCTTCTTTAATTTTTGAGTTGTTACAGTCAGTCATAAGGGCTCTTCAGTCTTAGTTGTGCAACAGATGTCTTGTTCGCCCGATTAATAATGAAATGAAGCTATGGGATAATCAAAGTTAAAATAAAACACTGAAAAAGGATTGTGTGTTATAATGTGTGCATACAGAAATCATGTTTATGACAGTATTGACTGGTTTAAGTAAAGTGAAAAGACTAGCATCAAGTCACTTTTGTAAGTACTTTTGAAAAAATTAATAAAAAATGATTGCCCATGAAGCCTATTTTATTCTTATTTGCAAAGAGGTTGGAGCTTTCAGCTGTGAACTTCACTTTTTACCAATCTGCTGAGATAAACATTATTATTTATGCCTTTGGGAAAACAGTGGGTCCTTCCAAAGTGTGCAGGCGTTCAGATGAGAGATGCTTGTCAAGTGTCCCACTTTGTGTCCACCTTGCATTAAAAGCAGACGTAAAGGCTGTTAAGAGTAATAAAAACTCTTGATAGCAATTTACAGTAAGTTTGAATCATCTTGAAAATGAATGAAGGTTGGAATAGTGGTCCTCTGTATAAACTACTATGTACCTTACAATATTTTTCTAAGGAAATACAAGGTAAGTGAAATGTGCATAGCAATGACCGTAATTGGTAAGGTGCTTCAAGCTTGTCTGTTATCTTATAGAAGGAAAACCACTGAAAAGTAAAATTTTTCTAGGTATGGGATTGTGTGGTACAGTTGTCAGTGTTGGCAGGTATTCTTTAAAGAATTTACCATCACAAATGTGGATAAATTAGAAATAGTGTCTTGACATATTCCTTCAAAATTATTATAATATTCTGACAGTATTGTGATATTCTGAGGAGAATAAATATTTTCTATTTCCCTAATATTGAATAGATTATAATGTCTAAATGTATTTGTATTTGTAAGAAACTACCAGATATATGTCATGGTCAAGTAATATATATACCGCTGTTCTAACAATCATTATTAAATACACATAACCTGCAAAAATAGACTTAAAATTTGAGAAGTATGGGTATGTATTGACCTATTAAAATGCACTTTTACAGCTGAGATCTTTTTAGTGTGCATTGCAATTGCTATGTCTAAAACCAGCTATACAACTATTGTAAAAATAATAATAAATATTTTACTTTAAAATTGTATAAGCATTTTACTTAATGTTTTGGTGTATTAAAAAAAGATCTGTGAGGTAAAGTAACATCTTTAATAATAATTTTAATAATTACTTGTAACACTCTGGGCATAAATATGAAATTGATTTATTGTTTTAAGTCTAAGGAATGTAGGAGGATTTGAAATGAATCTCTCTGATTTTAGTGGTTTTACTAGTTTCAGTGAGCATTTCCTATTGAGCTAAGAATACTTGTCCAAAACAGTCGTTAGGAAAAGGAAGTAACTGATCTATCTTGAGTGTAGAAGTTGAGGATTGTTTATTTGGTATGTTTAGCATTTTGAAGCAAGTTATTTGTTCTAGGATTGATCTCCATGATAGGAATTGCTTTTGTTTGAGAACAAATCACTAGCAGTTTGCTTGGTGACTACTTGTGATACAACTTAACAGAGTGTGTAGAGATGAGATGTGTTGTTAAAAAAAGTAATATTCTCTTAGCTATTACTTAATTCTTAGTGGAAGACTAAGATTTCAGGATGTTAGGGTTGCTAGATGCTTACATGGATGAAAGGTTGAGATGGGATGAATGATGGGTAAAAAAGCCCATGGAATACTGTTAAGTAGAAACATAACCCATCCTCTGTCTGAAGAAATCTTCAAGTGCAAATTGCTGCAGTACTTGCACTGTTTGGCCACTGACAGGGTAACTGATTACAGCTGTTTGTTTTCTTTTAATCCTGTATATTTATCTGTGGTTGAATCGTTGCTCTTAGTTAGCTGTATAAATTTGTTTATCCAAATGAACTGCACAATTTGTAAAAAGAGATAAATTTCAAGTGATTTAAAAAAATAAGGTTTGTAAATTAATTTGAGGACTTATTACCTAAAAATTACTGCTTCAGATTTTTTATTTTACAGCTGTGTTAACTTGCTGCTGCCACTTTTTATAATTGAAAGGTGCAGATTTTACCAGCATCTACTCCTTTGAGTTCAGATTTTCCTTGTACTAGGATATAAATTTTATTTTTTTTACTTTTAAATTTCAAGTGCCTTTATGTTTCACAAATACATTTGTACATTCTGTTGTGCATTCCATTTTGAAAGAAGAAAAAATGCTGTCTGAAATGAAATAATTCTAAAAACATAATTTATTAATTTGTTAAATTCCAAAAAACGTAGTATTTCTTAATAAGTGAAATAGTCAAAGCAGACAGTTAGAAGTTCTTGTTCAATGAGAAGTCTGAATGTTTTACAGACCTTACCTTCTTATCTATCAATTCTACCTGCTTCATAAATAACATGCTTGACATAAAAATCTCCAAAAACAAATGAAAACTGAGAGTATTAAATTTTCATTACTTCTTGATTTAACCTGTATTCTTACTACTCCAGCTTACCAGCTATTAAATATCATCCTACATAGTCTTAATGAACTGCTCAGGACTGCAGTCTGCCATCAGTTTGTGCCCCAGTGAGATTACCAGAACTGTAGGTTCAGTAGTGGGTGTTGGGCAGAGCAGTTCATGGTTAGGAGTGTGCTTAGAGGCTGTTCCCAATAAAACTTGTCTGAATTGAGTTTTTAATAGTTTTGATTATATTTCTTGGTTTTCTGACTGCTTGAGCACCAACTAATGTCTTCCCTGGAGGTGCTAATAATTGCTCTTATAATAAAGTCTAATTTTTTCTCTTCAATTTTTTAGCTTTGATCTTGGTTATACTGTGTCTTACATGCTGTATTACCTGAAATTAGAATTGCAGTTTGCAGTTGAATCTGCAGTGCAACAAAAAATACATGTATTGCTTTCTGAATGACTTTTAATATACAAATTTTATGGGCAATAACATAGGGAAACAGCTTAAATCCCCTGAAATCAATAGATTCCTTCTGTGGTATATTTCTTATGTAGTACATCATAGTGATTAGAAATATAATACATCTGAAGTGAAGTAATCATTTTAGTTTTTACACTTTCCAGAGACATGGTAAATTTATGCATGTAAAATAATTTTAAACCATTTTTTCATGCTATTCGGTATTACTTTGTAAGTAATAAAAAAGCATAGATAGGGCCTGTGAAACTTAGTGGCTTCCAGCTGTCAACTCATTGAAGGTTTTGTCTGCAGCTATTATTTCTATTTTTTGTGTGCCTCTTTGTATGTAGTATGGTGTATGGTGTTTTAATCCACGTTAGATTTGATAGGAAATTGTAAACCAGATAGGAACTTGTTATGTTCTCTGCTCTGAACATCTTAGACTTTTAGCATGATCTAATACTTATGAAGGTCAAGAGGATTTTTCTTCAGCTGTCTTCTAAAGTGCTTACAAATATGTATGAACAGACTGTCTTTTGAAGGGCTACATCAAGTGTGTATCTTTTGATTTGGTCTGTTGTATAAAATTGCATTGCTTTATAAGCTTAGTAATGTTTTTATTATGTGTCTTTTTCAGGGTATTGAGGAATGGAATATTGCCCATCTTAATACAATATTGGATGTTGTAGGAGAAGAGTGTGGAATTTCTATCGAGGGTGTAAATACACCATATCTTTATTTTGGCATGTGGAAAACAACATTTGCGTGGCACACTGAAGATATGGATCTCTACAGTATTAATTATCTCCATTTTGGGGAACCAAAGTCATGGCAAGTTATTTTTTTTTTGTTTTAAGATGATTTCTGTTTATTTCAGCTGACTAAACCAAACAGCTGGGTTATGATTCACAATGGTAAACTACTAAAAACCTAAGAGTAGTTTGATGGGGTTTTTTTTAAGCTCAGAATGCTATGAAGTAACCCTGATGTATTATTTTATTTTGGAGGGAAAGACATATAAGTACATAAGACTTATTTGAGTTCAACAGAAAAGTATTTGAAAGATACAATATGAGAAGCTTAATGTGTTGGGAACCCCAGGACTATTTGAGGAACGTCTGAAAGAGCTCTTTGAAATCTTTGAAGTTGCTTTGGTTCTGTTGCCTTTTGGGACTTCCTACCATATTTTGGATTTTGTACAAAATTTATTTGTACAATAAAAATAAATTGCTTTTTTGAATCAGAGTCATATTCTGTACTGTTAACTCAGCTGGACCAGTAGGAGGTAAGATTCAGAGCTAAAGGTACTTCCTGCGTATGAAACTTCTGCTGTCCTTTTTCCATAATCTTAGATTTTTGGTTGAAGAGCCTTAATAGACAGATTGGTTTAATACATTGTGATATATATGTATCCCAAGTATATAAGAAAAATAGATCCTCTTGTTCATAAAATCTTTTTTTTTTTTCAGTATACCTCTGAAGAGAGTGTAAAATCATTAGAAAAATATGTAAAAGATAAGTTATGCGTAGTTAAATTCTGGCAGTTTCTAGTCATCTAAACTTGGACAGAAAATGTGTAGCTTGTAATTCCATGAAACATCGCCTTTTTTTTGTACCCGTACAAAATTCAAATGCCTGTCATGTATTTGTATTGTGATTGTGGTAAATTTATGCTTGCTCTTAGATACTTGCTTTACTTGCTTGACTGCTTTGCTTATATAATGGAGCTCTGTAGTTAAGGCACAGAAGCTGAATACCACCTATTGTAGTAAAGCCAGGTCCATGTTTGAAATTGATAAATTATGTACATAGGTATGTGAGATTGCTTCTTTAATAGAATTAAACATACAGAAAGTCTTGTTAGCCTTTTAAAAAATGGATGTGAAGGTAGGCGATTCCAGAATGTTCCGAGATGATGGGACAGTTGTAAGTAATACAATGATTGCATGAAGTTGTTTTTTATTCTTAGGAATTTAAAAAGTGCTGTTTGAAGAAAAACTCACTGCATATTGTGAAATTCCAAAGAGTAGAGAACTTAAACTCTGAAGTTCTTAGATACAATGGGAAGAAGCTAGGAAATCTTTTTTAAGTATTTTTGAAGGAGGCCATGAGTTGATAACAGGATAAATACTTTTCTAGTTTACTGATACTTGTTTATGCTTCTAAAGAACAAAATCTGTAAACACTGACCACTTCATATTTTGAAGAAATAGTGGTGGATACGAATCAATTTTCTGTACCACATTGGCCCATATTTTTAAGAAATGCGAGATTATAAAAAAGTTGAACGAAAGACAGCTAAAGAGTTCTGTGACGTTACTCATGTGGCTTTTACTGGAAGAATGCTGCAATAATTTATGCAAAGTTCATTTATCAGTAAAATGTGTCGTGTTAATGGGATATTAGTATAATATTTTCTTCAAGCAAGTGGAGCAGAACGTCAGTCTTACTATACAGATACTAAAGATCTTGTCCGTTCTTTTATTCAACTGATTTGACAAAATCAGTTAAATAAAACTGATTTCAGAATCCTTAGTGGAACCAAAAAACTCGACATACGTAGTAATACATGTTCTTGGATTTTACTGGTTGAATATGTGGTTCTTCAAGACAGATGCATTGTTTTTTTGGAGAACTAACATTCTCTGTTAAGTTTCTCTGAATTGTGAAAGGACAGCCTTTTCCATCTGAGAGCTACAATTAGAACTTGGAGATGGCAGCTGAGTCTAACTGCTGTAACAGTCTTTATAGAATTTGAAGCATTCAGCATGTTTAGGCGTAGGTAGGTTAACCTGCATTGTTCTTACACTTTGCACTTTCACTTCGAGAGTTATGCAGAGAAGTCTATAGTTCTATGTTATGTATACTGATTCCTTCATTGACTGCTTCATATGGAACATGGGGGAAAAGTGTGTCCGATAACTTAAGAAGTCAGGATTACAGCAGTTCAGATGTTTATGATTGTGAAACATATAATATAGGTTATGTAATATATACATTAATTTTACAGATTTTTCTTTACCTTGCAAAAATATGCTAAAGAGAAAATATTTTGAAGGAGAAGAAGGAACTTAAACTTAAAAGCCCTGAGATAAAATAATACAAGGGCAGAAGAGATTGGGGTGTGGTGGAGAAAGATTTGCTGGAAAGAGATATAAAATTACTTGCTATTAGGCAAGAATTCTTACTGCAGTTTTCTCTTTGCATTCTGAGGGGAAGGTACTTTGAAGATGGTACCTCATTTTACATATAAGTTTATTAGAAAAACTCGTCTTAGCAAGTCAAACCATTGGTGTGATTGATAGTGTGGCTTATTAATTCAGTTATATCTTGATATTGATGTATTTCTTATGGTATTTATAAACTGTTATTAATACTAAAAATTTCTTCACGCTGGCATTTTTTAAAAATATTTTCTTCTGTTGTAATTATTGTTTCAGGGGAATAGGCCTTAAAATAATTTATTTTTGTTTTGTGTAATAATTTGAGAAATTTTGTCATGTTAAACTATTAACGTGCTCTTGAAAATTAATGCTTAGCACAGACCAGATTTTTATTGCTAACACAAATACTATACTATTAATATATGTACTATATCCTTGGGCAAAATATGGATAATACTTCAATTTACATTATAAGTTTATAAATCAATAAAAAATCTGAATAAGACATTCACATTTTTTGAAAATAATTCTGGGTTTATTAAGTATCTGAAAGCAGGGCTTAGTCTTTGTTCTGATTACCTGACTCATAAACAACAGTGGTGTTGAATGTTTTAAGTGTTGAGACGATAAAAATCTTATTGAAGAAGAATAATAATGAATATTAGGAAGTATTTCTTAAGCAGGCAGAAAGGAATTATTTTCATGGCACTGTGGGTATTTCAAATATAATAAGAATAGGACAATTTTTTTCTATTTTATTTTAAAGAAGAAAAGCTGTGTAGAGAATGTATTATTTTACTTTAGAAAGTAGTATTTTGAAATTCTGTGCTCATTTTGTTCAATTTTTATATCTGATGGTGAAGCCCTGAATTCTTTATGCATGAAGAACTAGATTTTTACTTTCCCTTGAAAGGGGCACAGTGAAAACTTGCAGTATGATATGAACAATAATTTTCGCATCAGTTTATACATTTTCTGTGACATTCCATCTGATCTTTGCTTCCTAGCTTTTGAAGACTGAAAATGACAAGAGATAATACATTAGGTTAGAAATATCTCCTGTTTAGTAATGTCTTTCATAAATCACAAAATGCCTTGCAGGGTTGGTCAGTCATGAAGTAAACAGGAATAAATACTACAGAAGGAGGAGATGGTTCCATCTTTGTGACCATATCAAGAAAAAGAGACCAGATGGTTAAAGAGAGAATGCTTAGACAGCCAATATTAGATGGATTAGGAGGGTGAGACTGAACCTGACAGTTTATTTAGGTTGTAAGAGGAAATAAATCTATTGTGACAATCAAAATAAAGCCGGGATTTAGGTTCAGGAATTCTCTTCATGATTCCAGTGGATATAGGATGGCAAGAAATCTGATCTCTAGGTTGCCTAAAATTTATACTGTGAGCAACATTATTGTTACCTCTTGATTGCTGTCACTGGAATCTGTTTTTATGGATTTGCTGGTGTAGGATGTGTACCGACACCTTTTCAACTTGCTTAATTAGGTGCAAAAACCACGAAGTTACGCAGCAGGGGTTGTGGAAGTCTTTGAAACATTTCATGTGAAGGCTTTCAGACTTCAAATCCCAGTAGCAGGGGAAGTAGTTATGGGGTTATGAGTATGATGGGATAAAAATAAATGACATTCTGATACCAGTTGTAGACAAAACTATAAACAAAAAAGGTGAAAAAGTAAAAGCATACTCAGACTGATGCTAACGTATGATTTAAGAACAAATATGGCAATAAGGTAAATGGATTTAGAGAGGTTCAGCTAGGTCCTTACAGGGCCTTCTGAGGAAGGATTAATAGAACTTTCAGTGTGATCAGCAGCTGACAAAAGCAAGTCAAAATCTGGCCAGGTGGTGCAGAGTTCAGCATAAGTGGATGAGTCTTGGTACCATTGTAAAAGTTGTACATACTGCTGATTGTATGGACATGTTTCCTGCTTATGTTCTGTGTCTAGGAAACAAAACAGGCACAGAAAACTACAAATAAGTCAAACCTGTGTGGCAGAAATGGGAATAAAAGTATAAAGCTTCCATGAGGATTAGTCTTGCTGAAAACTGTCATAAAAATTAGAAATATTTTGGGTCACGGAGTTGACTATAATCAAATAGGGATTCTGTAATCAAAAAGGTATCTGTAATTAAATACTATAGTGGTTTGTCAGCACTTCAAATGGGTAATCGTGCTTGAAACAGAGTGATCATTTGCTAGTTTCAATGTTCTTCACAAAGTGGAAGAACTTTGCTCAGGGATTTGAAGAAAAGACGAAGTTTTATTTGTTTTGTTTTTCCCTTGTGGAAGAGGGTTTTGTTTCTGAAAATATTTAGATTGAATAAGAACATATTTAGGTGGCAACAGACTTTAAAATTTCCCATCTCAAAACAAAAAATGTATTAACTTCCTAAATTAAGTTTATGAAGTTTAAATCTGTTTGTATTTTAAAAATGTATGTATCAGGTTTATGTATAATGCCTGTGAACCACCTAAATAGATAGTAGAATAAATCAGTTGCTGATAAAAGGTCACATGATTCTGAGCTCAGTGCCTGGAGTTAGATGGCATTATTTTGTTATTATGTGAATGTTGCAAGTTGTCTATTGCCAATTACAAAACCAATGAATATGATTAATTTTGAAAAAAAAATGGATTATGTTTAATTATAGCAATATTTTATGGATTTGCTGCTTTTTCATTTTAAAAATACCAATCTGCAATAAAAATCATCAGCTATTTTTACCTTGTCTATATATTACATGTGGTTTAGAGAAGTAGTTTGGTTAAGTATTTAGCATCATACTAAATTTGCTTGCAGTTGATGCTGTTAACCATTATCTGTGCATACACTTGGCTTTGGAAGAATTCCGTTTCTGGTCACTGACATGAGAATGATTTGGTGGGTAGAAGAGGCTGCTTGGATTGTCGTCTTGGTTGGCTGAGTAGTTTTTGCACAGTAAAGCAACAGTTTGTTGTTTTTGATAAACTGAGAAACTGTGTAGAAGCATTAATCTTGAAAACATATGAATTACACGTTAATGACATAAATTTAATATTTATTACTTATTTGTAGTTATCTTGTTGCCAGTACCCTTGATTTGCTGAAATAAGACACATTCCAGAAGATGTTTTTGAACAATACTAGATAAATATATGTACCATATTTTTTCTGTCCTTGTGGTATGACTATCAATGAGTGGTGACTCTTCATACTTTCCCAAGTATGTCTTTGTGAACTAATAAAATTAAGATCTAGTTACCATCATAATTTCTTTTTTTTGTCTTAACTTTTTGTCTTTTATTTGCTTGTTATCCAAGAAACACTCTTTTTGCCTCTTAGTGATTTACCATTACATTTGCTTTGGAGGTGGCTGGACTTGACCTTATTATATGAGAAGTCAAATGCTAGTGGCTGTTTGATAATGTGTCTAAAAGAAAGATGAACATAAGATGAAGATATTTTTCTAAGAGCTTACAACTGTTCAAATTCTCATATAAGCTAGCCATTGAGATTAAGAGTGAAAACTTTTTTTCTCTGACTAAGTAGTTTGAATTTGGGAGCTTTTTGTTTAATGTAGAGTAGACCAAGAATCCAGCAAGATTCATGTCATTTACCATGAAAGGCAGGTGCACATGTGCTAAGCTTTGTTTTCTGATAAATTGTGTTAAGAATCAAGCCTGAACTGTTTTCGAGTGACTTTGAGATTCCTAATGTGTACAAAGAGTTGTCTGTCTCTATTCCTTTGTCCTTGTCTTAGCTGTAAGGAGCAAGGAATTGCAACAGAGGGCAGTAGTATAGGGTTAAATAGCAGATGTTAGCATACAACCTAAGTGAAGACTATGATGCGAAACAACAACTTGCATATAATATATTGTATTGCTTTGTAATTTTAGATTAGCTAAATAGATAGTTGTAGTCCAGTTAAATCATGCACTATCTTTCCAAAAGACTCGTTTAACTTGTGTACTTCTGTAATATTGACGTGTTTGTGTGTACAGCTGGAAGCATGTGGCTCCATATTATTAGTAAATTGAATAACGTACTTTTGAAGGAGTAACATTTTAGGAGGAACACCAGTTCAGTTAGAGTCAAAGCAAAGTACGGTGTCTAGTTTTGAGGTTTTTTGTTAAACATAAACAGTATCTGTTCATGTTCTGCTTTAGGGAGTTGTGTATTTAAAGACATACAGTACAGTATATAATGCTGTACATAACCTTTTTCTCCAATGAAGTGTGAAGGGTGGCAAACATAGTTTAGATTGATATGGATACACTGGTACATATGTAATATGCAGTGAAAAACAGTCACAAACACTTTGGAAGTACAAATGGAGATGAACAAAGTGCATTTTTGTGAGACAGCAAAATTCTGATTAAATCTGCAAACACTGAGCATAGTAAGCTGAAAGCCTCAGTTTAATACCATTTTTAGTGGGTTGTCAGTATGCATGTGTTTTGCTTACAGAGCACTGACTTCTGTAGTGGTCTTCCTTCTGTGCAGATGTTTCAGTTGTAATAGAGTAGAATTGTAAAATTTCAATGTGTGTGCAAATAATCTGAGGTAGGTGGATGTTTATTGCTTGTTTTTCTGAGTGAGTTTTCAAGGCTGATGAATGAAATGTGTTCATAGTGTAGTCAAAGGCTCTGTCTTTACTTAGTGTAACAATGTGGATTTGGACTAACTTGTACAGCTGAAAATACATTTTCTTCTTTTATGAACCATATTTCTTTAATAGAGAAGAATCAAACCAGTGTTATTGCAGCATTAAACTGAAACAAAAGCCTATTATATCACATATTAAAGCAGTTAAAGTCAATTATAAATCCTTTTTATGTTAAATCAAATTAAAACATCCAGTAAGCCCAAGCATTAAAAATAATGTTCTTCTGTATTTTTGTTGAATTGTTGCAGATAGCATGAGGAATTTTTTTAAAAAAATACGTTATTGTAAGAACAGTGGGTTTATAAGATATGTACAATTCAGTAAATTAAAGAAAGTATGTTTTTAAAATAATTTTAAACTCTAGTTGTAATGATTCTGGAAGGGCAAGTAACACTTTTATTCCACAGCTAT
>JAODKT010001744.1:27672298-27685854 GCA_027576195.1 Cossypha heuglini
AACTTTTTGAATCTCCTTACCCAAATTTGGTACAGAGATAGAAATATTGAAGGCAGATGAGTCTCTAGAAGTTTCATCAAAGTTCATGGTTGGGTAGAGGATAGAGTTCTGGTTAGTATTTCTGTGAAGGGGTAAGCAGACAAAGTGTAGAAACACTAAGTTAGGAGCTTGCTGTCTATTGAGCAGGCATATAGATCCACTTTAGGTGAAGCATGTACTGGCTCTTGCCGTTTAGAGGTGGCAGAAATGTTTGGGAGAAGGAAGAGAGATATGGTTGTAAGGTTGCAGTCTAAGGGATAAAAATTGCTAGTCTGTAGAAAGATTCTCACTCAGTAATTTGTTTTCTTTTCAGTAACACTGCGCCTCTATTTTTGTTTCTGAATTTAGAGTGCAAATTATGAACATGGGAATAATTAGGGATGTTTCTTGGTCTAGCAGCCCATGTTTTATGGCTTGCTAATAACTTTAAGAAATTATGGAATGGAGTGCTTAATGAAATGGAATTAGAGGAAAGGTATGCTATTGAAAGTTCATAATTAGATCTTGTGTATTGGTACAAAATTTAGAAAATTTGTGTATATTTTATTTTCATATCAGTTTTTTTTCCTTAGTATATGGGTGCATGATTCTTTTTCTGAGCTATTCTAAAACTATTGCAGTTAAAGATGTGAAAGTAAAGACTTGTGAACTTCCATGCTTAAAAGCATGTCTCAAGAAAACAGATTTCAACCTGAATAATTAAGTTTCCTATTCCTAAATTTTGTCATGGTTTCATTTGAAAAAGTTGTCACTCATCTTCTTTGCTTTCCAGTGTCTTTTCCCAAGGACTCTATATACTTTGTTTGGTTTTCACTGGTAAACAAATTTGAACTTGTAGGCTGGGCAATGGACACTGATTTAGGATGATTCAATAATTTAGTTTTACAATAAATGATAAAAGAGTAAAGTAAGTAGAGAATTGGAAGAGTTTCAGAGAGGGACATGAGGACTGTTGAAAAATTGCCTTTTTATTTTCATAATTGCTAGTAAACTCTAACGTTCCAATGAGAAGGAGTGTAAATAAAGGGAAGGAGGTATAGTAAAGACTTGTGATGGCTGTCATGGGCAAGGTGACCAAAAAGTTATTGTACATTGAGTCTTCCAGTGTATGTAGAGACTCCAAATGAAGTGTCTTGTCAGGTTCAAAGTAAGCCTAAGGAGGTGGTTCATTTCACAGTATGCATTCCTTACTCTCCTTGGTGGATTCTAAAATTTTCATGGATTCTGAGGGAGATTGGAGCACAGTGGCACAGAAATATGTTAGAGCAGAATAGGAACTTCCCTGGCTTTGGAAGTCTTGGAGCCACAACTATTTGCTACTAGATTAGACAGAGGAAGCCAGCTTTTCATACTGTATGTAAATACTTCTCTACATACAGTTCTGACATTTGATGGGAGCAGGATCTCTGGGAAGATAGACTTTGCATGTGGCTTTTTTGGCTGTTCCGGCATTTATTGTAGATTTCATGTTGCATGATAACAGCTGTGCAGTGTTCTAAAACCATTCAAGTTTAAATGTGCTGTAGTGAGTATGCATCGAATTTTTCTTTTCAGAGTGAGAGAAAAGGACGGGCTGTTGAAGCAACACTTGTTCACTCCTTTCTAAAAATGGAGTGGTTTTGAGGCATGGCATTATTTGTTGTAGACAGAAAAGCTCCTTCTTTGCTTGAAATACTTGATTTCTGTAGATACTGGAGTAATCAATCCAGATTCAGGAAGTAGGTAACTTTTGGAGATAACATGTTTTGCTACATGAAAAAAGAAAGTGTTACGTTAGAAAACTGGCCTGAAGGTGCACAGCCTTCTCATTGCTGATGGGGTCCTAATACAGTAATAGAAATGGGACATTAAGTGTCGGAGAAATGGAAATCTCCAAGGCCACTGTTTTTCAGAAACCAGTAGGCTGTACTGGGGGAGCGGTGTCTTGATGTCTGAGTGCTAGTCAGAATTGGACACATCTGCTCAGAAGTAAATTATCCGCTGCTGCTTTTAATTTTATTTTAGTATAAGTTACAAAGTGTATGGAAAACTTCCTTGAATCATATTTATGATCACAACTTATTTATTTTTATTTCAGTATTATGTTTTGAATAGCAAATAGTGAATAAAGCATAGAATCAGATACTGAACAGAGATGATAAAATTTCAAGGAGTGTTTATTTCATTACATTTACTGAATGAAACTGGATTTCTGTATGAAGACTAGATACTCATACGGAGATTATTATTGTAGCAGTAATATAAGATAGATGAGTCACGAAATGTTGAAGTGTGTTGTCTATGAAACTAAATTGTTAGTATTTGATTTTAATGTACTCTGGGATGTTTTTCTGTGAGTAGTTTGTTTCCATGATATTTTTGGTCCAGCTAATAGCTTATAATGGAATGTAGAAGATCCTACAATGATGAACAATAAAAATAATGGACTTTTTTTTTTTTAAATTTTAACTGACAATTACCATTTCTTATTATTTCCATGCTGTGATCTACTTTGCAACTGGTGCCTTCTAAAATACAGCCTGTTTCACATAAGATGTCTTACAAGGATGAAAGTATAAAGTAAGCTGCACGGCTGCAAGTCATTTAAAAGAAAACATTAATAAAACATAGCATAAATGAGACCTTTATACTTAGTACCATGTTTAGTGAAAATATTTTTTCAAGAGTGCAACATTTGAAGGAAAAAGAAAGTAGTTTATTTGGGAAGGTTACTCTGATGACCAAATGCCTACTGAATTAACTGAATGTTCCTAAATAATTAAAATAATAAAACAATACATTAAAAGTGACAGATTGTCTAAGTCAAGGCAGCAGTTGATACATAAAATTGAAGGAAGGTTAGAATATTTTCCATTATCTTGTCTGCACATCACAATTACAACACATGCCTTTTGTGCATGAATGCTTTCATTTTTGCTTTCTATTGAAATCTTGATTGACTGTGGTGCCTACAAATGCTTTGTCTGAAAGACATTAGACTTGCATCTAATAAAGACAACAGTTTGATTTTGCCCTTCAGCTGCTTTCTCATTTATGTAGATTTTTTTTTCCAATTTTATGTAGACATAAATGTAATAAAAATCTCAAGTGAGCTATTAACTGCAATTTTTATACGTGTTGTTATGTTAATCTGTAGTACCATAGTATTCTTAAAGGATTTTTTGTTTCACAAAATGCATTAGAAAATAAAGAGAATAGAGGCAGAGTGGCAAATGAGAAATGGCAGATTGAAGGATTTTGGAGATCTTTTAACAGATCGTTTCAGGGCAGAAACTGTTTTAGAAAGGAGATGACATCTATCTGTGATGTTCAATTATGTTAAAGAAGAAACTAAAGTAAAGTTTAATATATTGTAAGTATGTACGATTGTCGTACAAAGCTTTGTATGGTGTATAGTATTAATTACTTCATTTTATGCAGAAGTCATTACCTGTTATGTGTGAAAGCAATTAAAATAATTGTTGAAATGAGACTTGAAGTAGAACTTGCATAACTTCTGAGGATCTTGAATGTGAAATCTTCAGCAGTTTAAGAACTGAACTTTTTCTCAAGAGAAGAATTAGTCAAGTTAGAAAAGTCTCATTTGCGAGATAAGAAACTTAAGGCTTGAACATGTTCATCTGGGCATACTTAGAGTTGTATTTCACACCACTTGAAAGCGTCTTCTCAGCTTTTGTATTCTGCTTTGCACAGCATACGAATTGCCACTGTTCCTTTGTGATGGTTGTTGTCATGCAAGCTTACCCACCTAATTTCTTTCTTGTTCAGCACAGAAAGCTAAATCAAATTAGTTCATATCATGGCAAAATAACCTAAATAAATTATATGAAGTTTGTATTTATACTTACCAAAGTAAAATCTAAAAAGAGAATTACTAAAAAACTTGGTACTTCTTAATCTCTGCCATTGTTTTGATAGTACTTATCTGTGAATTATGATTAATACTTTGTGTAAGTCCTTTAAATGAAGGTCTGCATAAATAAAAGCTAATCATAACTTTGAGCTTAATTATGTAATTTGATTTTTTTAAAACTTTAATTAACATTAAACTACATTAAAGATATTTGCAATTTTGGGTGCTCTGTTTCTTATTTTGTGATTTTTATGTTTGTATATTTTTCAAAATTTTAAATAATATTAATAAGAAATGCAGCACCTTTAAATTTCAGGTGAAGTCTTGAGTAAGAAAGTGTTGAAAACTGCAGGATGTCTAGCTTCATGCATTGCACTGATCAGGATTTGATTTGAAAGTTCCCTAAGAATATGATTTTATGTGTATGTCATTAAATAATAACTTTGTTAGTGACCAGGTTATGATTTCCTTGGTCATTCAAGGTAAAATATAGAAAACCAACCTATTCAGTTCAATGGAGTTGTAGAATTTTTTTGAATTTTGAAAGAATACTTTTGGGAATAGTATTGTAAATTGTGCATATATGATTTTAGCTGGACAATGTGATAGAAAACATTGTGGGCACATTCTTAGTAGCATAGAGGAGCATTCCATGTATCTTGAAAATGTTAATCAACCAGGGAATGGAATCCAATCCACTTCAGTTAGCCTGAGTGATAGGTATGATATTGATGTGGTCATCTGATATGGGCTGCGTGTGGTATATTGGAAACACACTCTCAGGGTGCGAAGGAAAAATGAGACTGCCAGGCAGCAACTGTCCCTCAGTAATTCAGAGATTTGCAGTTTTTAAAATATGTTCTATATCCCTCCATGGCTAGGAATCTACTGAGTGCCCACTGCTTCTACCTTTACCCAAAGATGAGAAGGCTTTGACTTCTATCTAGCGTATATTTGGATCATAAAACCTTGAATTCTGTGGTAAGATCATGCTGAGGTTGGAATAGCATTGTCAGAGGATGTGTCTTCCCCACAGTGATATTGCTGTTACTAAAGCTGTTTGATTTTGTTTGTACAAATAGCATTGGTAAGATTGAACATTTTGGGCTATGTCATCTGTTAGAGTACGTATTTAAGGTCTTGTAAGGGCAAGTTTTTGGTAGTTAATGCAGTCTGAGGCTTTCATATCCTCTTGGGCTAACTAAATAATGGTTTAAAAAAGGCTAGAGGAACTTGAGTTTAGTGGATAAATATCATCCCCCTATAGTTGTTTGTACCCAGACATTTCAGAGAACAAGTATTGAACCACATGCTTACCATGTAGACTGTTCTAATTCTGCTCTAGCTGTTAAAAAGTGATGTGCTTCTGTAAATCATGGATTGGAGAACTTTCAGTTTGATTTGTCTTCTTCTCATGGACATAAATCAGTGAGCAACTTTATCCAGTTTTACCCTGAGCTCTGAATATTTCTCATTGGCTTCTATTAAGTAATTGTTTTGAATTCTTATTTTGTTTCTTTACAATAGTTTCCAAGGAGATGAATGGGGTATAGGTCTGCCGTGTCTCGAGACCATCCAAGAGATGGGTTGGATGTGAATTCCTACAAAATACTTGGTCTTGCAGAACTGATTTAGAGTCAATGGATTAGTGTTAATGGATCAAATTAAAATTTCATGTATCCCTTTAAAAAGCATGAATGTGCTACAGAATTTGAATAGTAGTTACATTCTAGATAGATTTCAGTATTTTTTCTTTTGGATATGGGATGTCACTAAACATACAGGATTATATGGTAATCCTTTTAATCGGTAATTTTAACATCAGTTTGGTATTTCAAAATGACTCTTAATGTTGTGAGCATATTTTGAACTGGCCTGCATTTAATGTTTTTCTAGGAGTCTTGTAATATTTCTAATATTCAATATTTTTTACATCTGTTAGCCAGTTCTCCCACAGGGATTTTATTTTCTGGAAGAAAAGCTTGTGTGACCTTACATTTAGTCTGGCAGATGAAAGATCTTCTGATAAAGAGAGTCTTGTAATAAGGAAATACTACCTTCCTTTCTTTCCTCGTTCATTGAAGGGGAGTTTCTTTGAGAAAATGAGGTGAATGAGACTGAAAAATTTGTATGTGCAAGTGCAGACTTTGACAAGTCAAAAGGTATTTTGTAATGGTACAGAATGTGTAGGCTGCGCTTTGATGTCACTGTGAGGCTCTGTAACCACAGCAGATGTTCTCCTGTAAATCTCTACTAGTGGATTTTGAGCAGGTTGCATTCTGCTGCTCTGTTACTTACAACTTCCTTGGAATTCGGCAACAAGCCTGCCTTCTGAGTGGACTTGTCACAGCTATGTCTGATCTCTTGGAGCTGGAGTAGTATAACTAAAGTTTTGGATGTCTGCCCATCGTTTGCTTTTTATCATCTTGTGTTGAGCTAATTAAGCATATTGCAGTAATGTAATTTGGTACAAAATTTGTTTTCTTAAGGAAAATTCAGTTAAACTCTTTCTGCTTTTAGCAATTAAGCTTTTAGCTACTTTTCGTATCAGCTCTTCCGTCAAGTCTCAAGTATCATTTTCAGTCACGTTTTTCACAGTAATTTTCTGTATATTTCTGTTATTACAGTGCTCAGAACTGAGATTTCTTGATGCTTTGAAACTGTAGATTCTAAGTTTTGATTGCTATAATTTATGTTACAGGCATTAATTGTGAAAAATAGTGGAATTTTTTTTCTGGAGTCCACTTAATGTGGGGTAGTTTCCTTTAACTGTCTTTTAGGCACTGAAGCCACATAGATATAACTGTACCTATCAAATAGCACTTTTTGAAACGTAAAACATTATTTGCAATTCAAAGAGAGAGTAAAGCATTCTGTGCGTGTTGCTGCTGAGAAAAAAATTAAGAATGATGACTTTGAAGAAAATATGATCTCAGGGCAGCTTAGCAGGCTTCTTAGTACGTTGATTAACACAAGTCTATGTTACACCTTTGCTGTTTAAGTGCTGCGTAACTTTATTTTCTGAGAAATCAGAAAAATTCTATTCTCCCAGTAATGGCGAGTGTGCTAGATTGAAAGTACAAGGAATATAAAAACTATAATAGAATAACTTCTAGATTGTTCAGAAGTTTTAGGGTGGTTAATGGGCATAATATATAAGACTCATGGGAGTGAAGAAATTTAATCTAACATTAGAGAGAAAGCTATATATTATGGAAAATTATAGTTAAATTTTTTTTTTCATAAGGCATTAAAAAAATTTAGGTAGTTGATTGAAAATGATTTTTTAAAAAAAAAAATTGAGTAAGCATTTTTCCCAAGAATTAGACTGCTTCTGTGAGTGATGAATTACCATTTCTGTGATAAGAATACAACAGATTGTACAAAGTTAGGAAGTTGTTATTTGTTAACTGTATGGATGGTTTGTAAGTGCGAGGTAAACCTAGTCTTCATGGAATCCTTCTGAAGCTATTTACTGCAATTGATTTTTGTGTGTGCAGAATGAGCATTAATGTGAGAAAAGCTCCCAGCAACAATATGTTTTTCTAAAGGGTAAGCAGGTATGCCTAAATGTACAGGTCCACATTTATTCTAAATTATTTCACTTCTTAACAAACAAGGAAGACCCTTTAGCCCCTCCCCCTGAAAAGCAGTTGAAAAACTTAGGAGGTGCATGATTTTTGTGAAATCTCTCAGAACCTAGGAATGACATGATAAAAAATTCTAAAGCAAGTTTAAACAGTATTAAGTATTAAAAAATATTACAAAGATTCGGTTTCATGAAAAGATGTACAGTTTTGCTTCTCTTGCCTTATTAGGGTTCTTTCCAAGCAGTTCCCAAGGATGTGATGCTTTTCTTCGCCACAAGATGACTCTGATTTCTCCCTCAATATTGAAAAAGTATGGAATTCCTTTTGACAAGGTACGTTAATGTTTCCTTTTAAACTCTGCTTTCATTAATTGAATTAGATTGTGTTTAGTATAAATATTGTTATAGTAAAGGTGAAGCGATTTTTTTTATTTAGGTAGTGGCTGCATGAAAATATGTGTTAAAACTTCCATTAGTTTTAGCAGGGACTTTTCTGGCATTAAACACTTTTAGCCATTACGGCATTTCTGTGATTTTTTTTCTAAGACATTATGAAAATTTCTTATTTTTAATTTATTTCCATGGTAGCTTGGATGTGATTTTCTGTTGACTGAAATACTTCTTAACTCACTCTGTTAAGTTGTATGCCTAATATTTTAACACAAATATTTAATTTCTTTTTGTGTTTATGTTGCTTTTCTAATGCAATTAAATATAATGTTATCATTATACGGATCTGAAAGGTTTAAGGTGGAATAAAGCCAAAAGAACTGTTACTTAATTTAAAATACATTTTAAAAGCTGTAACGGAATAGAACAAGAATGCATGATTATTTTTGACTGTCAGGTAGTGGCAGGATAAACATTTGATAAGAACATTATACAAAGAAAAGCTGAGAAGAATACCTGTCTTTCTTCTTTGTGGATGAATTTAATACATAGGTGCTTTTAAAGACTTTCGAAGTATTCAGTTTCTTCTGCTTTCTACAAGATATTCTGTATTAATTATTTTCCACTTTGAACTTCAGGTGCCAGCTAATAAAGTATTTTCAATTCATTGTTTTTTTTTTTTAAAGTGTACTTATTCTATACATTTTGTAAACTGTAAAGTTCTAAATTTTGGAGTTCTGTAAACCTACTTAGAAGCCTAGAACTTGATTCAGAAGGTCCTCTGCCTGAATATCTGTTTATCTTAATACTGAGTTTTCAAAAGGCTTTCGATCATTAAAGGGCTATGATTCCTGGTTTCCCATTGCACAGATTGTTTTAAGTTGTCCAGAAGAGCTAGGCAATATTCACTTTTTCTCAGTTTATTCGCACTGCAGTATGGTTGTGTAAACTATCCTTGCCACACACCTTGCTTATTATTGTGTTTTCTATTTTTGTATCTGTGCTATTTATTTATTTATGAAATGTGGGCATGTGTGTACAGACTCTGCTTAACATGTTCCCTGGCCTAAAATATAGGATAATGCAGTACTTCCTGTCTGGTTTAGTTGATGTTTTTCCAACAGTATTAAGGAAAAAAAAAAAAAAAAAAAAAAAAGGAAAATAGTATGAATATTTTCGTGTGTGTTTTTGCCCATCTGAAAGCTAAACACCAGACAGGTGCTTGGTCACTTCCCCTTGGTGAGATGGCGTGAGAACTGGAAGGATAAAAGCTAGAAAACTCCTAGCTTGAGACAGAGACAGTTTAATGGGGAAAGGGAAAACTGTGCACACAAGCCAAGCAAAACGAGGAGTTCATTCATTGCTTCCCGTGGGCAGGTTAAGTATTCAGCCATTCCCAGGAAAGCAGAGCACTATCGTGCATAACGGTGACTTGGCAGGACAAATGTCACCACTCCAAACAATTGTCCTGCCTTCTTTTTCTCGCAGTTTATGTACTGAGCAGCATGCCATGGGCTCAGCTGTCCTGGCAGTGTCCCCTCCCAGCTTCTTGTGCACCCCCATGCTCCTCACTAATGGAATGATGTGGGGAGCAGAAGAGGCCTTGATGCTGTGTAAGACATGCCCAGCAAGAACCAGGACACCTCTGTGTTGTCAATTCTCTTGGCAACACTGGTGGGATGAAGACACAGATGTGTTTTATGCCTTTTTGGAACATCTCATCAGTTTTCACGCTTAAGTCAACCTATGGGTAAAATTGAGGAAACGTAGGCATTTAGAATGATACTGCCTGCCTTGGAAAGCAAGGTTCTTTGAATAAATTACTCATAAAATAAGTAGTTTGTTTTCTGAATGATTTATTATCATATGGAAATGCAGCTGCTGAGTTCAGTTTTTGTAATATGTAGGTAAATATACTGATTCCCTTCATAGTCTTGTGCTTTATCATGAAGTGTCAGGTGAAACTTTCCAAGCTGGATGGTTTTATAACTGGATTTATAGTTCTGGATTTACAGAACATTACTCTGAACAGTATAATTTTCAGTAGTTGGTGTTTAAAGTAGCATATTGCAGAATATTGCATACTTATTTTCAGTGTGACACATTTGAGGTAGGGTAATGGAGTATCTTGATCTTTGTATTTTGGTGTCTGGATTATTCCTGTATTCTAATTTAGAGGATAATAATCCTCTAAAAAGGGGGGAGTGGGGGAAGTACTACAAACAGTTAAATATTTAAGTTTGATTCTATCACCTAGTCTTTGGAGGAAGCAGACTGTACCCAAGTGTAATTGTAATTAATGGGATTCAGTGAGAAAGTGAATAGAGAAAACCAGACTGTGATCTCTCATGGCTCAAAGTGATAGGAGTGGAAATGTGCTGAATGCTGATAAGTCAGCCTACGCCTACCAGGTGGCAGCTGAACTGCTGCTTGTTGCAATAGAACACCTGCTAAACTGTCAGCGGTGGGAGGGTGTATTGAGATAAATTTTGGAATCGTTAGCGTTGAGAATAATCTTTCTTAAACATTCCCACAGCGATTGTTGAAGTGCTACAGTAGCAGTTACAATATATGCAACTATATGTACATTTGCATGTACGTACTAACTATGAATCCACAAAAAATTTAACTATGCAAAATGTAACATCCGTTTTTTTTCCTCTAGCCTTGTTGGCTGTTTTTCTTGTTTTCTCTCTTTCCCTTAATGCAGTCAGGAATAAACCTCTTTGAAGTGCTAATTCTGTGCGTTCTTGAACTGGGCAAAAAAAGCACAAAAGGAATTTATAAAACAAAAAATGTCAATTTTGAAGGAAATTGTAAAAGCAGAAATTGAATATATCTATACCAGTAGAAAGCTCAGATTTAGGACATGACATTAAAAAGGAAAATGTTTGAAGCTGTAAGTTTTAATTTTGATCTCTGTTTAAAATTTAACCCTTGTTTTTTGTGATTTTAAGTCATAAGAATATGCCGCTAAAAAGAGTCATATTTGTTCTTTCAGTTTTTCTTAGTGTATTGATTATGCAAAGCATTGCCACACAATGAAAGCAACATATTTAGACTCCGAGAAGTCTCTTCATTTTCCTGTAGTCAACAAATGTGTGTGTTGAATAGTCATCAGTCACTGCTCAGATTATTTGCTTCATTTAAATGGATCTGTTTGCTTTTTAGTGGGTCTGTTTTCTGATGTGTGTTTCACGTAACATATGTATCAAACAGAACGTGGAGAATCTCTTTTAACTATTTACTTCTCTATAATGTACTTTATTCATTAACTCTTATCAGATAATTCAGAAGACAGTGTGCTATTTCAAGTCTCTGTCCCTGATAAAGTCTCTGGTGGTCTGACTTTAGGAGATTAAAGCTGTCTCTGTGTGGAGAGAATATTAGTGACTGACTGGAAGTGCTGTCTCCTCTTTTCTCCATGTAGGAGAGTGGCAGTCCATCCTAGTGTAGGAAGATGAGATTTCTCTCTTGAAAGAGCATAACCTGACCTAGCGATTTGTTTGTGTTACCACATATTTTTCTGTTTTGTAGTTTACTCTAAAAGCTTTTCAAGTCTGATACGTCTCTTAAAACTCGCTGGCATCTGGGTTATTTTTGTGTATACAAAATATAATTACTATGCAGCGAGTTTTAGGTTGGCTTTTTATTTTCCTTTTTTTTTTCCTGCTATCTTGTTGATCCAGTGGTCTTCGCATATTTCTTTTGGTTAAAGTCCTTTGAAATTACCCTTGCTTGTTCTCTCAAACAATGTCAGAGTTCAACTGTAGTCAAGCTTTTTGTCTTTCAGAATCTCCTTTGATTACACTTCTCCCTTAGTTACTTGGAATTCTTGTTACCAGTAGTGCCAGAGTGCTTCTGCTCTCTAAAATATAGCCTAAAGAAAAAGAGGGGAAGGACAATGGCAGCTTAAAACTTTATCTTGAGACAGTCTGCACAACATTTAGGCATGGTAATTGTGGGTATTTTGATCCAGCCTTTGCTTCCTCTCAGCCAGTAAGAATGATATATTCTTCATACTGTCTTTTCTAGTTACTTCCAGATTTTATTACCAGTGAACCTCTGGTCCAAGATCAACTTCTTTGAGTTCTTTCTGAATTTGTTGAGTATTACACTTAGCCATGTATTTTAGAGTAAAGAACATTGTTTCAAGTATTGTTTCAAACTGTTTCTGTTTGTATTAAATCTCATCTCTGTGCAAGGTAAAAAAAAAAATTCTTTGTTTTAGTTAATTATGAAAGCATATATAGTTTTCATTGCTGTAGGACTAGAAATGCTTTGTAATGTAGTTCACTTTAAGGTTTTTTAGAAGTTTATTTATTTTGGTCCTTTAATTTTCTTTTTATTGTTGCAGGTTACCCAAGAGGCAGGAGAATTTATAATCACTTTCCCATATGGATACCATGCGGGGTTTAACCATGGGTTTAATTGTGCAGAGTCAACAAACTTTGCCACCATTCGATGGATTGATTATGGAAAAGCAGCAAAATTGGTAAGTAAGCAGAAAATTGATGTATAAGGAAATATTTCCTGTGGTTATTTCTTTGTGAGAATCTCAGGAGGGTGATGATAAAGGGATAACTATTAGAACAAATAATACATTAAGCTGCCATTCAAATTTAATTTGTTGTTATTTTGATATTAGACATTATACTTCCAGCAATATATATTCCTCTCAGTAGTCGGTTTTGTTTGCAGCTTAATGTATTGCTTGTTCTTCAAAACGAATTCTGTTTGTGGATATTTTTAAGCTGAAGCTACATACACTGAGGTTAATATATGTGAAGACAACGGACTTCTGCTCTTAAGTCTCCTTTAAGCTATACTGTCTGTGAAAGCATTTCAGTTTAACTAGGAATTTTGGTACCTGGAAAGAAACATAAATAGTGAAACTTCAAATAAAGTTTGAAGAAACAAATTCAATTTTTATCATCTTAAATCTAATCAGAAAACTTGTAGTACAAGATAATAAATCAACTGTTTGAAGTGTGTACAGCTGAAGATATTTTAGACTGAAATCTTGTTCTGTGGTATGCGTGTCTTTTTTTTTTTTTGTGTACATCATGGATTCATAGAATCTGTAATGTTAAAAACTCCAAGATCACTCTGTCCAGCCTTTGACTAAAGACCCGTGTATCAACTAAATCATAGCACTATGTGCCACATCCAGTTGTTTCCCACCAAGGGATGGTGACTCCACTGCTTCCATGGCCTGTCCTTCCAATGCTTGACCACCCTTTCACTGAAAAATTCTTCCTGATGTCCAGCCTGAATTCCCTGGCACAGCTTGGGCCTGTGTTCTCTCATCCTGTCATTTGTTGTTTGGGAGAAGAGACCAACCCCCACCTCACTACAGCCTCCTTTCAGGCTGTTGTAGAGAGTGGTAAGGTCCCCCTTGAGCCTCCTTTTCTCCAGGCTAAACGTCCTTAGCTCTCTCAACTGCTCCTCACAGGACTTGTAATCGAAAGCCTTCACCAACTTCATTGCCCTTCTCTGGTCTTGCTCCAGCACCTCAATGTCTTTCCTGTAGTGAGGGGCCCAGAATTGAACATAGGATTTGAAATGTGGCCTCATGGGAGCAATCCCTGTCCTGCTCCTGCTAGCCACACTATTGCTGGAGCAGGCCCGGATGCCATTGGCCTTCTTGGCCACCTGGGCACTGCTGGCTCATGTTCAGCTGCT
>JAODKT010001744.1:27692430-27702798 GCA_027576195.1 Cossypha heuglini
ACCATTCTCATTCTGAATCCAAAACACAACAGTGGAACAGCTACTGAGAAGAAATTAACTCTGCCCGAGCTGAAACCACAACAACACCCTGGGACAACATACCAAAAGAAATACTAGATGGCACCTCCAGTGTGCTGTTTGCTGCAGCTTAGCTACTGTAGCTTGCTTTTGGACAAAATTAAGTTGTACAGAATTAAATAGAAGTGAAAAACAGATAAAGAATCTAAACAACCTTCTGTCTCTCAAACAACACAACTGAGTAAACAACTGACATAGTAAAAGCTTCCCACCTCCAGAGAAGAAATAGTGTGGCTCTTGCTGGCTTTTTCCATTGGCAAGAACACACAGGAAGAGAAATGGGAGGTCCTGGTGGAAAGACCAAGTCAGTCATCCTCTCCTTAAGATGGCAAAAGGATGTGGTGCAAAGGGATTTTGGTGAGGTACTGGTGTGTGGATATGTCAGAGCTTAGTGAAACAACGGGAGGTAGTGCTAGTGCTAGGTACAAGTGTAGCTGTTTTGTTCTGTGAGAGTGAGAGGTGCTCTAAGCTTTAGATACTCTTAATCACTTTCATCATCCTATAACTTTCATTTGCTGAATGCTGTTTATTGCTGAAAAAAAACAGTTGAATGGTATGAAATAGGGGCAGCTAGCAGATTCCTTCAGGCTTCTGTGAATTTTCTTGTTTTCCTAATGGTGTTACATTTATTTGAGTAGGCTGGAAATGTGCTGCTTCATGAAGTGCATTTTTGAGTTTCCTTACTCCAATGGATTTTGCTACTGTTGATTAAGCAGATGAGTCAGTGGCTATTAGCTTGTATGTTTTCTAGGTATCTGCTTTGATTTGTGCAGAGTAGGTAACTTGTTTGGAAAAAAAGGTTGGTGTTCAGTTATCAGTATTGATGAATAGAAATATTTACACATTTTTCTTCTATGTGTACATGAGATTGGTGTTATTTTAGCAGTTTTGGGGACGCTCTAATTCTTCTTTATACAGTTAGGATTATTTTAGTTTATTTCCTTTCATTTTCCTCTGGTAACTGTTTTAATCCCCTCAGTCCTGTGTCTTGGTTTAACCCCATCCTGAAACAAAGTGCTTGCTCCTCTCAGCCCCTGGTAGGATGCAAAGGAGAATTGGAAAATAAAAAGGTAAGTCCCATGGACTGAGGTAAGAACAGTTTAAAAATTGAAATAAGCTATTATGATAACATAGTAAGAATTAAATGCAAGACGAGGACAGAAATAAATAAAACCTAAGAGAAAGTTGTTGACTGATGCCAGACTTCTCTCACAGACATGTTTGGCCCCTCCTGGCCAATTCCCATCAGTTTATACACTGGCATGACATGCTATGATGTTGAACATCCCTTTGTCCAGTTCAGATCAAATGTACCAGCCATGCTCCATCCTGGCTTCTTGTGAATGCTGTCAGAGCGTGGGAAACTGGAAAGTCCTTGATGTTTAGAGTAAGCACTACTGAGCAAAAACCAAAACACATCGGTGTGTTACCAACATTATTCTCATACTAAATCCAAAATACAGCACTGTACTGGCTACTAGGAAGAAACGTTATTCTTTCCCAACTGAAAGAAGGACCCCTGTTTGATGCTTTTCCAAATTCTTGTCAGGGTGTCTCAGAACTCTCAGACATGCCTTGTCCATGCTTTCAGAAGCTTTCAGAGAAAGTATTGGCATTTCTGGGTACTGCTCTTGTTGCTTACTGTGTCTGTTTTGTGGGACCGCTTGGTGACTTTCACTCGGTATAAATGTATGTAAATTTTACTGCCTGCTCTCAAGGGTAGTGTCACACTAGGTGATTTTACTAGTCATTGTAATGATTCTTTTGTACTGCAGCTCCTTTTAAGACGTGATTTGTTTTCAGATGCTGGTGTTGGAAAGCTTCTTGTTGTTTATCTGGTACATAGAACCTGAGAAGTCTACCAACCTTTTCTACTTGAAACTAGGGGTACTTAAGTATTATTACTCTCTTTCATAAAATTAAGTCAGTAATTACTCATGCATTCTTCAGTGGTAGCTGCTTAGCAACGTGTTTTTGTGGATAGGTTAGATCAAAGTGCTGGCCTGCAGGTTGTATTTTTCCCTTTGGTGGGATGAAGTGCAGTTGTTTTGATGTTAGGTTTGATGGATTTGTTTGCCACTGCATTCATTAGCTTCACATCAAAAAACTGACAGGCTGTTAAATGAAACTTTGGCTTAGATTTTCAGCTTGACTGTTTCAAGACCTATGTGAAGATATTTTGTTTTTGTGCTGCAGCAGCCTCAAGCGGTTATGACTGTTTCAAAGGGAAGAAAAATTATTTAATATCTTGATTTATTTGGGTACAAGACTCATTGTCTTGAAGATACCGTGTCCAGCTTATATTATCGAAACAGTATATTTATTTTGAAATATATATTGAGACACAATATTTATGATGTAACTGATTTTATCAGGAGAGATGATACTGCACAAAAAAGCTTCCACCTCTCAAAATTTATTGAGGTAATGTTTTTTTCAATAAGGATTATGTTTAGGTTACTTTTGTAAAATAAAGTGTCTGTTCAAAAAGAAAAAGTTTCCAACTCAATTGTACAATTTTTTTCAAATGTGCATGAGTGAAATTTAAAGGTCTAGATTTAAAAAGTATTTCCTTACCCCGACTGCAGTATTTTAGTACTGAATGTCAGAAATAGGTATGTGCATATACTCATGAGTTACTCACCTATCAGCTTATTTTGTTTGATTTTCAGAACTTTTTTAAACACTGCATGTTGCATTTGATACCAGTCTGCAACAAGACCAGCATTATTTATGCTGTACAAATCAATGTTTTTACTTGCTAGATCATAATTAGCCACCTTTTATCATTGACTTGTCTGCTAATGAAATTTTACAAGGTTTCTGGATCCAGACACACTTTCCATTTCTGGTCTGGATTGTTAGTACACTACTTCAGAGCAAATCTTGTGCATTCTGCATTTTGACATTTCACTTCATAATCACAGTGCCACTCTCAGCTTTTCAGTTGTCATGGGATTTTCTCTTTTTTTTTTTATTTTTTATTTCTTTTACATTGATCTTGTACTTTTTTTTTTTTTTTAAATCTTACTGCCATCATTTACCGCCTCTGTTTAGTACTTACATCACAAACTCATAATTTCCATGGAATAGCAGCTATTAAAATTTCCTGCTCTAAAATTTATTGCTGGAATGGGCGATTGTCAGTCTCCTGCAGGGCAGCAACTTACACAGTTCTAGATTTCTAGAACTGTTACATTTTGAACTGACAGCTAGGTTTTAGAACTAGAAAGGAGTAGTAATAATCACAATAATTTTAACTTGTCCTAGTAGAATAATATGCTGTTGTTTTTTTGAACCTTCCCATTTTGGCAGAGCATCTGGTTATAAAATCATACTAAATATCATATGGTGGTGTTCCCACAGTCTGAGCTGTGTTATGTGCAAATACTGATGTTGTCTGTGTCTGAAGTTCTAGTGTAGTCTCGTCTATCTTTTCCAACACTATAGCACAGATTTTTTCTGTGTGATGTACGGTACGTGTAAATAGTATTATGCATCTATATTTCTAGCTCCTCTCATGCAGGGCTCTCATGCAAGCTGCTGCACTGTTTATTAAATAAAAATTGAACCAACAATACTACCACTTTTTTCTTACATGCAGTTTTGATTAAGTAGAGGAGAATTTTGTAAAAGAACATTTTAAATGTTGGATTACATTCTGACAACTGTGAGTGAGTGGAAATGATGGAATCTAATCTTCCTTTTTTCCCCCCTAAGTGTTACCCAAGAGGTTCTATTTATCAAAGTAAAAAATGTATCAAGTTGGCATGCTTGGTGGATGTTTAGAAGTTTTTGTTTCATAGCAGCTTTCACTTAACAAGGTGATCTTTTAAAACAAAAAGTCAGTAATTTACAATAAACTTGCCTTTACAGAGTGTAATTTATTGAAAATTTTGAGTAAATCAGTAGTTTGTTTTTCCTTCTCTCTGTGAGAATACAGATGATATTTATCCTCAATTTGCTGAGGAAAAAGTTTTGCCACTATGTAAATATTTCTGTCTATATATTAATGTCATAGCCTGTGGAGAGAGAGTATTTTCATTACAGATTTTTAAAGAAAGGAGAATTTAACTAAGAAATTGTTTTCAAAAATATGAGGTTCAAAAAATAGACTCTTTGGGCTTGAGTCAGCTATTGAAACACACGTGTCTGACACCATCTCAGATATTTTTTCTCTCTTTGTCTAGGCAGAAGTGCACAAATCTCCAGGAGGCCAGTGTAGTATTTAGAGCTCAGTCAGACATCATATGTACTGGAATGTGATTCAGATGTCAGTGCATGCCTGAGCAAATGAACTGAGTTACGGTCATTGTATTCCATTTATTTGTTTCCCTTTGCAAATATAAGACTCATCCTTAAAATTAACTGCATTCTGGAACTCTGAGAGGAAGTCAGTTCTCTAGCCTTTCTAGATTAATTTAGCATTTTGGCACTGGTTGGTGACCTATTGTGATAGGCCAAGAGGTGACTTAAATGTTAGGAGTAAGTTCTCTTAAAACTGCCAGCCCCCAACTTTTCTTCTTATAAAGCAAAACCTCCAAATACTGCTACTAGTGCTAGTTTCTTTATTAATTTATTTAATTTGGAATAATTTTAACTCTGCATATGAACCATCAGTGTTCAATATACAAGAAACCATTCTGCTGTGTTCCTCCATGCAGTTTCAGTTGTCTTTGATATCGTTCGGATCTCAAATGTGTTGCATCCGGTTGCTGTTTGGGGTGATAGCAAGTAAAGAAGCAGGAAGGGCCTTTTGCAGGAGTTTCACAGAGATGTTTCTTTCAGCCACGCATATGCACCATCCATGGTTCAGAGAGCAAAGGCCGGGTACCTTGTGAGGGTGCAGGTTTAAGTACATGGGATGAGCAGGGCAGGGAGAGCACCAGAGACCAATCATCTGAGGGCGCAGGGGCAGAGCAAAATAGGAAGGGTCAACAGGGAAACAGGGTGGGAGTGACCAGAGACTGAGGGACAGGGAGAGGGACTGACCCAGGGAACAGAACAGGAGTTGCTCTGGCCAGATGAAACAGAATCTGTTGTCAAGAGGAGGCAGTGAGAGAGGCCCCTCATTTTCCCTAATTGGGAATGCCTTTCTGGGTCTCCACACAAATGTATCTTTTATTGTTTGTTAGTGGGTTTTGTTTGAAATCCAATAAAGTCACTTCAGTTACTTATGCTGAATACCTTAATATAGTTCAGTAAATGTGGTGTTTCGGTGACTTTTTCGAGGTTTGTTGAGAGCAATCACAGTATGTAAGAAAGGCCCAGAAGTCTGGGTGTTTTGATGAATTACTATGAGTGCTGTACGATAAACCTGTGATACACGTAGAGAAGAAATGTAAATTTTATACATTTTTGTTTCCAGTAGATTAGGGAAGACTGTAAAAATTTACTCTTAAAGGGGAAAGTAACAATAAAGTAACCCCCCAAACCCCCTTCTCTATGTTCTTCTCCCGTTTTTATGTAGGTAATTATATATTTCTGATATACTGGGATTAGTGTATCAGACATTAAGTTATCTGTTTTATAGTCTAAGATTGTACAAGATTTTACTAAAATAATCCAGGTAGGTGGCATTTAGTATGTCTGTTGAATGTCTTTGAAAGTTAATACTTAGTAAGTTTATACTTTGGCAGATGTTTCTGAAGTTAAAATAATTCCAGTACTTTATTGTAAGACAGGTTACTTGTTGGTTTCTATGTTCTTTACATGTATGAATGAAATATTTCAACTTAGATGGTTTAAATTAGTTTTAATGCTCTAATTTAAAATTACACTGTGATATGAAACAGTGTTTTGGGTGATGCTGATGTTCTGTGAGCCTTGTTGGAAGCTGTTTGAGTGAGTAGTGGGGTTTAAGTGAGTCTGTATACAATACATTCTGGCAAAATCTTCAAAAATCATTCATAGTTACATTTCTTTTTTTGTGTGGATGAGATATATGAGTAGAGGTGACTTCGTGTTGTGTTGAAGTTTTCTGAAGAAATTCCATGCACTTAGAAGCTGTAAGAGAATTTTGCCTTGGCCGGAAGTCAGTCTCATATCTGTTCTTCATGCCCAATTCCCTTTAAAGGGTAATACAGTTTCAAAGGGGTGATAAGGAGAGGATGAAGGAATAATGTCTAGATCTTGCTGTGGATAAAGTAAAGGAAGAGTGTTTTCAGTCAGTCACACTGGACAAAAGAGTAAGTTGTGACTGTCAGGTTTACTATATTTTATACAAGTTTCATGATAGGTAAAGAAAAAGCCTCTTGTTTACTTCAGGAAGGCAAAATCTTATCATAACTAGAAAACTCCCGAGAAGGACAGTATAACGTACACAGATGACTGACTTAAAGTCTGCATATCATGTGTCTGTTGTATCTGTGATTATAAAGCAACTTGGAAGTGGTGGAATTAATAAAATGCTTTTGTTCTGAAAAAAGCTGTTAAAGAAATACTAAGAGCATTGTGATAAAGGTCAGATTTTTGAAAAGAATACAGAGTATTTAAAATTAGTGTTTGGTAACATTTTTATCAGATGTGGCATCAGGACGACAAATAGTCAAAATAACAAAGAGTTAAAAATGTTAGTGTTGAAATGGGATTGCCCTACATGGAATATAGCTGCAAAAAGATAATAATTATGTTAAAGATATTATGTGCTAGAGTTTGCAGGGAGTAAGTGTGTGATCATTTTCGTTTTGCTTGATGTGGTTTGAGTTGACCTCCGTGTTACACTGGTTTAACTGAAAGCTGACTTGGTCAAGTAACATTCTGAACAAATTAAACAGGATTTTATTTTTAGACTTCTATTCAAATGTAGTTAAATTGTGAGTCTGGCTAAATTTCCAGTTTTGAGATAGGGAATAGACCATTCACTTAAGATAGAGACGCTGTGAATAAAGATGAGACCTATATAAACCTTTGTCAGAGGACTTGATCTGTATAGTAGCAACTATCTTCAACTCAGTATCAGACAATCCTCGACCCCAAAACAGAGGAAGAGTGTATGTGGAAAAATGTAGGACCTATGAAGTAGAGAGAAGAAGCAGTGAAGAAAACAGATATGGGTTCCTGAGGCTCTGAAAGTGTGGTCTTGAGAAAAGTGAGACATCCAAAGGACTGAGGGAGGTGTGCATAGAATTTCTGTGCTTGCTATTTCAGTGCTTTTTCTGTTTGATCATGGTTGCCAGTAGATGGTAAATATTTTTTACCTGTGTCCTAACAGATTAGTCTCAAAGAAATACCTGCCTGCATCATGCATTTAATTTCACTCAAGGAGTGGTGTTAAGTGCTGTTTAATACCCTGAAGAAGAATAAGTAGGTATTAAAAGTGAAATAGTTAAATTTATGCAAGATCAGAAATGTTTTGTTGAAATTTTTTTTAATAAACTGGACTTCAGTACAATAACCAGATACTGGACTTTTTTCTTAATGCAGAAATGCTATGAGAGTTTGGGATGATTGTACCTTTAAAATCTGACTGTCTTGGTCCAAATCTGGAGAGGAAAAATTTGAGATTTTCTCTAAAGCTGTAGCAGGCACATTTAAAATCAAGTTTTCATAGGGTTTGGTTAGAAGGGAGTAAGTTAGAATTAAGTTGTAAGTAAAGTCTTTGTTTTTAGTAAAGGTTTGTATTCTGCATAATTAAATGGACTGTAATTGCTGGTGCCTTAATAAAGCAGTTGAGTATAGGCCCTTGTATATTCTTATTCTGTTCACAACTACTTGATCCCCCACATCTGCACACTATAATTCTTGTTAAACTTATGTCAAATTCTGGACAAGACAGTTGGTTGTCTGATTGTATCATACACAATCCTGCAGGTTTGATATTTGAAGGTAAGAATTAGGGACTCAGCACAGGTATGTTTGCAGGGCTTTTCTTCTCATAATTCTCTTTGCAGTAACAGTTAAAAATTGTATGTGTTTTACTTGTCACTATTTAAAGTTTATATTATATTATAGTTTATGTTATAAAATTTATGTTTCAAGAGCATCTAATTGAATTCTTCCTTATAAAAGTAGTTTTCTTTACAAAGTCATTGGTTTATTTGTAATCATTATAAAGCAGTTCTCTTAACCATCTCTTTTAAAAAAGGAAATGTCATATTAATGTAAAAATGTTTCATGTGATTATAGGTAAAACAGTCGGCAGCAGCTCCTTGTATATGATTCAGCTGAATGGCTGATAGTATTTTTGAAGCAGGAAAGTTTCATAGTTTTTCTATTTATGATCTCTAAGTCCTGAATGTCCTGTAAAACAAACCCAATCAAACAGTTGAGAGCATCCCATAAAAGACAGTATCACTGCCATCTTTTTAGGAAATTATTTGAATATTTGAATTTCTCCTGCCCCGTGCTTGCAAAGTGATTGGAAAGAGTTAGCACTTGTGAGTAAATACAAATAAAGAGGTGATGCACAATCTTAATTTAGAGGATTTCAATAAGACATCTTTACATACAGTATTTGCGATGTTAGCAGCATATTGAGCAGGTAGATGGTTTGCCTTGCCTATTTGTGCTCTTTCTCTCACGTACTTTGTTTTGATTGGAACAAAAACAGGTTCTACACAATTTCAAAGGTGGAGGCTTGTTAGCAATATCCATCAGTTTCTGATGGCCAAATCATTGAAAGGAAGAATCTACCAAAAGTTTTTTCTAATCTTTGCCACTGTAGATCTTTGGCATCTGAAATACTGCACTTCCCCATGTATTGCAGGAAGAAAGCAGTTTGATAAACTTTTGACCAGTTAGCCATTACCACTGTGGAACATACATATATATTAAAAATAAAATTAAATATGTAAAAAAGAATATATATTCAATATAAAATCATCTCAATATTTGTTTCTTAAGCTTAGAAACATATCAGAGATATACCAAAGTACATATTTTAGATAAAAATCTTAAATCAATCTTTTTCTTCTTTATTATAGGATCTTCTGCCCAGAAAAGATTAAATTCTGTCATGGTTCTCTGGTGGCTGTAGCTGAAAGATCCTTGCAGTCTGTTTTTAATGGTGTTGGCAAGTTTTGTTGGTTGATCTTGCAACCTAGTCTGTGAGAGTTTTTAAAAGAAGTTGCCCCTCAGTCTTACAAAGGCTCCATTTATTGAATCTGATATTCAGAATTATGATGTCCTTGCTTTAATTGTGGGGGTTTAATTCAGAGGGCTTTTTAGATTAAGAAAACTTTGAAACATAGTCATGCTTGTGAATTTCGTGGTTTTGTGAGGGATAGAATATGGAAATAAATTTAAGAAAATCTAGTCTTGCAGCACATAAATAAAATGCTAACTTTGTAATGCAATAAGGATTTTTAAAATTTTCAGTTTTTGAGCTACCTTGACAAAAATGTGTTTTGACAAGATTCTACAGCTAACCAAATTTTTCTATTTCTGACTCTTTTGGAAGGTGCTGAGCACATTCATGCCCTATTGACAGCTGACATAATTCACCATCTCTAAAAAGCAAATTATATTAAATTTCAAGCAGAATTTTAGTGTCAATAATGACTACCAGGACTCACTGGTAGGGTCCTCTTGCAGGAATCTGTATTTTTTTGACTCGGCAAGTTGAATGAGAAATGCTACTTGTGTTTTTGTACACAGATTCAATTTTTCTGTGAGCCAAGTATTCTGCCATGTACTCATCAAGTACTTGTCTTGCCAGTGGAGAGATTTGATAACTTGAGTAAAACTGTTCAATTGCTTGTGAACATGAGTTTGCACAATCAAATGGACAAATGTATTAACATTGTATAGAATAAGTCTGGAGAGTGAAGTGGATTTTTCTTACCCTGACTTTGTTGCTGAACTGCAGAATGTAACCTAATCAGTACTTTGTTTCAAAAAAATGATGTGTCTAGCACATAATGGCTAATTTAGAATAATACGGAATTTTACTGACTGCAGTGCTGTTTATAAAATTGTTACTAAACAGTTTGACTTGGAAAAGCTTTGAATCCAAAGACGATAAATTTAATGCGAATGCCTTTAATTAAATTTACTTAATTTAAATAATGTAATTTGTATTGATTATGCTTCTGCAGTTCATTTGGATTTTTGTTTTTAATTAAGATTCAGTAATCTTGTTTTACCTTCCAGAGCTATTCATAAATTGACTGTGAATAAAAAGCATGTTAATGAAGTTAACACTTATATACATTTATTAGGCCAAAATCATGTAATAATTTTTTTTCTGGATGAAGATATTGTATAGACGAATATTTATTAGAAGGACAATAGTGCAATTTTACTTGAATTTATCTTTTGTCGTCTTAGCAAATCCAACCTGAATAGCCC
>JAODKT010001744.1:27703755-27742147 GCA_027576195.1 Cossypha heuglini
GGACACATTTCCTCATGGAAAGGATTGTCAGGCATTGGCCAGGATTCCCAGGGACCTTGGCAATGCCGAATTAATAGTTGGACTTGGTTATTCTAAAGGCTTTTTCAAAGTAAATGATTCTACATCACGGCAACAGCTTAAAAAACAGTTGGCTAATTGCAATTCATTATTTTAGCTGGGATCAAAATTGTGTGGGATTTTGACAAACTAGGCAGAAATCTTCAGCAGTTCATGTCCTGTGGTGCTTTCTGGGCTGTCATTTGGTCATTATGTCTCCTCAAATTTCATTTGTGATTGGATTATTGGATTATTTTGTTGTTCTTCATGATAAAATCATAGCAGTAAGCAAGTCTGGGAGTCTTTCCATGAGTTCTTTCTGCAGTTATGACTATTCCTGCCTGTATTCATGGGTTGCAAAAATAGTTGACAGCAAAATAATCTTGCTTTCCAAATTGTTTTTTCTGTGCCTTTGTATGTAGGCACAAATTTGTGTGTTTGCCTAGCCTGTGGTTATGCTTGACTTTCAAGTTTATGTGTGATTAAGCATTTTCAAAGTAATTAAAAATGATGTTGTGTTAAAGCATTTTGAAGCAGCATAGTTGCTTATTTACCGTGTTTATTCATCTCTTACTTCCCTAAGATAATGCACAGTGGGTCTCCCTGTCATTAGTGTAAACTGCTAATTGTACTTATTTGTTATTCTTGAGTGTCCTGCTAACCATGATGATACAGCAAGAAGTGAAGTACAAAAATCTGTGTTTAAAGTATTATATGCATGCACTATTTGCAATTTGCAGGTATTAATGAGTCTATTTTTATTAAACAGTAATGAATTTAGAACTTTTGCAAACGTTTGTGTTAGGAAGACAATTAATATTGAAAATCCTTGCTTTCCTTATTTTTTTGCCCTTACGCAACTTACGAGTCAGTTGGTTACTTAAAACAGTGTTTAAACTATTTAGCATTTCTGTCTCTGTTCTATTTTGTCACCAGTGATAAACAATTGAAAATACATGTGTATGTGCTAAAAAACCACAGATGTTTATTCAGATTATCAGATTGAACTCTGTTGATATGAAACATGATAGAAGAAGTTTACTGATAATGTAGGACTTTTGAAAGCAAGTTAGAATTTATACAGTTTATAAGCAATCATATGTAAGTGAAGGAATTGAAATTATATGCTAAAGGAACTTAAATTGCCTTTATTTGTATTTAGAATTTATTTAAAATCTTTTATTCTTCACCGTACTATGGCATGGTGAGTTAATCTACAAGGTCTCAGTGCAAAAGAAAGTTACTTAGATTAAACCAGGGTTTGAAATTCGGAATGTGTTCAGCTGGAAGACTTTTTCTGCTACCTTTCTTATGAAAGGTTGAGCCATATGATCTTCTTAGGACCCTTCCCTTCAAGACCAGACTTGAAATTGTACCTTATAGCAGATATATAGAAACAACATGTAATATAAACGAAAGAATAATTAATTACATTGCCTAATTACGTAATAATTACATTGTATAAATATATATATCTTTTGGATTATATGATGTTGAGTAATATGAATATAAATGTACATATAGTACATTTATAGAAAATTTGCTTTCTAGGATAGATATTTAAGGTTTTCTCTTTTTTTGAAAAAATAAATAGCAGTCACGAGTATAGTAACAAAATTAAAAAGATGTTCACTTTGGCAATTTATTTTGCTAATTGCCTTTCATTTACAGCTTTGATGTATCTTTTTTGACAGCTGAATATTTTTGTCTAGTTGCATCATCTATATATGCTAGTTGATTAACTATCTACTACTTAAGAAAGTCAAAGAAATACTAGTATTCTCATGGTACCTATTCTTTTTTCCTTTTCAAATAGTTCTTGCAGTCCTCTGGTATGTTTGATTATTATAAATAAAATGTATGTGGGAGTAAGAGGAGTTACAGAAAATCACAGCTTGAAGTGTTCTGTTTTCTTCTGTGTTAAATGTGCTGAGTGTTGGTGAAAGAGGCTTTTAAAATAGGAATAGTGAAGAAAGTTGATATTAATATGAACACAATTCCCTTTTATTTAGAATACATTGTAGGTACTATTTATTTTTATTTGTCCATTTTATCTCAGTCCTGGGCATTTTTGTGTTTAAACAAAACTAAAAGGATATTATTAAACCATCCTGTTTGTAAACCACCTTGAAAAAATGCAGTATTGTTGTTTATATGCTGCGAGAACATACTGCCTTGTTTCCAGGGTGATACTATGCTGTGTGAGCTGCTAATCATACCTCAAGAAGGATAGAAAGGAATCAGAAGCCTGTGTAGATACATGCTAAAATACGTGAAATGAGATAAAATTACTTGGTGTTATCTAATTGACACATCATAAAAGTGCAGGTAACGTAAATAATTTGTGTTTTAGCAGGACCAGGAGGTGTAATGTTGGAATAGAGTTTAGACTATCATATGATCTACCTGAGCCTTTTAAAGTATATCTAACTGCATCTGCAGTGCTGTTTATTTGAACTATTGGTATTGAAGATATTAGTCGTGACAAGGGCAGAGTTAAAGTAAGCAACACTTCTTAAACTCTTTGCCTGCGAGGTGCTGAATTAGGTGGCTCACAGTTCTCTCTGGCTCCCGCAGGTGTTAATGACATATTAGCATTACAAGCTGTAAGCTGTACTATTCACAAAAAACCCCCAATTTTATAAAGCAGCAAGAATTTCTTTGAACTAATGATTAAAATATTTATAAATGTAAATCTATTTAAACAGGATAATATCTTAGGTTATATAAGAGCATACTGGTTGATCTGTAGTTTAAGTAACTATATTTTATCATCAATCAGTCTGTATAGACTGAAAATAGTGTTCTTTCCTGGCTGCTTCCATATTGTTACTTTTTTAAAATAAGCCTTTTAAAGTCAGGGTGGAGAAGATTGATATTCCTATTGATAAATTATTATAATTTCTTATTAATTTCAAGGAAAAAATTATGAACAACTATTTTCATATCGTAATTCATTTAAAGTGAGATCATGCAGGTAAATCTTACAGTAACATGAAATTAGCAATGTTTATTTTTCAACTCTTGGAAGAAACCCCTAACATTTATATCTTTTCTGGTCTTCAGATCTCTTTTATATTGTTTTTTTTTTTTATCAATTCTTTGTAAAACAAAAATTTGCAACATCTTGGAATGATATAATAAGAAAACAAATATTTGAGTTTCAGTAACAGATCTTACTCATATTCGTACTGGAGCACAAACTCTGATTTTATATCCAGTTTCAGTGGTTCATCAGAAGAGGGCAGTATAACTTCATACATTTCCTTGAAAGGATTTAATTTGTTGATCTTTTTATTTCTAATTTTAACTAAGGGAGCACGTACTTGTAAATACTGAGAAAATATGTGAACTCATGATGAAAAAGCAATGAGCTGTAGTATTAGTATTCCTTATGTACTTTCAGAAGCCTATATAAACTTCCTGGTAGTTGTACCCTGTGGGATGTGTTCCCTGAGTTCATAAGCAGGCAGAAAATGTCCTGACTTTATGGAGATAGGAAAACGTATTTTTACTTTTTCATTAGATTGGCTGATAAGCCCTCAGCAATTAGCTCATACGCCATTTCAGTCGTTTGTTGTTTGTTTTCTTTTTATTTTTGAACTTTTGTTTGTTTGTTCTGGAACATATGCATTTTTTCCCTTAGGACAGTCTCATGCAAAGCTTGGGATGCTTTTTACATCTATTTCGGCTTTGTTGTAGGATTAAATCCCTTATGAAGAATTTGTAGTACTTGATAGTACATGTATTGTAAATTAGGTGTAGTGAGAAGCTGTGCTGTAATAATTAAGAAAAACTAGATTTGGGCCTGCATTTCAACTCATTCATTCCACATGTTAGAAGTAGAATCTTGTTTTATGGCTGAGGTGGTAAAATGAGCCTTTACACTCCTTAGGAAAGCATGTGTACCATGACGTTTTAGTGTACATCATGTTAACACTAATATATTATGATAGTTCTTTGATTTTTATGTTGCCATTTAAATTTCCATTTAATTCTTCTTTCAGGACATGTCAGGAATCCAAAAATGGATGTTCATGTGTGGCAATTTTTTTTCTATTTTTGAAAAAAATCTGCTTTCCTATTTCTAATGCTCTTGAGGCATATTCAGAAAGACTTCAGACATATGGTTTCTTGTTTTTCATCTTCTCCTTTGGGCATCAGACATTCAATGAGTCTACTTTACTGTCAGAGCATAAATACAATTCCCGCTAACAGCCTGGGACAGGCAGCATTTACCAGTGTTAAAACACGAGGCTAGGATTAAAATATTTTGTATTCTGGCTCCAGCTCTGCCCTTGGCTTGCTGAATGACCTTAGGCAGTAGCATCCCTCTCTTTACTTTTGTTTGAAATGCATTGGATAATGCTGGCCTTCCTCTATTACTAAAATTGTTTTGGAGATTAATTTGCTTCTCTTTGAGCTGTAATATTTAAATTGCAAATAACAATAGAACTCCTTTAGGTACTGGATGTAGATAAAAATGGCAAAGCAGATAATAAAGAATATATGTATTTGGTATAATACATCTTTTGCATTCAGTTTTTTTGCACAGGTATTTGTACTGGTGTTCTGGTTCCGGATCTGCCCCTAATTATAGGATTTGATTGAATCATTCAGTCTTTTACATTACCATGCTGATGCAAAATGGGAATAAATTCAAGTCAGCTTCAGCAGGTATTGAAGTCTTAGGCTGGGGTACATAAATGCAAATAATAATTATTATGGCTTAAAAATTTTATTTAGAAAAAACTTGCAGGATTTTCATGCACAAATACAGTGCTGATTATATGGTTATATCTTGCAACATACACTAATGGTTAATTAAATAAAGCATTGTTAGATGGTTGAAAAGAACACAGCATCTGTGCAAATATAACTGGCAACATGTAAGTTAGATACATAGTTTAAAAATCACTGTTCTAAAGCATCTTAGACTTTTCCTTTATTCTGAAAAGAGTATTTTTTAAAAAAATAGTTGCAGGGAAGGTAAAGACAGTTTTACAGAAATGCCCATTTGGTGATTTTGTTATTCATTCTAACAGGGTTAAGTGGGAAAGAAGAAGAAGCTAGCACAATAAAATGGATGACTTTCAGAGCTAAACCATTGTCAATCTCAATGATATATCCAAGCATATGTATGTGAAAATTTCCTGTGTCTTGGTAGAAAATAATATCTTGAAATAGAATAAATAGATAAATTATCAGACTACTGTAGCTTTAGACACTTTAGATGGCATTGTGCCATCTCCAAGACAAATGACAAATCCTGAAAAATTTTGATGTTTAAAACATCCTTTTTATTAAAATGTTAATAACCAAATATGTATGACACCATTTTAGAATTAGTTTATATGCGATATTGAATAAATTAGAAAAGAGCTTTCTTTTGAAGACTGTAGAACAGGTTGATATGTAACTAATTGTATTAAGCACATTAAAACATAAAGTACCCAAATAGCTTATTTTAACATGCTGATTGGTGGCTAATGAATTCAGTGTAGAAGTTCTTTAGTACTAAGGTGCTAGGCAAACTTTCAAAACATATTGCCTTAGTTCCCTCTGTCTCAGCAGCAGACATTTTATAGTACTGGAAAATATGATTTGTGAAGGAAGTTGGTAAACTAGTCATGAATAAATGTATCTGTAGCACTCTGATTGTCTATTAGAACCTACTTTTAAACTGAAGTAGCTATGTGATAAGCTTGTCAGAAATACATTTTGATCTGGTTATTCCATAAGAGTTTATTTTAGGTAGTTGTACCTAAACTAGTCATGTCTAAAATATTGAAAGGTTTGTTGTTCTTTGTTTTTTTAAACTTCATGCCTTGAACTTCATGTAGCTATTTGTACAATCAAACTTGTGTTTATGCAATTTTAATGCAAGAGAAAGGAGAACACACCTGCAAGGTTTTTTTTTTGTTTGTTTGTTTTTGTTTTTTGTTTTTTGTTTTTTGTTTTTATTTTTGGTGGTGTTCTTTTCATTTTTTTTAGTAGTAATTTCTGGGACTTTGGCTATAACTGGAGGTATATATTTAGTATCACTTCACCTATTCTGTGTGTTCATGGAATGGCATAGATTATCATGATAAAATCATTCATGCCCAACATGTCAAATATTTGTGCTTAGAACTATTGAGTAGCAAAGAAAATAACAGTGATTCTGCTAGTTTTCATTTTTATTTTATTTGTTTGTTTTCAGGTTTTTTTTTGTTGTTTGTTTTCAGGTTTTTTTGTGTTTGGTTTTTTTTTTTTTGGTGTATCTCCTCCTCATGTCTCCTTTGTTTGCTCTCCTCCATACCCTATTTTTTGTTGACTTTCTTGAGAACAGCATTGTTTAATATTTTTTTCCTTACAGAAGTAATGGGGACATTTTAAATTAACTTGTTCTGCATTAGTTGTGTGAACTCAAAACTGATGAATCAATTTTTATTGTCTTGATTATGTAACTCAAAAGGCTGTATATTTGTCCGTTGGGAATTTGGTTTATTTAGGTGACTACACTTGTGCCACCTGCCTCTTATGAAGTGGTTTGCAATTTGAACCTAGCACTTGATCAGCTATGCTTTTGGATACTGAAATGAGAAGATAAAAATTCACTTTCCCTTCACGTGTTCCAGTGCAGAATGTACATTTTGAGATACATGTTTTCCTACAAGTGCTAAGGTGCATGAATACCTCCTTTTGGTTACCATCCTAAATGATACATCTCTTCTTCCCTTGAAACAAACCAGGAATGAAACAAAATTAACATTAGGTTCTAACATGATTGACAGTCTTGATTCATCTTGTGCCAGGTTTGCATTTCTCTGCACATACTCATTTGCACATCAGTGCTCCCTTTGTACTTTACTGAATGTATGTGCAAGCTGAGACACACTACATATTTGTAGATTTTGGCATCCTAATGATTGTATATTAAATAATTTCTTAAAGGAAGGTGAAACAGGAATTGAATTCCATATATCTTGCTGAGGAGAAAGGGAAGGTATTTGAAAAGAAGCCTGTACGAAAAAGGATTTTCCCTATTTTCTGCATAGAGAAGAAGAGGTGCTTGGGCCTTAAGTATCTGTTCTCCTACTGCACCTTGGTCTTGGGGATCCTCTGCCAAAAAGCTACATTTTCTACATGGTGTGATTTTGGATACCTATTATATTCTACTGTCCTTAATGCTGGTTTCAGGTCTGATGTGTACAGAGTAATTTGGTACACGGATTTTTGATGTGTACTTGAATATAATGAAAGGCGGACCTGTAGCTACATACCTGTATTGTACAGATTCCCAAAAAGGGGCGTTATGGTGACTAAGGAGAGGTATACAGCAGTCCATTGCCAGTTTTATGCTAGTCAGCAGCATGAAGGTACTGTGATATGAATAACGATGTTTAATCCAGAATGCCTCCTAAAACTTAAATTAAATCTTATGCCTCACGTAAGAGAAAGATTGAAGTCCTGTGCAGAGTCCATTTTCATTGAGTTGGAACATGGTATTCCCTAAGTCAGGAAGAGACGACAGGGTTTTTTTTTTTTTGGAGTTGTGTTGTTGTTGTTTTGGGGTTTTTTTTGGTGTTTGTTTTTTTTGGTTTTTTTTTTGGTTGTTGTTGTTGTTGATGTTGTTGTTGTTGTTTTTGTGTTTTTTTTTTTTTGTGGTAGTGAGATTTCACATTTGTTTTTGCAGCAGGGTTTCTGCTTTCTATACAGTATCACTGGCATACGTGTTTTCAGATTGGACTTCCATCTGATTTTTTTTAAATGGCTTTTATATATGGATTTTATTCTTCAAATGCAGTTGCTTAATGTGTTTCAAATTTCTTTGTCTGTTACCAGAAGTACAGATGATGGGAATTGCAGGACAAAAGTGAATATGAATTTATTGTTTTTTCATGTTTCTAATTGTAGGGCTGCTAAAGTATTATATCTGAACTTTCATCTTGTAATTTTAACTGGTTTTTGACTATAGTTTGGTATTATTTCAGAAATAAGCTTAAGAAGGGATAGGTTGTATCATGTTTGTCATATTTTCTCATTTTAATGATGTCCATGTTTTGTGACAGCTGATAATTCATTTCCAAATCAAATTCTCTTCTCTGCCTGAATCTATTAGAGCATGTTAAGAAAATGCTATTTGGTCCATGTTCTCTGAGGCTATAGTCAGACGTCTTTTTTATTCCTTCAGTTTTGCTGTCTTAATGGGAGTAATCTCAGCACTGCTGGATTCCTTGGCATTTTTTAATAAAATCGTTGCTCTTATAGAAGCAGATACTTGGCAGAAAATAGACAGTCTTTTATTTTGCTATGATAATACATAAGAGAGATGAGGCCAACTAGTAAATTTGTTTGAAACAAACAAAAGAAGTGCTGGAAGAAAAATCTGAACAAAGTTTCATATTCATTGAAACCAGGCTTTGTTATAAGTCTTGATAACTTATTCAATATTATTTTAAAACATTTGTTCTTGTGGAAGGGGAATTCCGATGTTGCAAAAAAAATATCACTGCAGTGATCTTTAGCCCATTGCTATGTTTAAGATTCGTCCAAAGGAGATATGCTAGTATCCTGTATTTCATTTTTTTTTTAAATCAGGAACTTTTTATGTATCAGCCAAGCTTAATTTCAAATTTATATTTACACACCTTTGAGTGTGTCGTTTATTCAAAATGAAGCAGTGAATAATGATTGAAAATGTTCACAAGTAGAAACTACTTATTTTAATCATTTTATTGCTGTCTTGCTGAAGGTAAGAGATATTTAAAAAAATGAAGATACTCTTTTGAGAATGGAAGATCTTCCACATACACCATATTTCAAGGAACAGTTTTAAACCTTTTCCCAACAATACAAATCAAAATGTTGATCACTTTCCAGAAACTGTTTAGAGAATATAGTTATTCCTTATGAGCATGTCCCAAACTTCAGAAAAATGGTGTTAATGATTTGCTATTTATCCTTGAATTTCATGTGCTTGGTGCTGTGTACCACCATACAGTCATTACTTTTTAATTCTTGGTATTAGGTAAAACTTTCATGGGAAGTCTGCAATACAGGGAAACCGTGTTAGAGTTCAGTCCATTCTATGTGATTTGTGTCTTGAGCTATTATGTGCTCTATTTTGGTGTTTCCTAGGCTAATTGTAGTTAGATATTTTACTTAGGAATGATTTTGAGACAGAGAGAGCACTTTTTTGTGATTTTATATTATGTATGAAACTTTGCTACCAAATCTCAGTCATCTTCCATAGACTCTGTGAACCCTCATTTAATTCGTTGCAATGGAGATGAGAATTATCTCGTATACATGTAATTTTCAGCCTTTCTGTGTTGTAAATGAAGAAAGTTCTTGATGGAGGCTTTTAACTGCTTAAGTTATGGAAACCATTATTTCGGTTAAAAAATATCCATTCTCTAAACATGTCCAATACTTTTTTTTTCACTAAAAGCTCTCAAGAGGGGTTCAGGGGAGGAGAAGGAGGCTGTTCAAATGACTTTGCCTCTAAATTGATTGAATGTACTTTCTCTGTTTTGTAAGACAGCTGATGCCCGTGACATAGCTCATACCACGTGCATTCATAAACTTCTGACACCTGTGTAAGAAGAGCAGAAATACTGAATTAAAGCATTATTCAGCATTTCTTTGGCATAGCCCTTTACTTAGTTAATTAAAGTGTACTTCTTTTAATTGTGTCCCTTGGGCAGCTCTACCAGTCTTTATTAACACTGACACCTTGGTTTACATGACCTGTCTGATTTCTGGACGTCATTGTCATCTTTGCATTAAGGTCAGGTGGGTCTTACATTGGTTATAGGATGTTGGAAAAAATATTTCTTCCATTGTTGTTTTATGGGAGGGTGGACCTATGACAGCTTCCTTGTGGGTTTTTCTGGGGATGTCTGAGCTTATGTGTATGCGCTCCTGTTTTAAACAAAGTGTCCTTGTCTGGGACGGTAGCCTGGTGAGACCAGTATGGAGAAAGGGGCTCACAGCTTGTTCCTTAGTGGTGAGTGACCATACCCAGGAATAGGTCACACAGTGATACTTGGCACAGAATTTCCACGTGTTTATCTCTGTGGCTGTAGGATATGTATCTTTCAACCGGGCTGAGAATTGTGTGAATACACAGTGTGTCTTCTAAAGTGCTCATGCGGTTTGAGATCCTGTGTGTAAAAGTCTTCTCTGTCTGAGAGGTTGTACACAGCAGGAAGATGATACTCAGATTGGTGAATGGTCCTGTGCCCAGAGCCCTGTTTGCTGCATGACGTTCCCTGGGGCATTACATGCTTTTTCCTCTCTGCAGCCTAGCTTTAGCAGCAGGAGAAAAAATAAAAGAACAAAAAAAGGAAATAACTACAAAGCAGTAGATAGAAAAGGTAGAGGAATGGAGATAATGAGAAAAATGTGGGGAACAATGAATACAGAGAAAACAGCAAGAGGGAAAGTGGTCTGGGAAGAATTCTTTCTTTAAAGGGTTGTAATTGTGGGAAAGGAGGCTGGGATTTTTTAAAATTCTATATCTTACTGTGACAGAACTGTTTATGTGCATGGGTAGCTTCAATTTTAATAAATGCTTAATAAAATTTGCATGCTCTGTTTGAATAGTTTGTTGGTGGCTTCAACTGGAATTCTGCATACTTTTCTCTGTCCGTTTTGCTTTTTGCACTGCACAGACTATGAGCTTGTTGAAGTTCATGACATTACTGTGTTTGAAAGTCTTGTTCTTTTGTTTTCTTCATGACTGTTCATTGATCATAAAGAAGCACATTATGTCGCTGTGAAGAATTGAAAGCATTTTTACTTTATTCTGGCTTTACTTGGTCTGCTTATTCTTATTTTGTCATTCATGCTGTGAAGAGGTGAGAGAGACCTTTTCACAAATCAGTATTTGCCATCAAGCAGTAAGATATTCTATATACAATTTGCCAAATCAGCTATTATCATAGCTGCTAAAGCTTAGTATATATTGTAGATTAAAATAATTTTTTTGAACTGTTTTGTTTGTGTTTCTTAAAAATAGAAATAAATGTCTTACAATTTAGTAGAGAGCCAGTTAAAACTGGGAAGATTTCTTTAGTGTAACTTTAAAACAGTTAGAAAATACTGTGTTTTTGTCAGTAACATTTAATAAATTATTTCTAAGTAACAGAAACAACTATTTAGTGTAACAATGAAGAAGACGAATCATACATACTTTTGTAGGGATGGGTATTTTAATCCTAAGTGTCACATTTATACTGAATAGCTTTGTTTAGTCCAAGTTTACTTACATAAAAAGTTTTTGTGGAAAACATTATTCATTCAATCATGAAATGACCAGTAAAACTTTTGCTTGCATGTTCTTGTGTGAATTTGCACAGAGGAATTGTAAAAGCTATCATTTCTGCAGAGAGAACTCTACATTGGTAGCAGAAAGGGGCCACGTTTGGTGATTTGTTGATCGAAATTTCTGGAATGAGGTAATTTTTGAAGAAGACTCACAAAGATGAGCATGTTGACAAGCTCTAGTGGTGCTGCTGGTAATGAAGATGCTATTTTGAGGAATTACATTACAGCATCCAAGAAAGGAGATGTTTACTACAAAGCAACCATAATGAAAAGTAATGCTCAAGAGATGGGAGAAGTGGAAAGTAATCTTTCCTAAGGTAGATTTCTTAGCCATCATTGAGATGTAATATGCTTCTCTTTTACATTTAACACAACTAACTTACTCAGTAGATGCAACCAGTGAGAGGTTCTAAATAATAAAATATAATAAAATGTAATGTATGTTTTTAGTGAAGGTGTTATTTTTTTTTCTGAAAAGGATGACCTAAACTATCAGATCAAAAACTAACATTTATTAAATGTGCATAAAAATACTAGTGGAGAAGGGAAATTAAGGATTCAAACATATTCGAGCAAGAGGATTAAATGCAGTCTAACTTGAGTTCATTTGAAATAGTAGATTCCTTGAATTCATTTTTGTTTCATTTAATTGCTATGACAATTGTGAAAATTGTAAGTGAAGTGATTGAAAGACTTCAGAAGACAGTTAGTATTAAAAGAATTTTTGTACTTCACTTTGAATACTGTTACTGAAATTCAGATATTTGTCTTCATGAGTTCTAGGAAAGATGTGGGCAGTCCATTTTACTTTTCTTTGAAAGCAAAAGTGCTGTGGATCTTTCAGCTTCATTTGTAACAACTTTCCGGTACGAAAAAGCAGCAGTATCTGACCATTTACATATTCAATCTTACTTTTTTAATTTGTTTGAGAAATACGTGCGATCAGAAAATGCAGGCTCCTAGGCAGAATATGTTTTCTCTTTAACAGTAAAATATGTTGCATAAAGGTAAAGAAAAATTAAGCTCAGTGATCTTTTAATGTTTATAATTATTTACCATATTTTTCTTTCTGTTGCAGTAAATGGCTAATAGTATTAAGTATAAGAGGTAAATGTTGATTTTTATGTAAATAAATTGTATAAAAATATAACAGGAGTAAATTCGCTACACATTTTTAAAGAAATTTTATTGTTATCATTGGAGTGCTAAAAAGAAAGGTTCTTGAGGGCATGAAGGATGAGAAAAATCATCCTACCTGATATTGTTAGAAATTTCTTGGTGGTATTTTTAACATTATCAGTGTGTCTTTCATGGGTGCCTTAGGGAAACCAGTGTTTATTTTTCATAAATCTCTGATATGATAATCCACAATCATCTTTCGACTGTCTAGTGGATTCGCTGTGCAAAGAAAATACAATCTCTTGTATTATGGGAAAAGATATTTATTTGTTGATGGGATGATGAGGTTTTCTTTTTGCCAATGACAGCAGAGAGCTTTTGTGAATTAGATTTATGTATACTTCTAGAAACTCCAGAACACACCTACCTGCATATCTAGGTGTATAAGTACTTTTAAAAATTAATCTTATTATGCATTAGATTTAAGTCACTTGGTTCCGATGTTTTAACACATTCCAATTGCTAAAAATACTTAAACATGAGGAAAAGATTGTATTTGGAAACAAAGATACTAAATCTCTCCTTTAAAAAGACACTGAAATATATGTTAATTAGATAAGCTTTCTAGTGTCATACTTGTGACAGAAGTGCATGAATTAATATACTGCATTCTCTACAGAGGCAGTATAATCTCTAGGGTGCAGTTTAGACTATTTAGGTAAAAACATTTTCAATTTGGTTACATAAATGAGTTAAGTAAAGCCTCTAAGGATAGCTCTCAAGGCTGTTTTAAAAAATAGGGGCAGGGCTTTTCATGATGTGTGGGCCACACATTAGACATAGTAAAATTTTTTACACTTGTCCTGTGTAATCTTCCAGCAAAAAGAAAGTTTGGCATATGTTCTTCTTCAGTGTATGGGCTATTAGCACATAGCAGTTGTTTTGTTTTAAATTCTTTACTGATTTGCCCTTGTTGCTTTTGTGTATTGTTTGTGGGCATAAATTCTTCCTCCGCCCACCTGTGCTGCTCCACTTCCGTGTGCTAGTGATATTACAGCCTTGGAGAATTTCTAGGAATACATTTGTCATCTTCACTATCTTTCTTCTGCATTTTGGTTTTCCATTCACATGCTTTATCCAGGTAGACTTAGAAGCTCTCAGAAAGTTTTGAAGTTATTATGCTAGAACTGTAAAATCTTCTTGTGGAAATCTGGAGTGATCTGAAGGTCAAACTGTCTGATTGACAAGATGAGGGATAGAATGGCTTTGGTGGGGCTCTGGTATTCAGCTGAAGTCAAACCGCCAGAACTACATATTTCTGTTTGAGCAATTGTAATTAGAAATGTTAAAAAAAAAAAACCAAAACTCTATTTCTTTTACAGTACACTAAAATTAAGATGCCTTGAATTCATTCAATAGGGTGAAATACTGCTTGGTGCGAATTCAAGAGGTCATTTTCAGTCAGGTGTGACCACATCTGTAATCATCTTGGTACAGGTGCTTTTTAAAAAGGTTGTATGCACAAATGGTTAAATTATTTAAAAATCATCACTAAGATATTTCAAAATAATTCTAGCGAACATGACACAATTTAGCTGCTGTAAGATGTTTCACTGAGGTGCTTTACTGTAAGATTTCCTACTTAATTAGCATTTAAAAAATTTTTTTGGTCTTCTTTTCTGTAAACAGGTATTTTCATGAAGAACCTATCATACTGATAAAAAAAAACCAAGCATATCTTTACACTGTGTTTCACAGACAAGTGCTTTTAAAATGTCAGCCTAAGATTTTCAGACAGTTTGTGTATTTTGACATCATTCTGTAGCAGCAAGATGTTGAGTACTTTTTGTTGTTTAAAGTAGTCTAAAATTGAACAGTTAACATCTTAGTAGGCCATTCTTACACTAATCAGGAAACTCAGTGTGAAAGAGCAGGAAAGGTTACAAATTCAAGTATTGAAAAATTAGTCTGTCAAAACTAGGGGTTCAGTTCAACTTCACTTCACCCTTGTTACATTAATATGTAATCTTTAGGTTTGTGACTAGATTAATTTTTTTCAACAGACTGTAGTCCATTAAAAAGGTTAATTTATTTCATATTCCTTTATCAGAGTATATAATTTGTAGACATACTGTTCACTATTAAAACCAGCTACCAGAAAAAAAAAGCCTTCTAGACTTTTTTTTTGTAATACTTTTACTGTTGCGTCTGTAAAGTTGATAAAAATTAATTTAACATTACAGTACTCCTGTGGGTTAGTTCATATTACTATCTGTATTTTACAACTGTGGAACATTAAGGTAAAAATGTGTAAAGGGTGAAATATTTGTAGACTTAAAGTATCCAATTTAAGATGCCAGTGACTTGAGTCTTAAATTTTAGTATTTTCTTGTAGCACTTTGAGACAGTTAGCTGACTTAAACTGTGGATGTAGTAGCTTTTGTAGTCACTTGTAGTCACTTTTGCAACTTCCTTTTTTAGTATTTTATTGTCTACTACTCATGAAAAATTGGATTTTGTAGTTTGCATGCCATCACACAGGGACTCCATGACAGAGTAAAGAAAATAATTGATTTCTTCTGATAGATCTGCCCTTTTCTTAAAAGTGACATTTCCCATTTGTCTAGAATATTCTTCTGTGCTATCTTTACATCTTAAAGTGCAAAGATGTGCAAAACTAATGGTTACAAAATTCTTGTTCTGTCCCATGTTGTATCCATCCTGAGGATTAAGTGAAAAATACATTGATTTTTTTGTTGAGAAAAAAATGCTACATTGAGAATACAATATTCTAATGGTTATGCACCAATCTGTCACTGGTCTCCTCTCTGTGTGTGCTGTACACTGTCCTGCCTTACCCACACGTTTGTTTCCTCACTCACCTCTCTCTCCATTGTAACTCCCAGTCCTGGTTTCAGAGGTCGTTTCTTCCTGTTTCCCCTCCAGTTTGTTTCTCTGACTCAGGCTTTCCCACCTTCTCTCTGCCTTTATCCAAATCTCTTTTCCAGTTGATTTCCTCTCCTCCTGGCTTTTGTTGCAGTGTTGTGCAGCTGTATGCTTCTCTGCCTGCCGTGCCTTTCCCTCCTCTCCAACTCTGTTCTGTCCAGATAACTTTGCCCCCCTTGGCTGTGCTCTTGTTCCCAGCTATGTCTGAGAGTTCCTGGCCATTTCATTTAGTACAGATCTCAAGGAATCCTTCTATGCAACTTGTGTGGCCTTGCCAACATTACAAAACCCTTGTTCATTACAAAACCCTTGAAACAATAGAATATAGTTGCATTAAAAGGGTGAATTAGATAGAAAAATAATCAGTAGAAGTAGTGGTAATTAACTTTTTGTAGATTGTTTCCTTCTGAGTATTTTGAAGATAATAGAAATTCTAATCAGGATCTTTAAGTTGGATTCTACCAGAATGTCATTTTACAAGTCTTAGCTGTAGTTTCATAGAGGTCTTGTTATATTAGGCCATGATCAGCTCTTCCCACCTACACACAGCAACACCCCGCCCCTGCCCTTTGTGAAAGGTCTTAAAATCTTTGTGGGTCATAAACTTCCAAAAGGTTTATTTTTTTTAAATTTATTGCCCCTCATCCCATGTCCCTATTTAAAACTACTTTTTTTTTTGGAACTGTGCTAAGACATTTTCAAGCCGACTTTAGGTGTTACTCCCTTTGGAGCCAGTTACTGTTGAGAGCTGTGTACCTTGTATGACCTATTTTTGAACAGTCTATGTGCATTCCCAGTGCACAACTTGCTGTGACTAATTAGGCTTTTTGGGCACTTTCTCCCAGCTAGTGGTTTGAGGAATGAAATACTAAATTTGAAGCTCCAGTCCTCTAGTGGTTTTTTGCTTTGTCTACAAAATAAGTTTAGTTGGGGCTTTAAGCCCAGAAAAAAAAAGTGGTTCTTTTCTTTACCTTTGCTGTGATTCCCTCTGGAAAGCATAGCTTAAAATATCAATTGAGCTGAGAGGTGAAACAAACTAGATTTCACTGATATGCTATTAGAAGCAGAATCCAGGAAAGCTGAAAACCCAGAAATGAACTAGATGTGCCAAAAATGGCCCGTTCTGCCTATGTGTAGGACTCAGTCATTTCCAGTGCTGACAGCAAAACAAGATACAAAGTAATTGTATTCCATACTCATTTTCATGACAGAAAGGCTCAGTGCAAGACTCTGTAGGAGGGAAGGTCATTTTCAGAAAATTTAAGCAGGATTGTTTTTATTTGTGTGCATGTCTTTGCAGATTTTGCTTACTTAATTCATTACAGGTGTTCTCCAACCTTAACATATGCATATTTCCTGAGGTGTCCAAGCAGTCTGACTAGGACTAGTTGTTGAGGTATGGCTGACAAGGGAACACTAAATTTCAAACTCTCTTCACAGATTTTTCTTCTTGAATAGCAATTCTCTGTGATTTATGCAGATGCTTTGCTCAGGCCAAGTTATATTTTGTAGTGCTATTGCTACCTCCTTAGTTGTGGTGTGGCCTGGCTTCGGTCACCCCCCACCCAGCGCCTGGCTCTTCCTGTTTCACTGGGGTTCTTCCTAGGATTTACAGCTGCTCTAAGCAATATGATTTGTTTCACATACAGCATTCCTCTACAGCCTCACCTGCTGTTTCGCCCAGTGCCTTTTTACAGTACTGCTGCATGTACACTGCCTTTTCATAACAGGCCGTAGTAGGAGTGCCACTACTTAGCATTTCATCCAGAGCAGAAGGCTGAACGTTAAATACAGAAGTGACAATCACATAAGTATATATTGAGACATAGGAGATGTACTTACAGTTTGGAATGTAAGACAAATACATATCTCAAAACACAACTCAAGGAAACTTCAAAAATTTTTTAAAGAAAAGAGTGTTTTTTAATAAAGGTACCTGTCTGTGTACTGATAAAATATGAATGAGCTGTTTTCCTTTAGTTTTTTGAGTTACCTATGAATAACAGACAATGACTGATGTTATTAAGAAATTACATAAACTGACCTGAGAGGGAAAAACTTATATTTGGTTGCCTGTATTGGTATTTAAAAATTGTATTTGTTTCATGTTTAAAGTACTTTTTATTTACTGTTTTCTCCCATTCCACAGCTCTGCAAACAGTGATATTTTAGTGAGTCATTTCACTTTCTCTGCCTCTATTAAGTTTTTATCTGAAGTCTGTTAAAAATCCAGGATATCCGTATGGTGCCTAGATGGTGAAATCAGAGGCATCACATATGTTAGACGCTGTGAATGTGAGATGGTGTTGTAGTAGATACACAGGGTATCATTAAGGTAGCATCAGAGGCAGGACAATTTTGAATGGTCACTACTGTATTTGGCCTGTAAAAATCCTGTTTATAGCTCTGATTAAAAAAAAAAAACAACTTAGTATTTATTTAAATTTGATATTAGAGAATAGGTTCCAGTGTTGGAGGTACCAGAAGAATGTGATTTTCTGCATAAATTTAAAAGTGCCTTCAAATTGTATGGCGAGGTAATTTATTTAGGCAGTATAATATCTTAATATATAGCAAGTCCTTTTTTCTCTAAGGAGCCCTACTGATCAACTTAAAATTACATTGATGGAGTCACCCTGTGACTTGAATAGTCATTAGGAAAATAGTAGCTTCACCTAAAAAGTCTATAAACACATTTGTTGGCCAAAAAAATCAAGGTGCAAATATGAAATATTTATTAAAGTAAGTGCAGGATTTTGTGAAATTCCTGACTTTATTAAAAACTGCTTGTCTTGTGAATGTATCTGACATTTTTAATAGAAGTTATTGCACAACTGTGTTACATGAAAACAGAGTGTTGTGACAGCAAATGAAATGATGGTGACCAGCTAGCCAAGAGTCATGAATTAAAGTGATGTCACTTAAAGTACAGATATGTAAGTCCTGTTTCATGTGGTGAAGTATCACATATTTTAAGTAGAAAGAAAAAAATAGTAAGTTAATGTGTGAAATAGCCAGACAGGTAAATTAATAATAAATTATTAGTTTTATATTTCAGTTTCAGTCTCTTCTGTGAATTTTAAACGAAGGAACATAAGCACAGATACAAATGTGTGATTTGAGGTGCTCTTCAGGAAAGTATAGAAGGCAGAAGTCCCTACTGTCATGGAACTTTCATTGGTACAGCTACAGGTTGTATGGCATTGTAAAACTATTATACATTCTAGTGAAGTGTGCATAGAACTTACGACATTTTCCTTTGCTTGTGAGCATCTTAAAAAGCAGCATTCCTGAGCACTGTTTTCCTCCTTCTGCAAATAATTGAGTTACATACATTATATTAATGGTATTAATTACATGGCAGATTTGTTTTTGAGCATCACAAGAAAGATGAGTAAAAAAAGCTATTCCTGTATCATCTTCGATTTGTAAGTGTGGTACTCAATGCAAGACATAATGATGATTCCGTTATCCTGTCTAACCAGATTCTTGTCCTACATTCTTAGAAAAGAAAATTAAAACAAAAACTGGAACCTCTTCTTGTCTGAGCAGGTAGAGAAAGGGAGTTTTTTGGCCATTTTGCAAACCAGATTTTGAAGTAACAGAACCAGCTGTGAGTAGAAATGTGAAATTAAACTTGCAATGTTGTTTTTTCACTAGCAATTTCAGGGAAATATGGTAGGACTTGCATATTTGTATTTATATGTATTAAGCTACACATTTGATTCAAAAAGATTTATGCTATGACATGAATATAGTCGATAAAGTGGTATATTGTAGTCACAGTAAATACAATTTCTGTGCATAAAGAGAAGTCTTTTTATACAGGGCATAGAGATTCCAAGATTTAAAATTGACCCAGTAAGTTAATGGTATTAGCAAACAAAGCCTGCTGTAGTTTGAGATAAAGACTGTAAGTAATCCTTTCCCCTCTAGCTCTTCTCTTGCAGTGTTTCATTATGGGTGCCTTATACCTGTGTCACGAGTAAGCCCCTGTGCTGTTCTCCTATATAAAATCAACTCTTAATTACTCCACTGTGTGATAGGGCTCATTATAAGATATGAGAACTGGCTGGATAAGAGAGGATTTCTTCAGTCTGTGTCAGGACTTACACCCACTGGAGACAAACTTATATTCCATGGCTATGTTTGCTTTTAGAAAATTGGACAATCATAATCGTGATTGTAAACATAGTAGCTCAGCTGGGGTTTCCTTCTGAAAATCATTTCTAGGTCAGATGCTTAGTTCAGGCAGCCATTACATGTTTTGTTTCTAAATTGTGAGTTATAAAAAGTTTGCAATCACATTTCCTATAGCTAAGAAATGAAGAAGCTTTTTTAACCTTTATAATTATGTTTTAGAAAACATTTGAGAGACTTTGTATTTTTTTTATCTGTTTGAATTATGACTCTATTGTTTGGCTAGTTCAATCCCCACTCACAGCAAGGTGACCTTACACTTTGCACATTTTTCAGTTCAGCTCTTCCTGAAGAAATGTGGGGTAAAATGTTTCTCCTTCCAAGAGCAGAATCACAGAAAGGATAAGATTAGAAATTTGTTTTTGTGTTTGCATTGTAGACCTTGAACTACATGTGGTATGTTTTTGTTTGAAGTCTCCAGGTATTGTTCCCTTCCCTCTCACAGATTTAGGCTGTTTAAATGCAGAGATTGTTTCAGAGTAGAGCAGGTCTATAAAGAAAGGGATTGAGATTTCAGCAGTACTTTATTGAGATATCAGCTGTTCTGCTTCTTTGTGACATGACTACAATTTGTATTTCATGGTGCAGTCTCCTTCCCTACAAGGTGGGAGTGCTCAAAGCTGTCCTCTTGTTCTCTTACGATGACTTGTGAAAGGCAGAGAGATGAAGTTAAAACATGCCTCTGTACCTTGAGTTCAAAGGAGAGTGTCATGTCAAGAGGAGGATGATGCACACTTCATGAGTCTAAGCTGTTTAGAAACATGCCAGAGTCTGATTCTCTTGGGGAGAACTGCATTGTGAAGGCATCTTAACATGGCCGCTGTGAGGACGATGAATAGCCATGCACCCATATGGGTTTGGGTTTCTTATCCTTGCTCCATCAGCACTCCCCATGCTGCTTTTTTGAATTTGAAGGTTGTAGAAGTCCTTCCTGGCACTCCAGATAACTTCAGTGTCTTTCCTGGATGTCATAACTCCATGGAACATTTTTCTCAATTTCAGAGTTAGTATTTAGTTTGTTCACTTGAAAGGGGAAAATTTCTTGCAGTACAGAATACTCATTATGTTAAAACTTTTGAGAACTGTTCTCTTCTGTCAGTGTCTTTACAGTAAGCATTATATTGAATTTTTCCTTCAATATATTGGCATATTATAGGGAGAAAGTTTTTTTTATTTTTTTTTATTGAGAGCATCAGATATTAATGCTTTTCATTACTACAGGCTTTTGTTCTTTTTTTTTATGGGTATTGCTATCGCATTAACCAGAGATACAATGGTGTGACAATGTTTGGAATTTCCATCTGTATCTATAACCATGTTGCCTGTATAGAAGACTTGTAGACATGCATAAATTAATCTTAAAAACAGTATTAGTTTTCTTTGAGGAGAGTGTTTACATCCTTTGAAGTTCAGTACTACAAAGTATCATAGAAGTGATAAGATCAGCACTACAAAATAAAACCTTATCTAGCGTTTTGAGGTTTGCATGAGCTTTTCTGGTTACCAGAGTAGGATACTTGTTTAAATTCAGATCTATTTCTACATACTACCAAATGGTCTCTTATAATTTTTAAATTTGGTAGCACAGTTTAAGAGACAAGCAGTGGGAGTAGTTATAGTTCAAAGGATAATAAAATGGTTTACTTCCTTTTCTCTGTGAATTTGATGTCATTGTCAGACAATCTTTGAAGTGGCTGCTGGGCAATCTTATTTTTGTCTTATTTTAATGTTACCATTCTAAAATATAGCTGTAACCTTTTAAATGTTTTTAAGTATTCCTAAACAATGCACTTTCAATTACAAAAAGATGTGCTGAAGAAAATCAGTAAAGCAACTGCAATGTCAGTTTATTATTTGAAACAAAGTTCAGTGCCATGTGGCACTAATTAGTGACTGAAATACTAATATTCACACAGAATGCATGTCATGGAGGTTTTCGTTTTGTTGCTGTCTTGTATATAAACGGGACTTTTTCCCCTCTTCCCACCGTGTCTATTTATGTGGCTTCTATTGAATAAGGAATGTGTTTAAGTATTTGAGGAAAGAAAATCAAGCAAGACCTTTGAAAGTGTTATGTGTTATGTGTTTTGGTATTGTCCTTTTTTATGACAGGATTATTTCCTGTGAAGTAGTGAGCAACAGCCTTCCCTCTCCCTGTCCCAAAATAAGATAAAACTTAGTCTGTTTCTGTGCATCAGCTAATGTAATAAAATACTAAGAAGCTATTTTCTTTATGTTGATTAAGATTTATTGATTATTGATTTATTACTATTGATTTATGTGTCTGTACAAACACAGTCTGAGCTCAGACACAGCAGTGCATCAAGACACTCAAGCATCAAGGCATTCAGCACCTCCCAGAGTTGCTGAGAATTTAGTAGGATCAAGCTCTAATTGCATTTTAATGTTCTTTCTCTAACAGTCTCTTATACATCACTGTTGGATGTTACAGCAGTGTGATCTAAAAATCAAATGGTCGTCTTAAACTTACACAAGCTGCTTTATAAACTACTAAAACTAAAGTACTTTGCAAGTAATTTAAACTAGTTATTGAAGCTGAACTCCATCTTGGAAGATGTTTACATTAATATCATAACTTGCTCACGCACTTACTTGAAAACAGTAGTAAAACAGTACTTTAAGTTAAAATTATTACATGTGAAGAATTTTCAGTGGTCTTGTGATTTATACCTAGAAATTCTAATCTTTTTTGCCTCTGTTCAGTGAACATTACAGCAGCTAAATTTCTGCCAGATCCCATAGAATTAAGTAACAGTAGGAATAGCTGATGTTTCAGCATTAGAAGTATCCTTAAGCTGCTAGACTGTTGGAGTCAATCCTGAAGATTGATTTAGCTTCAAAGGACGTAATATATAGGTGACAGAGCTTGAACTGTTAAAAATTTAGTAGTGAAGACAGTGTCGAGTCTTTAACATTGGGTGACAAAGTTATTTTTAACTGCCACAATTTCCCTGAGGAAAAGCAAGGATAACCAAACAGAATTTTCTGGGACAAAGGAACAGATCTTCCTTAGTATCAAACATTCACAAATTGCAAGTTTCTCAGGAACTGAATGATGAAGATCCTTTGTGATGGGAAATTTGGCTATTTCAATGCAGTATTTGCTACCAATTTGTCCTGTTGTGTTCAGAGAATGATGTTGTCATCAGCATGCATTTTTTTTTAGTGAAGATAATATTCTAAACTGGGTAAAACTAGTTGTACTTTTGACCCAGAAAGAAAATTTAAAAAATAAGGGAAATACTTTTGGGTATAAACAAAACATAGTATCTATATGCTATTGCAAGCTTCAGCTCAAAGTAATGCTTCAGCATTACTACAGCACTACTTCAACTACTACAGCACTAGTTTTATCATGGCAATATATAATTGAAAGTTTGACATTTCCTGACATTTTCTAAATGCACTGATTTTTACTGTAAACGCGTGGTATTAAATGCATTGAATTTGTTAAAGAGAATTCAGGGATTAGCACAAATTCTTCTTTAGTTATGTATATTGCTGATACTGGATGAAAAATGAAATTTTTCACCTTTCTCCTGAATTTCTAGCATCTTGCATTAAAAACAGCATTATTATGGAAAACATGTGAGTTGACTATTTCACCTGAAGCTGATGAAGTTTTGCTTGGAGAACTCTTTCCCGTTTGGGTAGAAGATATCAGTAAATACTAGTATTTATGAAAGAGTAGTAGTGATAGGTAGTAAGGTAAGAATTACATGAAAAATGAAATAAGTTGGTTTTCTTGGTCTGAAAAAGGGAAAACTGAAGCATGATATTACAAGTCTTTAATGAATTTTTTAAAAAGGCAATGTTATTCTTTTGTTCTCTGTGCCCAAGCAAAATGAAATACAAAAGAGAATATACTTCAGTTGCATAAAAGATGATTATATTACCTTTTAGGAAAATATTTTCTCACTGAAGGGCTATTGGATCATGAAATATTGGTTGTTAAGTATTTTTAAGAGCTTGTGTAGTATCTAGAACAGCTCTGAAAAATATTTTTCAGTGGAGAATAATCAGAATCTAGAGTTCCCCAACTGCAATTGTAATTTCTGTGTGAAACCTGTATTCAAGCAAGTGCAAGTAACAACCAAACATATTCTATGTGCGATCTGGTAGCAAGTAAATAGAGCTGGATTTATTTTTCCTTCAGGAATTTCTTGCCAAGAGATTAAGAGCTATGCAACCACAAAGTGTGTGGAATTTTAAAAACTTGTACATCCAGCTGTGTATCTGTCTTTCTGTCTACCTCTTTATTTCTACATATACTCTCACTGGAAGTTGTACACGAGAAATTTGTACTGTTGATAGCAGGTAAAGGTTTTTGCTTTACACGTAAGTTCTGAGAAGTTATGATTTTGGAAAATTTTATTATACACTAAATTGATGAAGAAGTTTCTAAATACCTATCTATTCTTTAGCTGTCTCTTAGAGAAAATCTTCCTAATTTATAGGATATTTATCAGACTATTTTTCTATGTAGACTGATTTTTCTACACTCTGTTTTAAGAATTCCAAATTTTTTGCTGAATTCATATAATGTTTTCATTTAATAAATCCTAACAGGATTTCCCAATAATTGCATATTAGGGTTTTCCTTTTTTTGGAAAAACCTGCTAAAATTGCAAATTTTGATTAATTTTTTTTTTAACCAGCTACCCTTATATGTTAATTACAAAGATGGAAAAAAGTTATACATTGTAGGATAAAAGAGGTAAAAATCACTTAAACTGAGTTAATCGCAGAAAGAAAATAGCAACTGCAGTGGTATCTGTGCCCACGTTAAGGAGAAGTTGCAGTAAATAAATTTTGGCAAATTGGTGAAGTGTATCTAGATAGACTAAGTCAAGCTCAGGCCTGATTGAAAATGGAGTATCAGGGAAATGAAGGAGTATTGTGAAAAGGCTGAGTATACCTCATATACTGGAGTATCAAGGAACAGACTTCTTTTAGTCAATGGGATTAACTGCGATCTCTAAATTCTGTGTAGTTTAAAAAAGCCTTAAAAACTTTCCTTTGTTGAGTAGCTCAAGTTGTGGTTTTAGTCCTTTCTCTTCAAGTCAGCAACTTTTGAGAAGAGAGTGCCTAAGAGTACGAAGTATATTAAAACTCTCCTCTTAACTGAAAGAAGTAATTTGGGAGTTTCAGCTAATTTGGAGTCCTTCACTTCTCTGGTTATTTCATAGTTTTTGTTTATTAAGTAATATTGGATATGAGCAATATAAATGATTATTTACCCTGAAATTACTGTAATTAAAATATTGCAGACTGACTTAGTCTGCCTTTACCTTACCGATGGATTGATGCAATGATTGCTTTTCAGTAATGAGAAGACTGTTTGCAATACTTACGCAATCTATTTGTTGTCCTAAAATTTTAATTATATCCTTTGTCTGTAAATAGATTTGTGTATTCATTAAGCCATTAAAAATATCACTTTGGCTTCTTACTTGCTTGAAAAAAAGTGGAGTGTATTGCTTATGAAGTTGAAGAGAAGATTGAGATCCGGATTAAAAAAAAAAGCTGTTTCTACAAATTCTCCTTTCCACCTCCAGTTTGTCAATGAAAATAGTGTTTTAAGTGTACAGTGTTGGTTTTGATGATAATCAACACATGCAGTACTTGTTCATGGCAATCTAACTCTGAATAGTGAGAAAATCCAGCTGTTTGAACCTTTTATTATTACTTAAGGCTAATATGTTCAAATGTTGGTACAAGGAAGATTGCCATCTTTTCTTCTGTGCTTTGATTTTCTAGTTTGGTTCAATTTGTCATCATATGGCAAAAAAATTCTAAGATTCTGCTCATGAGAAATCCTCAGATTTCATGTTTTTCTCTTTCTCTTAAATGTCTTCCACATTACATTTCTCAATAGAGAAATTTACATTCAGTATAAAGATTGCTGTCCACAACTTTCATTATTCTTCTGTGAAATGCCATGGAATACATATGCCTAAGACTGTTCTGTTTTGATGTTACAAAAGATTTGAAAAAAATTCACTTGTTTGTCATCACAAACATTTTTTCAGCCAGATTGTCACAGACATGTATGTCTGAGTATCTTAATCTTTAAAGACACCTTTCATAGAGGAATAGATATTATTCTAGAATCAGTATATTAAGAAATTTGTGCGCTAATATAAACATTCCTGTTTTGTTCTACTGTGTGTATTACCTCCAATATCCTTGCTAAAGCCTTTTTTCAGGTGATGATTAGTGTTATTTTCTCGTTCCTAAGAGTATGTCTATGTGTGCTTTACAGAATGTGATTGGCTGCGTACTCAGCTTCTTTTTTTGTACTCAGACTTTTATGGTCTTTAGGACTGTTGAACACTTGCTGAGAGTCCAGCTTGTTTTTGGAAGACCAAACAAATTGGTCTATGAAAATAATGTGTTGTAGTGCATTTTCTAACCCTAATTCTTGAGAGACTAGTGCACAACAAATGCCAACATTGATTAAAAACTTTCTTTACTGTGTTTTAAGAAACCTACATATGTTCCTTTTTCTACATAGTAGCTAGAAAGCGGATTCCCATCTGTTTCTGTTTGTCATAGCCAAATGTACAAAAATCTGTTTTTACTGATGGTACTTGTTCATATGGACTAACATGAGTGAAATGTTCTATTTATGAAGTACAAGATATAAAATGATATCATTTCCCAGTATTGTTCAGGAAGGTTATTGCAAAGTGTGATTGGTAGGTGCTAAAAGGCTTGTTGCATAGTACATTTTATTAGCTAAATTACTCTTAGGCAGAAATTATTAGTCAGAAACACAAGCGGGTCTGTTTCTTTGCTGTTCTGTCTTACAGCAGTGATGATTAGCATGAGCGGTAGCTGCATGTGCCTGATACTCTTTAGCTCAGGGAAAGGAGGATAATGAGTTTGGCACTTACTCTTTATTTGTAGTGCTTTGAAAACACATGTGTGAAAGCTGCCTGGCACACAGTTGTTTAGGAGCATGGTATGCTACCTAATACATTCAGGAGTTTCCTCATGGATATTACTACAAAACTACTTCTGCTCTTTATGTTATATTCTGCCTACCAGGTTTTCTTTTTTTTTTTTTTTAATTTATCTTATTATTTCGCCAGAAGCTCATTTCGTATTATCCCTTTGGAGTCATGTCTGTTTACTCTAAAATTTCCAGCCGGCATTATCACTGGTTCAGCTGTACAGCTGGCAGGAGCAGTGAGAGCTGCAGCATATGCAAGGTGCTCAAAGCTCTTGGCAACTTCCTTTTTTGCTTTTTCTAAATCTGCCATGGGCAAAGTTCATACAATGGAAATTTGCCTACATTGTAGCTTACATCACTGTGGCTTCTGTGTGGGTACAGGCTGGTAGTAATAAGACTACGAAAATTCTTCTAATAAAATATTGGTGCAAAACCAGCATGGGTTTTCTGCATAGCTGTTGGGAGCCCAGTGATAATCCTTCTGTGGCCTATGTCATGGTTGCCAAGGAAGATTCGATATGGCTTCTTTTACAGCTTTCAGCAGTGCTCTTTTCAACAGTGCTTAATTGGATAAAGAGATAGTTGAAGAGTCAAGTGAGGCAGCCTTGGAAAAAAGGTGTGAGCTGGTTTCTGTTGAACAAGTTTTCTATTATGTTTAAGAAAAATAATTTCTTTTTCATAGCACTCTGTAAAGTGACAAGCTGTAAAAGCCCTTTGCTTTGCCTAATAAAAAGCCATCTTTTGGGAGAGGAGAGCTTTTAGAATTACAGCAAATTAAATGATCATCAGAAAGCTACTGATTTTATGGAAGCAAAAAGCAAACAAACCTTGATATTGTAACTTTTTAGGATGTGTAAGTGATTGTAATTGTGGAAAATTATGGTAGGACCCTACTGACTGACTCTCAAGAATAATAAAAGGTAAGTCCATTTAAGATTTAGATATTTTACAAGTTTAAAGGAAAGAATCTGAATGACCAAAGAAAAGATAACAAAGGGCCAAAACATTTCATAATGGGACAATAATAATGTTAAAAAGAGATAGTGCAAATAACCAGATCTCCTAGCAATATTAATTTGACCATATAAGAACAGATCCAGTTTGTGCATTAGAACTGAAAGTATTCAGAGTAAATTCTTCTGCCTTGAGTCAGCTGTCAAATTTTCCTCCTTTTTTTATCGATGAAACACAGATTTCTGCCTGGAATCTTTTGTCTGCATTAAGTGTACCGTAATAATATACATCACATAAATCAATATGGTTTTGAAACAGATGCCCAAAAGATGACTTCACCTTTTGCAGAATGAAATACTGAACTGCCAGTTACAGTCTTGGAATTTTTTTTCAGTTTCTTGAGAGTTTTAAGATTGTGTGTCTTGCTAAGAACTTTAACACTGTCTGCCACACTTACAATTTTTTTTTTCCCACAGATGAAATCAGTTCCTCATAATATTAGATGTGAGGGAAAACAGTACAGTGCATTTGTCCTTGTATAGTTTCTTGTTCTCAACTTACCCCACTGTCATAGTTCAGCCTTGTTGAAAGGATAACACCCACCCATCTGCTTGCTTGCTCACCAGCTACTGTTGTGGACTCAACTTGTGAAGAAGTAATTTAACTTGTTTCCAATTAAAATACATTTGAGTAGTGAGAAACAAACCTTAAGACAACACCTTTCTTCCTATGCTTCTGAGGTTAAACTTCACGTTTCATTCCTGACGCTTTCACCCTTGGCTTTCCTGAGGGTCGCAGGGGGAAAAGGTATATGCTCAGTGTACAGAATTTTCTCTCTGCCGCTTCTACCTTCTGTCTCTTTTCCTGTGCTCCTGTGTGGGCTTTGACCAAAGGTCTCATTTGTTTTAGGCTTCCAACTGCTCTGGTATGGACTCTCTACAGGTTGCTGTGGAAATACCTACTTTGCTATGGAGACCTCTTTCTCTTGTCCTCTGACCTTGTTCCCTCTGCCATTTCTCACTCTTCTTTGTGTTCCCTTCTCCTGCTAGCTTTTCCCTTTGTTAGGCATGTTTTTTCTGAGTCTCCTTCAGCTTGGCTGCAGGGCTTAGTCATGCCTCAGGGTTGGTCCATGGGGCCGACTGGAATGGGTGATGTCCAGTACTGGGCAACCTCAGGCTTCTCTCCATGGAGGCTGCCCCTGCAGTTCCCTGCACTCTGCCAATGTCGTGGTGCCAGTAGGCACACAATGCAGTGATTTATACTATTTAGACAATTTTCAATTTCTGCTTTTATTTTGTTTTTAATCTTCAAGCAAAGGTTCATCATCCAGAATTATTGTTAAGAAATTACATTTTCATGTAATGATTTATTTAGTGGTATATATATGTTGCTGTGGTGCTTTAAAATCCCTGCATCTGTGATTTGGGCTTTTGCTTGTTATGCTGCTGCTGAGACTCAGATAAGCTTGAACCCTTGGAGAATTCACTGTTATTTGAATCATAGTTGCTTTGCTAATCCCCCTGCTATACTTTATTTTGGAATCTGTCTTTCCTTAAATGCCTGTCACATTTACATTTAAAAATGCGACATTACATCTATGCTACTTTTGGCTTTGGTTTTTATTATGCTGGGAATTTAAGATATGCGTTTCTGTTCTTCGGGACAAATGCAGTATAACAACAGTTCTCCGGATACCATAGTTGACTATTAAGGTACAGCATATTCTCTGGGAAAAACAGTATTGCTTTATGGACTGACTTGTTCTGCAGTGAAGTTTGAGGTATTGAGGGCATTAAATTTCATGAACATTGGCTTGTAGCACAAGTCAAACTGCAAAACAGAAGTTCATCTTATTCTGTGCTAGCACATGTGTACTTATTTAAGTGGTAGTGAGTTTCTGTAATTTTAACATGCCTGGGAAATGAAAGCACTTGCTTTCTCCAAACTATGGATAGCTGTGCTGGTTTTTAACTAGTGTTCCCCCTCTTCTTTTTTTAAAATTCTTCTTCTTCATTCATGAAGATTAGTACAGGTATGTTAACATAAGCTGCAATTGTACCTTCTTTTCCGGTATAGTCACACTGAAGTTTTTGTTTTATGTTATGAAAAAATCTGGTTAATGAAAATAATAAGTGTTTTGATTTTAATTGCAGTCTTAGGCAACAGTGTTTGTAACATAAATTTACAAAATTATTGTGAAGCTGCCTTCAGAGTTACTGGTGAGGGAAAGAACAGTAATATGTATGTACTATTTCTTTCCCCTCGTATGCTTTGCTTTGTAATTGTTGCTTTCATTTTCTAGTCTGTTTAGTTTGACTTTCAAAATCCCTATGCACTGAAAAAGCCTCATGAATGCTGTGCGTAAAATTTTTGTTACTGAGGTCACTGTTTCACAGGGAAAAAGTTAAAACTGTGTTCCTGTATATTTTGCTCCCAAAACATTGCTTAAAGGAGTCTTGTATGTTCACATTAAACATGCCTGACTGAACACAACAAATGCCCAGATTCAGACCCACTGCTTTTTTGAAAGATACCATTGTTAGAATTGTTAGATGAGAGAAGTCTGATTTATTATAGTTGTTATTCTTGAGAAACTCATTCAGCAAACTTTGTGTGAATCTGAAGAAAAAAATAAGTGCTACGTACAGAGATTATAGTTGGAGAAAAGGTCAGCTTTTTATTGTTTTCTGCACATATGGGTCCTGGTTCTTGTTCTCATTTGCAATTAAAACAAACTTAATGGTTCACCTGATGGCAATAAGCAGATCTTGTGTAACTCTCAGAAGCTTAAGAACACTTTCAAAACATCGTTCTTGATGTGCACTTGCAGTCGTGGTTAAAATGGTTCTGTTCAGTTCAGTCATGCTGATAAAAGTCCTATGCTAGAGTATGCCCTGTGAGAACAGGGGTATAACCCTATAAGAAGTTGCACATAATGAGTTACTCTGTGAAATCTATACGCTATTAATGATAGCTCTTTTCTTCAAATAGTCTATTTTTTCTTAAAATGTGTTAGTTTTTAAGTAGCAATGGTCATCATTGTTCTAAGTAGCTATGAAGTCCAATGAGCAACAAGAAAGTTTAAATATAGCAGGGATAACTACTTTATCAAAAGAAAGCCTACTTACAGTGCATGACTAAAATTTTAATTTGAATCCAAAGTATTAGACTAAATGACTACTAAAACTCTGAGCAATTTTAGATTGCATTAATACTGTACATAAAAACTGAAAGTATGACAATAAGTTTTCCATGTAGGAGGAAAGATCATATGTCTTTGCACTCTAGTTTATTGTTAACTATATTCAATGCATGTTGACCACTGCATGTTGAAATTTCCTGATGTTCAGAATTGGTAGGTTTTAAGTTAGTCAAGGAGAAACCCTCAGACCTGGTGCTCAGAAGTCAAGTGAAGCATTCTAACTAGGCATGCTGAGTTTTCTTGGGATTTTTTTGCTTTTTGTGATTAATCCTTTATCACTATTATGGAAAAAGTATTTCCTACTTCTTCCTCTGAGAATATGCTACTCTTTAAGGTTATGGATTTGTTAAACAATCATTCTTGCGTTTTACCTGGAATACAACCAATCTATTTTGTCTTCTTTTGCTAACTAGTGGAATTTATAAAATTTAATGTGTACCATAACTGAAGAGTTTCAATATTCACCTTCTGTAATCACTGATATGGAAAATTTACTGCGTTTTAAACCTTGTGGAAATTACCATTTTCAGTATATGTTTATAAGCCTACTATGTAAAGATACGTAGATGAAGTTGGCAGCTATTTTGTATGTTTGATAGGATCGAAGAATAGTTCGGTGCCCTGATTCCACTGAGGCTGGAGAAAAAAATTTCTTCTTATTTCCTATCTCCACCACTTGTATTTCAATGAATGATCACCGTCTCTCACCCTTTTATCATCTACCACAATTACTCTGTTCTCTTGGTAATCTCTTCAGTAGCAGAGGAGTGCTGTTGGTTTCCCCCTGAACCATTTTCCATGGTAAATATGTTCATCTCAATCTTCTCATGCTCTTTTCTCTGATTGCCTTGAACCTCTGCTGAACTCACCCTTCTTATCTACATTTTTCTTAAAAGGAGGGAACTGGATACAGTTATCTAGATGTGATCTGAGCAAAAGGTGGTAGAACGAAATTAGTCTTCCAAAGTGAAGAAAGGGGGTGAGGGAGTATGGGGTGATTTTTTGTTGTTGTTTTGTTATTGTTGTTGGTTTGTTTGTTTGTTTTTGTTCTTGTTGTTGTTGTTAGATGTCTTAAACCGGGGGCAGTAAAGCATGACAGGCTATATTATATTTTCCTCAATCCGTGTTAATTAGCAAACTGTAACAGTGTCCGTTAAGAGTGTTGCCATGCCCTCACAAAATCAGATGAGTAGAATATAAGATTTTTTTAATACATAGGAGCTCAAACAAATATTCTGTGTTGATAACCTTACCTCTCTTTTTTGCCAGTATTTTGTAGTGAATGTACAAGTGATGTCACTTTTGTACACTAACTCATGTTATGAAAAATTCTTCCATGTTTGGGTAGGTGATCAACTTTTATTGTATATCCAATAGTATCAGTTTATTTTACGTTAATACTGACAGAGTTACAATTAGGCATGTTTAAGAAGATAATTGTATTCCCTGAGCAGCACCATCCACTTTTACTGAAAGAAGTAAGATATACATTCCTAAGTCAACCGTAAGAGGAGGTTAGTTTGTAATTTGTGTGTGTTTAGGCTCCTTTGGGTGATGGACTGATGGTTTCTTGAAACAGAAAATATTATCTGGAAGTTTCTAAGTGACTTTAAATAAGTTTGGGCATTTAAGATTGGAAGGAAGTACAAATGTCTTTGGTCTGTGTTTTTGTATCAGCATTCTGTGTGTTTGTCTTCTATTTCTAAGAACATTTTCAAAATTGGAGTTTAAACTAGTTACTAGCTGTACTTTGTGTCAAGCTGGGTATCTTTGAAGCAGTGATTAACAGAAGATTCTTTTGCCGTTTGAGGCCAAGACACAGGCACAGAAGGGTCGAATGGAAGATGACTGTTGAAAATATTTCCCTTTTAATTTATATTCGGTTATGCTACAAATTACATAGTGTCAAAGCTTTCTGTAGCATAAATACTTGTCCAGTCCACAGTGATTCTCAGTAATGTATCTCTTGGTGCAAGTTACTCCAATTCTTTCATTTTCTTTTGTAACTGGGACCATGGATTAAAGTAATGTGATACCATAGTTGAGTTTCTAAGAAAGAACATAATTTCTAGTATATTAATGCCCTGTCAGCTTTCTAATCAATTAACAGTTAATCTCTATAAACTGGAAAAGACCATTCTTGACGATAGAAAGTATTTTTTACATTGTTGAGAATATGATATATTTAAATATACACCCTGTTTGTTTAAAATCTTGATTTAATTTCAGAATTGCCATCTAAATCCTGTGGATGAGTACCTATTGATCTGTGGAGGAGTACCTATTTTATAATAAAATTGCAGAAGTTAGCTGGTGTTATTGACTTGTAAACAGTGTTAAGGTCTTTCTGTCACCTGGTAATTCTTATAATGTACATCACCAGTTTAATGGTAGCACTATAAATGTTGTACACTTGTGCATCACTGTGTATTTCATGTGAGAAGGAAGTGTTTAAACAAAGTGTATGGCTTGGAAGTAGGAATGGCTTTAGTTTATGCTTGAACTGAGGAGTGCAAAACATGCAGAGTAGTGTGGCACCATTTTATGTCCACATGGCTTGAGTTGCTGCATACATAATACTGTAATTCAATAGCAGGTATGTTAAAGAAGCTAGGATGTGGCTATTGTTATGTGAAGTAACTGAATTTCCCAGTTGTCAGGATAAGAAACAATGCACACGTTCTTAATTGAGAAAACATTCATTCCAAGCCTAGCTCATAATGATGTATTTTAATGCAATGGCTTGGAGACACTAATTGAGACAATTGAAATGATTAGAAAAGTAGTATTGTCAGGAAAATGAGAGTTATTTGCAGAAGAACAGGCAGATAAAGAGGCTGAGACTGCACACATGATCTTAGGCATCTGGACTTAGACTTGTGCAAAACTGGTATCTATGGACAGTGTATCATTGTTTAAACATTGTTTTTGATTCAGTTATTTGTTCCTTTAAGATTAAAACCTTTCATTTAAAAGAGGTGTAAAAAGCTGTATGAATTACTAGTCACAGATTGTGAAATAAGGCTTGCAGACAATGTTTGAGCCCAGTTACGTGTTTAAGCTTTGTTTCCTCTTTTGGCTAGCAGGCTGTGGGAATCATGAACTTTCTGGTTACTTGAGGGAGAATTTTTTTAGCTGAAGCAGAGAAGATTGATACAGATTATTTTGTCTGTAATTATTACAAATCCACTACTTGTTTCTCTTTTTATTCAAATGTAAAACATTTGCAACTTTTCCAAATGTGGAGAAACTTATGTTTCCCAGAAATCTAGAAATCATACTTGAACAAATAAATTTTTTTGCGTAACAGGATGCGTACAAAGTCAGCTGGAAGGGTAGGAGGCCTTGAGCACAAGTATTCAAGCTGTGAATGAGAGCTGGACCTACCAAATTTTGGAGTGGTGGTAATGGGACCGCCTTATTGGTAATTTTTTGCTGTTTAGTATCATGGATATTTTAAAATGATTATTATATTGTGTTTGATGAAGAAATTAATTACCACTGTTTTAAAATGCTGAAACCATGGCAGGGAGGTGTCTATTTACTAAATTGTTCTCTCTCAGTTATTATTTGTCACCTCCTTTGTGTCCCTTCTGAAATGTGGAGAAAAATGTCACTTTAGTCCTAAGTGATACTGTTGTGACAGGAGAGTGATGTGGCACAGCGTTTGGCAGAGGTGTCTAAGCGAGCAGTGTCAACACTTAAATTTCATTTGTTTGTTCAGTGATGTAAAAGGATGGACCTCTGGTGGCAGCCGGGACCTAGTCTCTTAGAAATTACCAAGACCCAAGGGTCTATGTAGCTGATGACTGCGTGAACCTTACAGGATGTTATTCAATAAAAAAATGGAGTTGTAGATAGTATCAGTTAAAATTTTTTTTTGTAGTAGCACTGATATAAAAGTGTTGCTACCATTGTAGAAGACCATAGTAAAACTTGCCTAAAGACTATGAAATTCTGAACATTTGTGTTCCAAAAATGTTAATTGAAAAAGTTGTTGACAGGAAGGAATCTTTTTTGAAACAAGTAGAAGAAAACACCCTTGGTTTATTGAAAAGAGCAGAGTTAGCACACAGACAGACAGAAAAGATACAGAAGCTAGATTGAAAAGCAAGCTACAATTTTATTTATAAATACATTTAAGCTTTCTGATTTTCTCCATATAGGCTGGATCCAGGACACCAAAATGCACTTGAGTTGTGGGTAACCAAATCCTGTAGCTCTGTTGCAGATCTGGTGGGTTTAGAAACATTATCTTTGCAAGTATGTTAATCCCAGTACAAATATGAAAAAAACACTTAAGCAATCTATGAATATATTTAAGCTAACATTACAATTAAATTTTTATGCCTAGTGGAAGTGAACTTCCAGATGGGGTCTGTAAAAACAATTTAGAATATGATAACAATTTTTTTTTCCTCTTCTTAGTATTAGAGTGGCCAGCTGGGTAGGTCAAATGAGGAAAAAACATAGGGGAAGGCATACATGTCATTCTATGGATATTAATCAAGTCTGAAAAACCATATAATAGGAATGATTAAGCATTTTTTTTTTCTAGAGGTCAATGTTGAGTTCAAAAGCACAAGGAAAAGAAAGGACATGAAATAAAAGTGCTTCTTGTGCAGTAGAAATAGACATCTTGATTCCGCTTTCATTTTGTCACTAGAACCACTTACTTGAAATTGGAATTCTGCTTGTTAAGATTCCCATAAATGGAGCATTAATAAAATTTCAACGCGGTTAAAACCTGTGCCTGAAAAAATAGATAGCTTTTTGTATTTGAAATGTACTTCTTCGTATCTTTTTATTTTTTCAATTTCTTCCATAATCAGCCTGAAAGAAATAAACATTAGAAGGAAATGAACCTCACAATCCAGACCTCATTTGGTAGGTACATAACATAAGAGCTTATTTGTGGGAATTCCTGTGGTAATTGCAGGCCTTTGTTGGATGATGTTTCATTTAACTTGATACTGTATGAAGAATGTGAAGTTTTTAGTAAATTTTTTGGGTGCTCTGTTTACTGCAGTTGATATTTTCCATAGGAATGTTGTCCTTGAAGAAGTCTTAGCATACAGTAAATCCACCCCACTGCCTTCTGTATTTGTCTGCAATAGTGAAGAAATTGGAAGAAGTAATTTTGTCTTTTTAGCATAAAACGTAGCAGGTATATGATTTGCTGAGTAAATATTTCATAGAAAAATGATTTCAGGAAGATGGGCATCTAGTTTTAGAATGGTCAACTTTAACTACATTTTTGTTCTGTATCACAAATACTTCACACTTTCTTGTGATTAATTTGGATGAACGCAGCGCTCCTGACCCAGGCAGCAATAACTAATTTTGGTTTAACTTAATTTGTCTTCTGTTTGTGACTCTCTTGAGCCCAGTGTTCCTTTCCCCTTAAGATATCTATGTTCACAAACTTTTGATTCTGCAGGGCATGGTGCATCCTCAGTTCCACCCTCAGTCAACAGAAGCTGAAGAATATTTGTATTTTCTCAGAAGATAGAGGCAACTTATCAATGAGTTAAAATGCATTAATTCCCAGTCCTTCTATCGTCCCTGATGCAATTTCATGATGTACAAGTCTTGAGTTTAAATTGCTAGTTCTTTTCCAATAGGTTGGTTACAGTTGGAAAGAGCATCAAGTAATGTTCCCCTTCTTGTGTCACGTCCTTCCCAGCAGCAGGTTTAGTGTTCACTGCATGTGTCTATTAAGCATTAATTCTCTAACTGTATTTAGTAAGAGAGAGCAATATGGTATGTACCAATGCAAGAATCTTAATTCCTACAAAACATATGGCATAGAATTATCTACTTAAAGATGGAACAATCTGATAATAATTTGGTGGAGTGACATCTGTGCAATAAAATAAGATGCTGATCACACTGGAAAAGTAAATGCAGAACTTGTATACTAAGTATTCTGACATCACCCGAAAGCCATTATCATTCCTCCATGGAAAGTTAAAATTTAATGATCTAATTTGGTCTTATCACATGCAATATAAATAAAAAATAACCCTATTAAGTATTCAGAGACCCTGCTGAACACAAAACTTCTAAATGGTATTTTCTAGGATTTGGACTTACAACACTTACATATGTTTAACACAAAATAAGGGAATAATGTTAGGAGAAAAATAAAAATTCTGTGGTCATTTCCATCCTTTATTGAAGATTTTTGCACATGCATTTTTATGCTTTATATAGTTTAATTCTTTCTCCTGTTGGCCCTGCTGTCAGAATATGTGACTTAATATCAGCCTTCACTTTTGTTAAGAAACCACAATGACATAATTACAGCTTTTGCCTGAATGAAATGACAGTGGTGATTCAATGAGGGCAATATTAAGTGTTTCATGTTAGAATGCCAAATCTGAACTTGGAGAGAAAGCTTTTGCAAATCAAAACATAGACTTGTATTACCCAAATTTATCAAAGTCTGCAAGGAAGCATTGCTTTATTTTGTGCACAATTGAACATCAAGATGGCAGAGCGCTTCTATTCTAGGCTTTGCAGTTGAGGATTTCCCTTCCTACATCAACTTTTCAAAGTGGAATGGAAATACGTGGAAATTTGGGCACTGCATGGAAATTGAACTCAGTTCTGTTTCTCAAGTTGCGATTCTTAATTAAAACTATTACAGAATGCAAACTATTGTTTTCTTTAATTGAACTGTTGTTGACGTTTTAGATGTGCAGCAGGCAAGGAAAAGATCTAGTGAAGTGATGGAAATGTGTAACAAAGTCTGATTATTCTGCTTTAAGTTAAGTGCTACATTAAGGTAGTTCTCTGATTTAAGTGGTTTAAGTATCTGCTTGCATAGAAAACTTTTTTAGTGCAAGTCTTTAAGAGCAGATTTGATGAGTTTTGCTATACTGAATCTATATAAATTGTATTTAATGTAAAATTAGTCAACAGTCAATACTGTTTCTTACTGGTCTTTTTACTCTTTGAAATGTCATTTTCCCTTTTCAGTTTTCTGTGACAAACAGCCAGGAAAAATTATTTTTGCATTTCTTAATGGAAAGCTACTGCTTTCTACATTTTTTGTTTGATTGATTTTCTTTCCTTTTTAATTTTTTTTGTGTGGTATTTGTTTAAACCAGAAATACAAAATACAATTGGCTAGAAAGAGGTGGAATTATCTAAGATTTGTCTTCACTGCCAGCCAACCTATAGAATTGATACCAGCTTGTTTAATGATAGATTTCAGGCTAACTGCAGGTGGACATAGAACATTTAATAGAAATGCATGGAACGGGTGGAAGCTAATACATAGCTGATGCAGAAATCTCTTCCACTCTTTTGGCATGTTCTTTGTGGTTAGTAGACTTTTCACAGATTAAAAAGCACCTGGGATATCATACAGGACTGTTAGTTCAGTCTTATCAGTTCTGTCCCTGCCAAATCAAAGCTCCTGTAGAGGCTTCTCAGAGGGAAAGGTATGTAACATAACATTATTTTGCATGAAATGCAAACAAGATATTTTTGTGAAATTAAAGAATTTAAATTTCAATAGCACTTTTATTTATTTAAGGTGGGATATGAGTATTTTTAAAATGGACTAAAAAATCAGTAAAAGAATAAATTTTGTAGTTTTTCAGTAAGAA
>JAODKT010001744.1:27748233-27780066 GCA_027576195.1 Cossypha heuglini
TCCTTTGGTGGCCTTAAGCCCCCCAGTTCGTCAGGTCCTGGGCTGAGTCTCGTGCATCTTCTCCTGGGTGGACTGTCCCCGTCAGCTTTCCCTCGTAGGAGATGCTCCAGTTCCCTCACGGTGTTTGTGGCCCTTCCCTGGGCTCTCCCCAGCAGCTCCTCATCTCTCTGGCTGGAGGGCGCAGAGCTGGGCACAGCGCTCCAGGTGTGGCCTCGCGGGGCAGGGAGAGGCCAGGATCCCTCCGTGTCCCGCTGGCAGCGCGCCCAGTGACCCTGGCCGGGCACAGGGACGCTTACTGCTGGCCCGTGTTCCTCCTGGGCCTTTCTGGTTGAGTCTTGTTGGTTCGTGGTTATTCCTTCCCAGGTGCAGCGTTTGGAATCTCCTTCTGTTAAACTGCATGACATTCCTGTTGGCCCCTTTCTCCAGCCATTTAAATAAAATAGTTTTAAAAAGACAGTTGTTTTAAAAAATACAAATGAAAAGGCAATCATAAAAGTGTCTTGGTTAAAAGGTACAATAAAGGGGGAAGAACTATCTTTTCCTTCAAGGAAGACCAGAGGAAAGAAGAGAAAGAATGTAGAACCTAATTTTTGTTCTTCACAAAGGCAAAATAGTGAAGGAGTTTAGGTTCAGTCATATTCTCTGCAGGGTGAAATAAAGCAATTGCACTAGTATGTCATTGCTCTCTAGTATATCCAGTATATAGATAAGTATAGATATATGAATATATAGTATATATATAATATATAGATAGTATAGATATATGAATATATACATATTGAAAATGCAGTCTTTTGATGTGTGAAGCTTCTTCACTGAGAAAGTTGTGCATTTTGTGTTAAGAAGTACCACAATATGTCCATTTAAATGTAAATTCTATTTGAGACAAGGCATTTTTAACCTACTAACTAACCATTTATAAAGGTTGTGTCCTGTATCCTGCAGAAATTTACATTAAGGCAGCAAATTCCTCTTAGCTCACTTAAAATTAAAGCACATCTTTTGCAATAAAGGTTTAATGTTAAAGATGTTAGGACTCCAGGTAGCATGCAGCACAAGAGTAGCTTGGTGATGGTTAATAATAATCAAGATGATTTAAAAACATTTTCATGAAAGCTTTATCATAGGAAGTCAGGTTGAGTGATTAAAAAAAAACGAAGTGTTTTGACCAAAAAAAAGTGTTTTAACAAAAAGAAGGGAAGGGAAAAGCCTTCATTGTCAATATAATTTTTCCTTTCTTTCTTTCTTTCTTTGCTTGAGTGAAACAAAATTCTGTTGCTGTGAATGGTCTGTCATTTTTTTTCATTAGAGTTTAAATTGAATGCAATCTCTATTTACATTGAGCTTTTCTTTTTGTCTATCATATTTGTTGGTTGGAAACGCATATTTTCTAGGAGTGAGTTCAGTTTTCCATGACTATTGGCAGATGTTTCTCTAGGCTCTTTAGTGACAATGATGTATTTGGTGATAACCCAGGGCTTGCTAAAAGGAGCTTTGCTTCCCATCAATGAGTCCGGTTTTTTGTTCGAGAGCTTTAGTCAACAGAAACATACTTCATTTCTTCCAAAAATGTCTGAGAGTAGTTTCACTCATTTTGAGTGCATACTAAAGTCAATGAATTTTTGTTTGGTTCAGTTACTCTTTTTTCTTTGTAGTAATGTTCTCGTTTCGCTTCGTTGATTCCTGTTTTTGCAAGTTTAATCTAGTTAAACTAGTTCCAAAATAGTAGCCACTGTAGTTTTGTTGTAAGTAGATTTAATTCCTAAATGTTTTTACTGTTTATGTTCTCAACTTACCACTTCACTATCCTGATGGGAACATTTGAGGGGTTTAGTTCATAGGCCTGCAAGATGCCTTGTAGCAAGAGCGTATTAGTGTCTTCACTGGAAAAATGGGCCTTACCAAGTAGGTTTTATTTATTAGAGGAAAATACTGTAGAGAAATCTGCAGTTTCTGTATTACTGACATTTTGTGCTACTTTCTCTTCCTCTACTACCATTTCAAACCTTGTCAATCTTTGTTACAAAGCCTCTCTTCCGAATGTCTCAAAACAGGTTCAACACGGCGCTGTTCACTGCCACATAGTTTCTGTTACATAAGACTGACAGAAACTCTTGCTTTTGAAGTTCCTCCAAAATGGATACATTTTCTTTGCATCATTCCTGGAAGTTTGCCTGTTTTTCTCTTTTTTGGAGGACTGAGGATAAGGGATTTTGGGGGAGTGGATTTTTTTGTTTGTTTGTTTTTTTTCCCTTTTCCCCCCCCCTTTTTTTTTTTGCTTTTTTCCTTCCTTTTCCCCCCCTCTTTTTTCCCTTTTTTTAACCTTTGTTTGCATTTTGTTTGGTGTTGCAGTTTTTGTTTTTGTGCTGGCTTTTTTCTTTTGTGATTGTGTGTTTTTTTGGTTGTTGTTTTTATTTGGGTTTTTGTTTTGTTTTTGTTTTTTTGTTGTTTTTGTTTTGTCTAAATTTTGTTGTTTGGGTTTTTCTTAATACCACAGTGCTTCTTTGTTTACTTAGTTTAGATTTATGAATACAAATAATGAGTTTAAGAGGAAATTTTTTTCTATTATACAAAAAGGACCTTAAAGAATGGTGTTTTGCATTTGTATTTTTGTTGTGCGTGACTGGATGTGTCACGGGAAAGAGTACTGTCTATGATTTACCAAAGGAAAGCTTGCTTTCTCAATGCTTGTACAGATGGTTAACTGCTACCAATTGTTTCTGCAATACTGCTTACAAGTTGCCAGAAGGTTCCTGTGAAAATATATCACAGCCTGGTTCCATAGCAAAGGACAGTTACTGTTACCAGGATTTATTAAATCCTGTCCTCCTAGCAAACAGTACCTATCAAGCACTTCTACAGTCAGTCCACAGGAAGCAGTTCCAGTCACAGCACCTTAAAAATATTTTTTGTCAAAATGTGTTTTTTACATTGTTTGGACATGCTTCATTGAAAGTATTGCAAGAGTGGGATATAGTGCATGAAATAACTTTTTGCATATAGTTGAAGCTGGTAAGAAGAATCTAAATGATTTAAAATATTTGTCTCCAATAAATACAGCATTGCCACTGTTCTCTGAAGAAAGCTTTAGTCATTATAAGCTTAGTCATTATAGGAAGGAGTATCACTGAAAAAGAGCTTGATTAAATAGTTTCAGGGTATGCTTTGTAGATTGAGACTTACATAATGTAAAGAAGGTTACCAGCCTAATGCTTGCCTCATCCCGCTAATTTGTTGCTTTTGTAACTGTTTTGTAAAAATCCATTTTCTCTTTACAAAGAAGAGAATTTTCCTGTGTCTCTTAGCCTCCACATGATGTCCCACAGGTGTGTACTTTACCTACATTGTGTAGTTGCATTAGATAATGTTTTCTTTCTGAAATGATTATGTAAGTGAAGGAAAAAAATACCTTTATGAAGTACTACAATTCTTCTTTGAATTAAAACTTTGGAAGACTTTTAACTAAAAGAAGATTCAGATATAGTGAAAATCACATTTTAATTAACAAAATCCAATACTTAGTGCAAAATGTTCAAAATCCTCCAGATATTTCAAGCTTAGTGTGTTAAATATTTTAACACACTAAGCAGTATAACAACTAATGTTTTGGTGAAGAAGATGCTTTTGTGAACAAAGACATCATATCTTAGAAGATGCATCAGAGCTATACTTCATTGAACTAAAAGGTAAAAATGCAAATCAGAAAGACTTGACTCTGAAAGTAGATATCCGTGCTTAAAACTATGGTTCTAAGAAATACTACTCCTCTACTACTAGTCAAATAATAAGCCATCTATTTGCTTTCTGTTGTAGCAAAGTATGATATTCTCTACAGATGTTTTTATATTAGTTTTAAAAATACCATAATTCATTTTATGAAAGAGCTATTCATCGTTAAATATTAATATTAAACATTAATGATGAACACCTGGAAAGACCTGTAAGTCATACATTTCCTAATGATATAAAAAGCGTTTTGTAAGAACTGTTCTTAGGTGCATCATGTATTTTAGAATGTGCTTAAGTGTGTTTAATATATGTAAGTCTAGAAGCTTCTTGTATATTCTTTTATATTTTCCTGAATCAGAGTACAAAATGGGAAAAAAGGAAATTTATTTATTTATTTTTTAAACTATAAAATAATTATTCTCTTTTCCATTTACAAATAGCATGTGTTTGAAAAAATTCTTTTGGCTGTATATGTCTCTCCTAGGTGATTTTCTCATATCACAAATATGTCTCACATATATTTCTGCCTATTAGTTAAAGTTGCTAAAACTTTTTTTCTTCCAATTCATTCTGTAAAGGTTTGCCCTTACTAATAAATTTTAGTTGAATTGCTTACCTTCAAGCTCTATATATATGATGGAATAAATAATAATCACAGTAGCGGTATCATTGGTCATGTTAATAGTAAGAATTGTGAAGGAGTTTCATTCTCTTAAGTATTCTGATAGTCATAGTAGTGCTTGATTGAAGAATAAGTATCAAACTAATTCTATAGTATGTAGAAAATAATGGTTTCCAGTACAAAGGTAGCAACATTTATCTATGGAAGCATCAGCTGTCTTTTACATGATAGTCCAATTACTTTGATTTTGCATTTACTTTAAAAAATATTACAAGTTTTTCCAAAAAAAAACCCCAAACCAAAACAAAACCAAAAAAACACTGGAGTACTTTAGTAGACAGGGAAATGTCTGTTTCATATTTTCCCCAGGAGCCTTTTTCAACAGAATCACATTCTCTCTTCTGTTTTAGAGAGAATCTTTCAGTCACTTTTTCAAGTTAGGAGCAGGAAGTGACATAACTGCCAGCCACAAATCAAATGAGAAATGAATTAAAAACAGTAAAAACCATCACCACTACCACCACCACCACTACCACCAAGAAGAAGAATGAATGATCCTCCAAATGATTTATCAAAGCAACAGTTTTTGTGGTTTTGTTTTTTTTTTCTTGAATAGTATGAGAAAAAGTGAGTAGAAATTATTTTCAGAACATATCTGTTCATGTTATCTGATAATTCCAAGTATTTCCACCCTTCAGTGCCTAGAAGCCGGTCTTCTGTTTATTTGGGCAGTGATACTGTTGAGCATGATGTTACTCTGTTCTTTTAACTCAAAAGTATGCTTTATTTGAGATTGAAAACTTAAAAAAAAAAATCAACTGTATTTCTAATACCTGCCCTGGGTTTGTTAATTCTTTTGTAGTAATTCTATTAAAATGAAATGGAAACTGATCAAAGATTACTGAAAAACAGAAATTGTGTCCCATTTAGATTTTGAGTTCTTTAATACCTTATTATCATTCCAACATAGAATACATTTTATTTCTTGATGTGTTTTCTTCCTTAATGCTTCAGTGCTTACTTAAGTAATTGTTTTCTGTCAAGGCACTGAAAGTCTTGGTGTTTAACAGCAAAATTTTGGCTTTAACCATCATTTCTTACTGGTCTGTCACAACAGGGTTCAAATGTGAAAAGATGTGCGTTAAAGGGAGAGAAAGCCCACTGTTTCCTGTCTTTATTTTACAGATTTCAATTTTAAAAGTTAAAAACATTACTGTGCACTTTTCCAGTATACAGAAGTGTCTTCATTGGGATTTTTTGCTTCTCATTGTGTCCAGTCAAGGACTCTCTGACTGGAATATACTATTTCAAATATGTTTGAGTTTTTTTACAGGGTGTGTGTATAAGTGTGTATATGCATGTTGTTTGAAAAGGGAGCATTCAGATGGTATTTTGGATAAAAACTATAACTAAAGTCAGCTGCATAAAATTACGATTTCTGTCTTGATTTTTTTTTTGTTCTTTCCATTTCATCCCGCATTAGATGGCAGTGTTGTGAATATGCAGGGTATCAATGTTGACATGTTGAAAGGAAAGCAAGCATTTTTAACACATCTTAGATGCTTTTTCGTTATGTAAATTACGAATTTCAAGAGGAAGAAGGTGAACTGGAAATGATAGATGGAAATAGTAGATAAAGAATTTTGCATTTAGTTTGAGGAAACCTAGCTATTAGGAAAGTTGCATTCAGTCCTTTGTGTGTTTCAGCTTGTTTAAAAAATATAGTAAAACTGGTCGTAGTAAACTGTAAAGCCAGGCCGTGCATTTACCAGATTTTTCTATATATCTCTTCTCACCTGAAAACAAAATATTTTCTCAGTTTTGTGCTTTAACAGAGTTATTTATCTACAGCCAAGTTCTTTCAAAGTTTTTTCATGTAAGACTGTGTTTTAGCCAATCAATTTGCTTTCAATTTGAAAAAAAAATTGCTAAGGTTTTTGTGGCAAGGTTTTAGTAGTGTAGAGTTGCTTTAGTAGTGGCTTATACCAGAGCAGATCAGGAGCAGTCCACACACTGGACAGAGCCAAATCTAACTGACTCCAAAATGAACCTGTTGCTGCCGAAAGCTGACCCTGTCAGTTACTCTGATGGCATTGATGTGATAGCAGATTTATAAAGAGTAAAAATCGCTCTGCAGCAGCTGTGAAAGAAAGGAGTGAGGAAAATGTGAAAATCCCTGCAGACATCAGCCAGAAGTGAAGTAAAGCCTGAAATATGGGTGTGAGGGAAGCTGGTTTTAGTTTTGTTCTCATTTATCACTGTCATAATCTTTTATTAATTGACATTAAATGAATGTAATTTCCTCAAGAGAAGTCAAAGATGGTAGCTGGTCAGTGGTCTGCCTGCCCTTATCTAGACCAGTAGCATTTTCCATCTTATTTTCTCCCCCTGTCCTGCTGAGGAGAAGAAATGGGAGAGCAAGTTGATGGACAGCTGGCAGTCAGTCAGGATTAACCCACTGTAGTAGTCTGTGTGCTGTAGACATATTGATTTACCTAATGTAGTTGCCTACTGTCAAGTTTTTTTGAGTACTGGGTACAATGACTTTAATCTGAAAATTGACTCAGCATCTACAGTATTTCAAGTGGAGACTCCTTTGCATTTTCATGATCGTTAAGATTCTACTCAAATAGGACTAAAATATTCTACTCAGATGCATAAGAAAAACAATGCAAAAATTCTTTGAGAGACTAGAGTCAGGCATTAGATTATAGTTGGTGAGGAAAGTATTGCATGAGATTTTAGAGTCTGCATTGTAGAGTGGATTGGATTACATGGATATAAAGGCACGCTGTTCCAGACTTCAGACATAATACTTTTCTCTCTTGCTTCCTTTTTACTCTTTGGAGAAAAAAATGGGAAAAACTTTGATTTGCTGTGGTACTTGAATGCATTTATGTTTTGAAGAGTTAAGTGCTAGGACTAAATGCCTATAAAAACCTTTGGGTCAACAGGATACTACGAGTTACTTTTAAAACTAAAACTCTGATGTCACTCAAGATACATACGATCTCTGGATTCAAGGTGGCAAGTTTTGCTTAGAATTATCAAAACCAGCTAATACAGCAGAAGGAATGCTGTAGTTTCTTTTTGTTCTTAACCCGTAGGAGTTAATGAAACAATGGAGTGTCCTTAAGTGCTTTTGGGAATCCTAGTGTGACACATTTGTTCAGGTAATGTTTTCTCTTGAGTAGTCGTTTCCTCTTGAAAACTGAGGAAACGTGAAAAAGGAAAATAATAATTACAGTAGACTTGTGTTTTGCATGTATAATTTTTGTTCTGGGCTTTTTAAACTGCAAACTGTGGCATGTTCCAGTACTTGTCACTTACATATTCTTCTCTTGTCTTGCAGTGCACTTGTAGGAGAGACATGGTATCAATATCCATGGATGTCTTTGTGAGGAAGTTTCAACCAGACAGATACCAGCTGTGGAAACAGGGCAAGGATTTATATACCATTGATCATACAAAACCAACTCCTGAATCAACACCTGAAGTAAAGATCTGGTTACAGAGAAGAAGGAAAATTCAGAACTTTCCCAAAAGGTATTTATCTTTCTTTACTGTCTATTTAATTGTCTCTAAGATTTTATTTTCTTGTAGTAGCAGTCGGAGGGGTGAGGCTTGGAGCTGTGTGGTTGTGCCTACATTGTTCCCTACCACACACATCACTGCTGGGGGACAGAAAGAAGGGATTCTCACTTCTGAGAAGGAAAGGGGTATGGTGTGCACCCAGGGCTTGGAGGCCATAATGTCCTTTTGTCTCGGAAAGCCTCATGGCTCTGGGTTGATTGATTGGACTCACATGAGCATTTTGTATGTAGTCACGTGCTTATAATCTGTTGTTATTAGTATTATTGCTGTTACGTTACTGTTAATTTTCTTATCTCATTGCTCTTTTCAGGAAATTGTTATCTGAACCCATAATCTCTTTCTTTTCTCTCTCTCACTCTCTCACTGAAGGGGCTGGAGGGAGGGAAATGGCTGTATGGATTTTAACTTTCAGCTGGGCTTGAACTACATCACACGTTTTCTTGTCATGAATTTCCTTTAGAAAAAAATGGTTTTTGTGTTTTCTGTGTTAAGATGAACCTGGGGACAAGCCAGTCTTTTCAGAATGACTGTGAAAATTTGATTTAAAAGTTTTGTGTGTGCCTAAGAAAGTTAGTGATTATGGAGAACATCAAAATGCATTCAAGTGTTGCACTTAAAATCTCTCTTTAGTAAGGGTTATTTCAATCTAATTTTTAAGGTGTGGATGGTTGGTGTTGTTTCTAGAGATCACTGTAACCAGAAACAAGGGAGGAGACTCCTAAGAGCTGAAAAGGAGGTTAAACAGGAAAAACTTATCCTAAAGCTGTGGTAGAATCCCACCAGCTGTTTCAAGTCTCTAGTATTAGTCTTAGCCCTCACTGCCATTTAACTTTTAGAAGGTACCACTGCTTATTTGTCGCACTCTCGCAGTGCTGCAGCCAGACGCTGGCTTGTCTACCACAGGTCAGTGACAGATCATAATAAGGGCTAAATCTCAGTTGGTGGTGTTGACACTGCTAAGAAATTTAGGAGAATAAAGTTTCTCAGCTTGTGACTGGAGCTATAAAAGCTTTGACCTTTTAAAGCAGTTTTATGCCTGTTTTATTGAGATGCATTATGGTTTTTGTTTGCATTGCACAAACATTTTTTGTACAATTGTGCTTTCCTGTCTTACTTAACAGGATATTTATGGACTTTCTTCTTCATTATCTAACAAAGATCTACTTAATTTCTAGCCAAAAGTGGACAGTTTTATTGGTATTTTGGTATTTTAGTGCAGTTTTTTGAGTTGGAGATAAAACTGATTTTTTAAAGATCTTTTTTCTTCTTCAAATAATTTTACAGTGTAGTGGCTTTTTAACTTGGTCTTAAACCAAACTCCTTCATTTTCTTTGTAAGTTTATGTATTTCTTGAGAAAGATCTAAGAATGTCAACCTGTAATGTAAAGGATCAACTGGCACTGGAGGGGAATATTGTTACTGAAAATATAATATCAAGTTTGTTCTGGGTAAGGTAGAGGTGGAATCACTTCTTGAAGAAGGACAGCCAGTGAAGCAGCTGAACATCCAGTTTGTCAGTACATGTGCAGTACTAATCTGAACTTACAGAAAGAGTAATTCTGTTGTTTAACTAGGTGAATGCCATTTTTCCCTGTAGTAGATTTTCCTGCATCTGTGGTGCAGTGTTAATGCACATTCCCACTTGGACCAGCAGTGATTCATTTGGTAGTACCCTTATGGGTAGCTGATTCTGAGTAAAAACAAAGACTTTCTAATAATTGTATTGAAAGTTTTATCCCTGGAACACATGGTCTGATGTATGCACTTTGCTAAGATAATAAACACAATTCCAGCACTGTTGAAATCTTGAGTCAGCTTTTGTTCAGGCATGGTGACAGTGTGCATTGCAGAGGAGGAAAAAATGTTTATTCAGCTTCGTTTCTAGTATAATGTATCGGTTAAAATTATCATTTTGATTGTGGGAATAATACAAGTTCCAGCAAAGTGGAAATAAAATTATAATCTTTGGGAATCTTCATGAATATAGTGACAGGGAGAGCTTATCTCTGACATTTATGGCTGGAATCCATTGCTGCTATGTAACATCTAATGACCGCATGTAAATAGTAGTAATACTTTCCGTTATTTACAATGTGAACTGATGGTTGTCTCATACTTCAGCAAATTTTCTGGAAATTAATGTTTTATAGCGAGTGTGTTGAAAGATGCACATTTGTAGACACAAACAGAATAAAACAAGAACAGAATAAAATGTAAGGAGTATTAAAAGGTTTTCCTGGAGATGTGTAGAATCTAAGATGCAAGACCTTTGTAAAACTTGCTTAAAATTTTGTAAAATTCACCTGTGATAGTAGTGCTTTTATCTCTAATGTGTTATGAGCTTTGAAACCTGCTGTAGGATAATACTAAATACTCCTCTTGTGTCACATAGTTGAATTTGAAACTGGACTGATTTCCAATTATGTTTATTCTGAGCATGTAAATTATGAACCTGTTTCTAATGGGTTTGCCATTTCTCCTGCCTTAGGTTTTCCATTATAATTCTGAGGGCACGAAAACTTAAGGTCAATCTTTAATTTCAACCTTTTAAACACAGAATAATTATATATATTGCTTGATATTGAAAATATTTGGTGATCATAATTTTTACCTTTTTCAGGTGCTTGTTGGTACATTTAAAAACGTCCAAACAGATCACCTTTTATGAGAATATTCGGACTAGTGTTTTATTAGCGCTAGAGTTTGGAAATATCACCTGATTTTACTACTACTGTGAGAGTTTTGTCTTCATTACTCTTGAAAGGGTAGTTCTTTTTTGAGTTCAAAAGAATGAATTATTTAAAAGCTAGTTTGTGTGCTAGTTATGTAATAGTTACTTAAAGATTGTTCTACTTTTAGAGTTTAACAACTTTGCCGTGGAATGGTGATAAAAGATTAGAAGGTTAAATCCAATCAATTGTTAATCTATCACTTAATAAATTGTAGCACTATCTCAACACAAAAAGATGAAAAATTGTCAGTTTTTTTCTACTTTAAGCAGGTGAAAGGGACATATATTGGTAGGTGTTTTATCTTATCCAAGACAGACTTTCTACTCTGACAGCAATATCTCCTGTAACAGCTTCCAGCACACCAGATCTCGATCTAAAAAGCTTAAAACTCCAGAGGACAAGAGAGTATCTGCTATGCTAGCTGATGCAGAAATCATAGTGACTGAAGCAGTTACTGATGGCTTCAAGGTCAGTGAAGAACCAGAAAAAAAAATGAGAGTGGTAAACACAGGAGTGCCTTCTGGGGAAGAAGAAAACAGTGGTAGAATGCATCTGGATCAGCATTTATTGGATCATGTCAAGATTGCAGGTGAGATAAGCCTGATTATATTTTGCATGTAAGTTGTAGGCTTTTTATACTCTAATGCCACAAATCAGTGGAGTTTAAAGTATTATTCTAGAGTAAGCACACTAAAATACTTACACAGAGGGTTATTTATGCAAATAAGATTGATATTTGGTAAGAAAGAGAAAATACCTAATTGAGAGTTATACCACCTGAACTCTCTTAATTACATGTTTTTTAAAGGAACAAAAAGGTTTTGTAAATTACCCTTCTTCAGTGGACTCGTATGTGTTACAGCAATTATTTTTGACATGGAAATGATACAGAATGTCTTAACACTATTCAAATAGTACAGGGCATATATCTTTGCGAGTATGCTACATGTATTTACATGATGAACCTGCAGATTAGAAGTATTCAATACCTGTGCACAAAAATGCTGTATTTTGAGCCTCCAGATTACTTCAAATTTCCTCTGGAGGTTGCCTGACAGCTATAAAGGTCTTGTCTAATTCACATGCCATTGTTGTTCTGATATAGTTCCTCATTCCTATTCATAAGGCAAACTACAGTTTTAAGTTTAGAAATGGTCCTATTTTGTTTTATGTTGCTGCTGAAAATTCATGTTTGCTACTTTCATATTGCATATAGACCGTATTTTAATTATTGTGAATATTAATGGTTATGTTAGTGCTTATTTGGAGGTGATAATCACCATGATTGATTCACACAAAGATACCAAGGTATTGCAATATGGAAGTTTAGAAATTGATCCACACAGATTATCTGGTGCTCTATCAAACCATTTCCAGGTCTATTCTAAAATCTTTTTTTAAAGGTGCTATTGCTTTACATCTTCCCACAACTTTTAAATAGAGATTTGAAATGTTCATTATAAGAGCTGGATGGAGAGATGGAGACTTCAGACGACTCTTAATGTGCTGTTTATTGCATAGATGAGGTTACAGAAGTTGTGGTTTGTGGGTGGGCCTATAGCTGATGGCTACAGGCCAGCTGTGTGTCCTGAAGGTCTGTTCTATTCATGTTACAAAGCATTAGATTTTTTTCTCTGCTATGCATCTTATTATATTACAACTAATCAACACCTTGACTATTACCTATAGCCTGTCATAACTACTAACATTACCATATTCATATTACTGTTTTCCAGTCACCAAAAATTAGTATGTTACAGTTTAAGCTAGAAGTTGTTTTTCAGTTTTCTTGCAGTGGAAAATTCTGAGATCTTTTCTCTACTTGCAACATGGCATTTTTGTTTGTCTGTGAAAATCTTTCTGCTTGGTAAAAACATCTTTTGTTTGAGGTAGATTTATCCTTTGCCCCTTCCAACTCACTTGCTCTTTGTCTTCTCAGTTACCTAGTAAGACTGGCTCAGCAATTCTTTTCTTCTACATCAAAACTTGCTATCATTTCTATACCTTCTTCAGATTCTACATTCAAAGATCTTTCTGTTATACATACATAACTGTGAGACCTTCCTGTCATGTCCTTATCCTTCCCAACAGTTCATGGCCACCAAGAAAATAATTTTTAGTTAGCACCCATTCCGTGTTTATTGGCAAGGGAAGGAGAAGCAGAGAAAAGTGGAGACCTGCCCTCTCTCCTTTGTCCTCTTAAAGGACCCGGACATTTGTAGGAAACTGGACGTTTTTAGACATGATGGAAGCTCCAGTACTCATGTTAAAGAAGGTGGTTTGCTCTGCATTGTCTCTGGCTAATGTGTCCATTATTCTCAGTTGAAGCAGTACTGTTTGTGCTTAGAGATTACATTTTACTATTGTCTTTGTGTAACTAAATTTTATAGTCACTTGACTTGAAAAGGAAAATTTTCAGAAAAAATAAGTCCAAATAACCTTTGTAAAAAAAGAATAGCAAGGGGCTTAACAGAAACTGTTTTCTACAATATCATGGATACACGGCTGAATCAGAATTTACTGCAGTGTATGCCAGAGTTCTTCAGGAATACGTTTTTTGAGTGACCTCTCTAGCCCATTGTTCTGTCTTTCCAATGCAAGTATCAGCAGAGGAAGAAGTTTTGTAAAGTAAAATCCACTCAGTTTCACTCTTCAATATCAATATACAATTATGCTAATTTTTTAAAAATAAAACTCTGCTAATTGCTTTTCATTTTTAGACTGATGCTGTTGCTTGAAAAATATTCTTGGTATCTATTTGAAATATGTCTTTGTAATTATAAACCATTAATCTTTGGTTATTTTCATTTTTAAACAGGCATAATAGGTATAAAATGCAGGGTATAAGGTTCAATATACTAGCCTTTTTTTTTTTCTTTCATTGACTCAAAGTGCATGTGTGCGATATGAGTAAAAACTAAGGAAGCTACATGAATATTGATTATTTTGAATCTAATGAAGACCTGCTGTAATTCAAATGCAAAATACTGATTAAATGATCAAAACTGTATTTCATACTTTAAACTCAAACCATTTACATTTAATTTATTCTTTGATAAAACCTATGCTTCACATTTGTGTATGCCCTTCCACCAAATGGTTTTCTGTATGATTTCTAAATGAGGAACCATGCTTTGAATTTGAATAATTTAGCTTGCTCTGAAATTCAATATGGTAATGTAAAGTGGGATTTATTAATGAATCATACTCTTGATTTATAGGAAGCATCCCTTCAGTATCAATTTTGAGACCGGATCCTCTACTAGAGAGAACAAACATGGAAGATGATGACCGGATAGATCCCAGTCGTTCTTCCTGCACACTTGAAGATTCTGTAGCCAGCAAGCCTGTTTCTGATAGCTGTAGAAAAGAAGAGAGTTTGAAATCTCAGAATCAATATGTTCCATCCATACCATACTGTAAAGAAGACAGAGAAACTTCTGGAGCAGAAAATCCAGATAGAAAGGAAAGTGTCTTAACAGAGGACCGTATCAGCAACCTAGAAAGTTCTGGAAGTAATTTGGAACATGGAGAAGTTCCCATTGTAAAAAAGGATGAAGAAGACAGCATGGAAATATCTTATGTATGTGTAGGAAATTACATCATAGTAGTAATATATTCTTGATTTAATGAAATATGAATGAACATTTTTCTAATGAGACCTGATATCCATATTAAAACATTTAAGAATATGCATGATTCTAATCAGATGTTAATTTGAACGTGTTTTGAAGTGTTCAGGCAAGAGTGACAATTTTGATTTGCGAGCAGGCTGTTTTTGGAGTTTGCTTATTGACATAGTTTTCCGTGTTATTTTAGGCGTCTACTAATTTCACTTTATATTTGTGAATCTGAAGTATCACCAACTATTCTCAAAGCTATTCCTGTATTCACTACGTGCCAATATGAGCAGGACTGTGGGCTTCACCTACTTACTATTCTTGGATTTTGGAAATGAAATAAAATATGTAAAAGAAACACTTAAAGGAAAAATCCCACTGTTGAAAGGAATATATTTTCAATTTTTAAATAGTAGGTTTTAATAATGTGGTTTCTTTGGGCCACCTACAAACATATGGCCTTTTTTTCACTCTTGCTATTCTGCTTTGATTCATGATCAGCTTTGACTTTGGGATGCAAAATTGAAAATTAAGCTGTGGTGGTTGTTGATAGCTTTCTGAGTGGTGAGCTGAATCTCAAATTGGCAGAGAGAAAGCAGGAAATCCACTGCCAAATTGCGAAGACTTCATGGTGAATATATTTTAGAAGCCAAACTAGAAATTATGCTGACCCTTCCACATATGTGAACTGTGCTCTAATGATTTTTTTCAATGTTGTAAGCTTTAAAATTCTTGGCTCCAGCCTTTCCATCATAACAAGGAGCAGTAAAAACATCTCAGTGTTTAATTAACTTGTATTGGAGATTGTATCTTTTTCTGTGCCATTCAGCCACATTATATTTTATCTATTGTGTTTCAGATTTTCTGTAGTATTATTGCATATTCTTTCTTTCTGTTTTATGTGAAGAACTGTGCTGTACAAATGCAATTTTAAAAGCCTGACAATTCCCTTTCTACTTAATTATTAACTGTTTTAGAACATAAACCTGTCCTGTGCTTTGACCGCATATTCTGTCCTCTGCTTAGCATGGTAAATATAATGTTGTTTTATAATTTACTTCAAGGGGCATATGTATAATCTGCAAGGTTGGATTCACGGTGTTTAGGCACAGTATGCTATGGTCCGTAGGAATTGTGTGAAACTCAGTCGTTCTCACACCTCTGTCAATGTCCTTGCCCTTCATCTGGTCCTGAACCTCCAGACACCATCAGTAGCTTATTTTCAGTGGCGCTTCAAGACTGTGAAGTGTTTACCTTAGTTTTTGAAGCTTGAATAACTTTAAATTGAAGGTACATAGGGATGATTGAGGGAGGAAAGAATTTATTAATATACTAAATCAACATGATAGTCATATATCAGGACTCTTGATTTTTTATCTCAACTCTGCTTTTTTGTAATTCTTGAGGAATTTTGGAATTTTTCATAGACTAAGCCAGTGGGTTTCTGCTTTATTTTTTAGCCACAGTTAGTGACTGTATTGTATTACAGGTATGCAGAATCATTTGCAGAAAATCAGCAGAATGCTGAAAAAAACAGGATTTATGCTCTGTAAGTTGGGAAGGGCTGCAGTAAATTGTACCTGAAATGATTTGTGTATGACCAGGACTGCACTTTTAATATTGAGATGTATATTCTTAACTGGAGACAAGTGTTGTATTGGTACACTAAAGGTGTAATATTTACAGACTTGATGTCAGTGTTTGTTTACATAAGAATGTTTATGTTTGTCATAATTAATTATGCGGAATTACATATTAATTAGTTGTGTTTTTTCCTTTCAGTCAGAGGAAGTTGAAAGAACGAAAATATCTAAGAGTTGGCGTCATCCACTACATAAACCCCCAGCTAGATCTCCAATGACTTTGGTTAAACAGCAAGCAACTAGTGATGAAGGTGAGTGGACTATTTAATACGCATTTCTGATTATAATTTTATGGTGTTATGAGACCACATATATAGGCATTTAGTGAGTCTTTGCCTTGTGCAGACAGGCTGCAAAATCTAAGAAATGTACCCAACATAGGGGTTTCCTTCTCTGAAGTATATATAAAAAGTGAATCTGCTTTACCCAGCAATTATGTAGACAGCCACCCAAAGTTGATACATAAAGCTACTTTATTCTTTCGAATGTGACTTGTGAAGATTATGGAAATGTGCATCAAAAGTATAAATCTAAATGGAAAACAAACACATTCCTTTTTCATATCACTGTACCATTTTAGTTCTGTAAAGCACGAAATTTTCAGGTGCTGTTTTCCAGAAGCTCCTCAGATAACAGAACTGGAGTTTAGTTCTCACACTCCCTTAGATAGCTTGATAATCTGGAGCTGATGCCCTGTCTATGACTACTGGTCTGATTCCAACATCACAGCATACTTCAGTGTTTACCTGCAATTTTTAGCTGACTTTTTTTCCCTCTCACATTTCCTTAAGAGTAGCTGTTTCTTGCAGCTGCAGATAAATTTTCTTGACTTGAGAGACAGCATGCCTGTTAATTGATTCTTCTTCTTGTAACTAAGCTGTATTATACTTTGAGTTGGCAAGTTAGGCATTGTTGAGCTGACTGCTCTAAGTTCAATTGACCTCTCATCAACACATCTCCCTCCTTGTTTCAACCCTGAAGTAATTGATTTGTGTCTTCTGTCTCACAAGTTTTGAAAAGCTATACTCTCAGTTTTTATCTGAGCTGCAGCTTTGCCAGGCGTGATACTTCAATTAGCTGTTAAGCATCTTTCTGAAAATTAGAGACAGCTTAGGCCCACGATCTGTATCACATATGAGTATATTTGAATACCTTGAGGGCTAGACAGAGCATATTTCAGAAAATGTTACGGTAATTTACAGGATGATATTAATATTAAGTTTCATCTAGTAAAGTAATTAAAGATTTAATATGTGGTAGGTTGCAGTAAAAGTGCTCTTTTTAAAATTAGAGATTATATTCCTTTTGCCTGCTGATGCTTTTTCAACATTATGGTTGAAACATATTGTGAGTCTTCTATTTAAGCATGGATCATGTATGATATAATCTGATGTGATGACTTGTTGAGTCAAGGATTTTTCTAATACCGAGACATTTTCCATCTCATCCAGTAGTTTGCCAGCTTCCTGGTGTATTAATTTTATGTGAAAGTAGCAACATCCTGACAAAGTCTTTCCTCTTTGCATGATTGTTGTCCTTCTCATAGATAAGGGTGTATTTTGTTAGGAAAATAGGAGCTGTCTTAGAATCAGTAGCCATCAGCACGTCTGTTTACTTATTGAAGGAAGCAATTAAGAGTTTTATTGGACATGGCAGTTAGTGGTATTTCCTAGCTGGAAATAGAATTATTATGATTTTCATGCATCTGTCTCTCATTGTAATCTAATTTATCAGCTGACTTTGGTAAGAACACCAAAAGAGAAATAGTAGCATTTGGGTGAGCAGAATATGCATGCAAAACAAAGACTGGAGAATGGATGAAAGAGACTGGCAAACTGTATCCTCATTAAGTTGCCTGAGACAGGATGGCATGTGGGTTAGAGATGTGTGGCTGGATGATTTTCTGATTTTTTTCAAGATTGTTTGTGTCAGATACTAGGGAAGGAATCAGTATCAATGTGGCAATGACCACATTTGTCTTTATGAAGGTGCTTCATCCATATTCCAGAGTCAGTAGAAATGTAATTCAGCATTTATACTTATTCAGTTCTTGTTCTCAGTGGTTTTGGGCAAAAATGATGCTGGCTGAGACTATGATGGTATATTCTCTTGATACAGTAATTTCTGATTGTTTTACAAGAGGCATTTATGTACTGTACATTGGTTTATATTTTAATTTATCTGGGTCCAGTAAAAGAATAGCTGCAAACAAAATAAAGGAAGAAGATATAGGCTAGTGCTGTTGTGAAAAGTTAAGAAATTGAGGCTTATATTTCATCTCATATCACTCATATCACTTTCCACAAGTTGGATAGTCTGTAGCATTTTCTAATATAGATAATATATATTCAAATTAATATATTTGAAATCTTTCAGGTACTAGGGTTCTATTAAGAAGTGTCTATGAATAGAGGTGATCAGAGGATGCTAATAACATGTAGGCAGCATTCTTTGAGACTGTCAGCTGTTTCAGAATTGTAATTTAGCAAATAGAAGACTATTGTATTGAACAGCATGCTTAAATCTTAGCAGAGACTCTGAATTCACTTGTAATACAAAGTTCTTTGGCAGAAATTAATTATTTTTCACAGGATCGCTTGGACATTTGAGTTTTGTCCTTTCTTTTTATCACTGTATATTCTTATATATGTATTTCTTTATGAAAAATAATTATGTTAATTGTTTATTTGCTGTCTTCTGGCATTTTTTTTTTCACTCTCCCTGAAGCCTTTCCCTATGTCTGTCTAAGTTCTTGGGGAAGTAATGCCTAAAAGAATGAGTACAGAGAAATACTAGGGACTGGGGAATCAATCCTAGGAATTGTAGCTCAAGCTGCCATTTCAAGAAAATATGTGAAGCAGTACAGTGTGGGCTGTATGTCACACTCAACATGCTAACAATTTTTATGTAATGAACCTTGATCTTATACTCAGTGCAGTATGTTAACTTGTGGTAATAATAATATTCTGTTGTATTTAATACAGTTGTATTTCTGCTCACTTAAGCAATAAAAAAGCAAATTCAGCAGAAGGAGCAAGCATACTAACTTTGCATGCACATTGATTGGTCCCAGAGATTTCTTTCCAGCACTATCTGGTCACGCAACATTAGAAACTGTTTTTACATTGAAGTTGGCTAAAATTTCCGATTGCCCTAAATGATGTAATTAGAGTGTATAGACTGAATTCAGTGTGGGGCTCTTCGTATATGTTCTTTAGCATTTTAAGTATGATTCAGAATTTCAAAGTATTTTTGCTTTCATTAGTTTGTAAGATAAGGAAACAGAAAGAGAGGAGTTTGTAAATGGAAACAATGGCTTCTGCTATGAGATAGTATTAAGCCTTGGTTTTAAATTCACTGTCGGAATCCTGTGAGATGTGCTTCATTTGATATTAGAAATCAAACCATTTAAGGCTTGTTCAGTAACATCATAAATAGACTAAGCCTGCTTAAATAGGTGAAAATTACACTTGTAGATGCAGTTACTATTATTTTGTTTCAGAGCTTAAATCTGGAGATTTTGCTTGAAGATCCTCACTTACTTCAGAAGGAAATGTTAAGTTTATTCCTGATGTTGCATACATAAGACTTGAATAAGAGTTCACTAACCAGTTGATAGAGGCATGTTAATATTTACTGCATTAGTATTACAATTCCCAGTATTGCTTTCTCTCCCATAATGTTTTGTTGAATGAAGTTTTACTTCTTTAAAATACTTTGCTTTTGTGCCAATATGGGTTAATCAAGCACATAATTTGTGTGTGTATTTCATATATCATCATCATTTAAGAGGTGAAGAGTCCAGCACTATCTACCCCTTCAACAGTATAAGTGTGCAGGAAAAGTATGGTTTCTGTCCTTTTCTCTGGTACCTACATTACTTCTGTTTTATTTAAATTCAATTTTCAATGTGTGATTGACATAATTACGAAAAAGTTCTGACACTTACTAAGCATGTGGTGTTCTGAAAACCCCAAGAAAACTTTTATTAAAATATTAGATAAACTTTAGTAGGTATTTAGGAAAGAGATGTGTTAAAAGGTCAAATAAAAGTTTTTCCTTTTACTGTTGTCAACCTTGTGAGCCAGCAGCTGATCTCCAGAAATGGCAAGAACTGACAGCTTTGATTATTACCACTGGCAGCTCTTGTCCCGTGACATATTTTATGAATAGCAATTATCTATCTTTCCGTGGACACCTACAGGATGAGATAAGCCAGTATTTTGATCAAGAGTGGAATATGAGCAAGTCCTTCTAACATTTATCCTCATTTTCTGGACAGCAGTATATGTTGGGATCACTGAAGGGTCATTGTTCTCCAGATAAACCTTGCAGCTCTAATTGTGCTGTTTTCTTAGCTTTAAAATATGGTACTTTACCTCATAAAGGACTGGATAGAATTGCAGTCTTGTATAGAAAGGCATGTATAGCTCCTCATTATCAGGTGTGCCAAAATGAAAATGGATTTCCTGCTGCATTAGTGCAGCCTCTCAGTTGCCTTCTAGTGGAGTTGGAAGGCAAATTGAATGTGACGTTTACCACGGAGACAGGTATCCCTTCTGTAGGGTGATCTTCTGGAGCTGAGCTTCTGTTTCTGTAGTTATGGTCCAAAGAGAAACAAAAAACGTATGACTTGCAGTTATAAAGGATTAATTTATCGATGTATTGGTGCAGAGTATTGCCTAGTAAGTTATTCTAGTAATAACTTCAGTTTTTCAAATTAAAAAAAAAACCCTTAGCCCATAGAATTATCATCACCTTTGTCAAAGTCTGAAGCTGCATTGCAAACCATTAGTATTGGAAGTGATTTAATTTTAATACAAAGGGGTTTTGCTTACTGTCTTTTCTTGGCTGAGAGGTGTATGTAATATATGTGTTTTAATGTACAAAAGAATTACATTTAATAAATTGATCCTTGAAGGAGTCCAAATGCAATTGTTTTCTAGTGTATTAAGTTTTTGTGGGATATTTTTTTATTGATCTGCAGGAACTATAGCTTGAAGATATAAATTTATAATTCTGATTTGGGCATTTATTTGTCATGAATTTGGATCAGTCATTGAGTCTGTTTTGCATCTTCTATACTTAACTTATAATGAGGCCTTGGTTCAGTGAAGAACTTCTGGACAGCCTTAACTGAACACACTCAAGTAACCGTGTTCCTCAAATTTCACTTGTGTTTTGCCTCAGAGGAACTTGTGCTGGAGTAGTATAATGTTGTGGTTAGATTCCTGCTGCCTGAGAGATACAAAATAACCATAAAATATGTTTTCTTCACTTGGTACTATTTCTTCTTTTAGAGTAGTGTAAAACAGGAATATGTTGGTGATTCTGTAGCGTAAAACAGGAGTATGTTGGTGACTCTGCTTTGTACTATTTCTGAAACACTCTAGCAGCATAATAATAATTGAATGACTATTTGATCATATAGTATTTGGCAGTGTGGTCAGTGATGTTGCATTTTAATTTCCAAAATAAGGAAGTACCACTAAGTAATTCTGTTGTATCTGAGGGACTAGTTTTATTAATAGACAAGACATGCCAATTCAATGCCAATCCTAGATGATTGGCTAGAAAGCTTTCTTTTTTCCCACTTTTGTACCCTTGAAGACTGTGGTGTTTAATTAGTAAATCAGTAAGCATGTGTATGGATGGCAGTATCAGTTCCTAAAAATTCCAGTGTAATTTTAGTTATTGATCAGGTTTTTTGTGATAAGTACATCGACCACAAGCAGATTACATTAGAATGCAGAATATGGAATTTTTTCATAAGAAATGTGAAAAATTACATGAGGGAGTGGAACTGAGAAAGCAGCTGTTTAATTCGTAAGTGCTATGAATTAAAGTTTTTCAATAAAGCAGATATCTGCTAATTTTTAGTTTGTAGTTTTGCTTGAAGTGGTTTTATACTGACAACTATGTTTTCTGCTGATAGGCTGTGCAGTAGATTCTAGCAGATCTTCTTTGGTTTCTGTTTTGATTTTGCTGAGATGCCTCTTTGAACAGACTTATAAATACAGGGTCTACTATTTAAATTTACACAGTGCAAAGACAGGTGAAATTGCGTTTATATTTAATATATACTGAATATATACATATATACAATAATGAAAATTATTATACCAGTATGCTGTAAATACTTCATATTAGCAGTTCATACAGATTTAAGAGCGTCTCTGTTTCTGTGGCATCCTGTCCACATTTTAAAAAGTTGCCTGACTAGTGGGTCACCTTTAAACTTGGTTTCTGCACATGGTAAGTAACTGTATTTTTGGAGACACTGGTTAGGTCATGGACTTTAGCATCAGTAAGAATGTGTTGCTTGTGCTTCAGCTTAGGTAGACAGAATAAGTAGACATTTTCTACAATTTGAACCTTAACTGCTAAGGTTAAGTTCTTCATTCTATATGCACAAAAAAGCTGTACATGCGGCATGCAGCTATTTAAGGAATGCTCTGAATGAAAGATTGGATTTTACCCTTTGTAATTATTTGATATCTGTGTGATCTAGTGTTTCAAATAGCATTCTTTTGCAGGAATTAGTATGCAAACAAAAATTATTATTTTCAAAAATAACAACGCTATAGTTCTGTGTCATTTAAATGTAAACTAAATCTCTATGCTGTGAACCCTCAGAGTTTTCTCTAAGTTAGTTTATCAGAATCATAGCAATGTAAATCAAATACATTTTAGTTGCTTCAGGATTTGTTAGAGAGAAAGACTGGAGTTCAGTACAGCCTGACAGAGTCGTTTTACATATTCCACATGTTGAAAATACAATATAATAGGAGTTTTACTTTGTTTAAATTATGCTATTTAACTGTTACTTTTACTTGTTCTAATATACTGTGTTAATTTCTCCTCTTCTAATTTATGCACTAGGGCTCGTAAGTAAATACCCAATAACCTCCGAAGGCCTGCTTTCTCTCCTTTCTTCAACTTCTTAGAACCTTTCAGTTTTTCATATTCATCCAAAGTATCGATGGGATCAGTGCTTCCTGCTTTCCGTGAAAAATCATGGTCAGGGTTTTCCCATCCCTCTTTTTCAAAGATGTTGGTGAGATTTTTCCTGGCTTTGCTAGTATTTATAATAACTTTATTTACTGTTTTAAATGGTAGTGGTCCTGTCTGCAGCCAGTCTTAATCACAATGAGATTTTTCTTACTAGGTTCTTATTTGTCACTAAAATCAAATCAGAAAGAATGTTTTTGCCAAAGCAATCATTGCTGTTTTACTGGATACCACCCACCCTCAGGAAAAGCCTGCTGACTGTGCCAGTTAATGAAAGAGTACAATACACTCTTAACAGGTTCTTCTAGATATACTGTGTGTGGATGGTTTCGTGAATAATACAGATTTTTCATATTTGAAATTACTTGAAATTACATATGATTTTGATTTAGCAGAGTGATACAGCAATGCACTTAAATTACAGTGAAGATACAAATTATGTTTAGGCTGTTGAATTGTAATATACAGTTCAGTCACAATACAAGTAAAATTACATTGAGCGAAGTGTAGCAATCACAATACACAGGTCAATCACAAAACAAGTGTGAACTTCATTATGGAGCTCTAATAGTATGCTGAAGGAAAATCAGAGTATCCCAGTATCAAATCTTCCAAATCTGTCAAATCGTCTTTCAATTATTTTTTTTTTTTAATGCTGAATTTTTCAAACTTTCAAAACATTTTGAGATCTGCTACAACTGATGTCTTATACTTTTTTTATATTTAAGTTTTTTTTATTAAAGCACCCTATTACTTAGTTTTGGGAGCTAAATCTGATTTGATCCAGGAGCTCTTTGGCTTAACTTCTAGAGCTCTGATTCGATATAGTTATCTTTACATCAAATTTTTATGAGAACTGAAGTGTTAATAGCTAATTTTGCAATTACGCTCTCTAATCAAAAGTGTGTACATATTTCACATTACTTGTACTCTGTAGTTCCGTGCAAGAAATGGAAGTTCTTGAGCAGTACAATAAATTAAAATTTTTTTCTGTTCATATTTTGCTATGCGATCTGTATCTTTCATTGCTGAACAAAAAAGAAAGACAATTTCTGAAACTAAGTTTGCTGATACACTGCTGGAACAGTAAAGTTTTCAAGTACAAGACTTCCTCCCGATGGTCTTTTTTAATTTTTTTTTTTTTAAATTTTGTATTATTGTTATTTCCTCCAGGACATTTGAAACTATAGATAATGCCTCCCAGGGCTGAGATTATGCTCAACTACCTGAAAAATAACAGATGCTTCTCTGCTCTTTATAGCAGAGAATGCTGCTGTACAAAGCCAGGAAACATCAGTGGAACATAACCCCAAGCAGCAAAATCATTGTTGAGATTGGCAAAAGCAAATTGTACTGTATTAGTGTCTATGGCTTTTCACATCTGCTGGGTTAAATCAGCAAATGCTGGCAGCAGCCCATTCCGCAAATGGCCCAAATGTTTTTTGCTTGATAATTTGAGTTTGACTTAGTAAGCAAAAACCATTCAAAGCATTAGCGTTGTGTGTTGGAGCAAGTTTCCCACGAACTGTTAAACCAGTAACATTAGTGAAAACCATTCATTCACTTACTCACTTGGAAAGCACAGTGACTGTTTAGAAATACTTTGCTATGGAAGGAGTTTCCTTTGTATTAAAACAGATCCTAGGCTATAATTTTCTTTTTTTCTACACAGTTTATTTTAATGAATTGTTTCACTTTTCTTAAATATATGAAGGAGTACAGATGCATATGAATAATCACATTTATGAGAACTGGTATTTCTGAAATTACATTATAGAGATTAATTGATGCCTATTGATACCTTTTCAGGTATGAATATGATAGCAGGAACTATCATCAAGTTTAGCATTGCTAATCACCTTGTACTGTCAGTAATACTATGGCTGAATTGTATGTGTTGTGGTTTAAGCCCAGCTGGCATCCAAGCACCACACAGCTGCTCACTCACTCCCCCACCAACCAGGTTGGGGAGACAATTGGAATATTCTTATACCATTCGCTGTCAGGGTGGCACAAGATACAGAAAAGACCTTGATGCTGTGCAAGCACTGTTCAGCAATAACAAAAACATCTCTATACTATCAATACCATTTTCAGTACAAATCCAAACCACATCTAGCTACTATGAAGAAAATTAGCTCTACCCCAGCCAAAATCAGCACAATATGATACAGTAAGATTTATGTCAACTGTAATGCATTTCTTTAAAGTCGTAATTGTATTGTCAAGTGTTTCTGCTTTTCTGTTGAAAAAAAGAGCACTTGGTCTAACCCCTTTCAGGAAATAGAATATTTAAACTAATTATAAATTGTATCTGGAAAAGTAACACTACAAAAAAACATTATATTTGCAGTGAAGTAAAAATGCCCAGGTGGTTTAGGGGGATTCAGGATCTCTGACTTCTGTTAATGGTAACAAAAAGATGTTTTTACATATTTAGGCATAGGCTGCATTACATCATGTAGTTAATACATTTTTTGACTGATATTGGTCCACTTTAGAATTCACTGTGAATTTACAGCCAGAAACATAACAGAAGTTACAATAAATGGACTTCATTCATGTAGGAGTGTTTAAAAACTCTATGCATACTGACAGACGTGCAAAATAAATATCTTTCCTTGCTATTTGTCGGTGTGTCTATGTGTTATGCATGAGTGTGCAATCTCTTGAACAGTGCTGTCAGTTGATGTGCAGATTTCACTATCATGGCTAGCAGGTTTAAATCCTGTATTTTCCTTTAATTTTCTCTGACAGTGAGATGTATTTTGTACTGTAGTTGAGTTGAAAGTTTCTATATTAAAGAATACTAAGGATGCTTTATTTACTTCTGTCTTGATTACCTCTTAATTTGAAATGTACGTTTCGTGCTGAAAAGCTGAAAAAAAAGTTACACCAGAGATCAGACCAAGGAATTCTGTTGCGCACCTGGGCAGGGTCCTGTTCATGCACTTACTGTCAGTGAATTGTGAGGAGGCATCAGTGACTTGGTCTGAGTTAGAGCAGACACAGAAGAGCAGGTAGATTCTCCAGCTCTGTTTCATGTGCTGTGTAAAGAACATGCTCCCTATAGATATACATTATGTTTCATATCACTGCATTGGGTGACCTTTATCCTTCAAACTGCCAGTCTTGGGCCATTGGTAGCTGTTCTTAGAGCAAGGTTACGTTACCACAATGGAGGCTTCGTTGCATAGTGGTGCATATCATAGAGTGTTGTTGGTTGGCAGCATTGCAGAAGTGATTATTCATCAAAACTTGCTCTACCAGAACTGAAAGCATTCTCATACTCTTTCAGAAAAATGCTGATATGTCAGATGAGTGAAACATTATGATCGTAGCACTTCTTGAAACGTTACATACTGGCCTTATAAAGTAGATGCCAGTTTTTTGGCGAGATGCTCGGGGAAATGTATCTTCCACTGTAGGAACAGATGCTTCCACCACAGTTTTTGCAGGTTTTGAGTGCTTCAAAACTGATTCACAGCTGAAGTAAAAAGTATGCTTGCTGATGACAGTGGAGTCTCTGAGATCTTTCAGTCAGCATGAACACTACAAATTGTTCTTATTTTGAAAACCCTCAGTTAAGGTGAAGTTTGAATGGAGCCAGTTAGAGGCTGCAGTTGTTTTGTGTTCTTCGAACAGACACGTCTGATCAGAGAAACACTGAGCTCGCATGAGGCCCCTGAATGTCTACCCTGAAATTGCATGCAACAATGTGAGCTAGGAAAGTAATTTATTTTAGACTGAGCCACTGATTGCTCTTCAGCTAAACAGTAAGTAATGAAAGGAGTAATTTAAGAAAGTAAAATGAGTAAGAAGCGCTGGATAAACAGAAAAAAAAATCTAAAAATCACTTAAGTTTTCCACAGCGTTTTTGGACATAAATAGGACATTAGTATAATCAAATGAACAAGTGAAGAAAGGCTATAAACTGTGCCAAGCAGCAGTGGTTGTTACATCAAGTAATTATATTCTCTATGCCTCTCAAACAGTTGGAGAGCTGGTTTTTCTTTTGATTTCCTTGCCAGATTCTCAGTTTGTATTTATGGTGCATAACTTCTCTGACTACATGGAAACCAGGAAGGTACCTCCACTCTCTGGTACCACCAGGGAAGCTTATGTGGAAATTCTTCCTCTCACTGATGCTGGTGCACACACACAAAAAATAAAGCACTCAAAGTGAAACTGCCCAAGTTCTACTGATGGAGAATAGTTACACAGAAGATTGCATGTTCTAACTGGTGAGGAAGTTGTTCAAGGCAGCATTGTCACGTTTTCTAGTGGGGTCACGTACTCTCTAACTTTTTAAAATATCAATTTCTTTTGACATTTGATTATTTCAGTGTGGGTGTGTGAATGTTGATTATAAGAAGATGAAGTAATGATTCCGAAGCCCTTGAAAGATGATAATTTAGGCTCAAGGTTGCGTAGGAAATTCCTGAGGAGACCTGGAAGTTACTACCTTTACATTACTGATAACAGAGTATCAGACAAAGCTTGTAATCCTTCTGAATGTCTGTTCTGTCTTCTTTTTACTTTATATCCTGTTAGTGAACCATTTCTTTTAAGTATTGGATTGGGGAGCCTCCCTCTGAAAGGAGGATGGATTTTTTTCCTTTCTTGTTATGGTAGAAAAGAGTGAGGGGTTGCATGGTGTAATTTACCAGAGGGTCAAATCATAGAGCTTGTGTAGCTCATGCAGAGACAGAATACTGCAGTAAGGATCATGGAGAAGACAGTCACACCTCAAAGGATATAGAAGGACATAGAATTCAGAATTGTAGACATTGGAGATAAGAGGCAAATAAAAGTGGAGTGTTTCTGCTTCTAGTCAATAGCTAGCTGAAACTGCTCTAAACATAATATAAAGGAGAAAATAAATTTATTAAAATAGTATTAAATTTCACAAATGAATTTGTGAAAGATAGAGTCTAGCACATATGCATATGACATCTTGTCCCTGTCTTTGATTGGAATGAGGTCCAAAAACAAATACAAAACTCTTGAAAGCAACAAAAAGGCTGTTAAAAGCTAGGTTTATTCTTGTCTCTTGCGTTCTTTTCAATTTCTTGGTTGAGAAAGCCTTTGTAAAGGTCACACAGAACTGAAATTATTGCGTCTATATGAAATTAAGATGTAAATATTATTTTCATTTAAACGAGGACCAATATAGTAATGAATTGAGCAGTCTGCAGTGAAAAGCCAGAACACCATATGAGAGAACCACAGTTATCAGCTCAGAATTAGTTCAAGGACTATAAATATGATGATAGATTTTTGAATAAAGAAGAGTATTATCAGCTGAGGTTCTGGGAAAGGCTTCAGCTATCATGGGAGAATTATTCAGTGGTGATAAGGAGTGGTGCAATCAAAGGATGTCAGTTTCAGAGTAGATAATAGGTGTGGAAGATATTACAAACCTTTATAACAAATTCTGTGTGCCTCTTTTGTTTTCTTCATAAGGGAGAATCTAGCTCTGAATTTTCTGTGAGGTCATAACTCTAATGAAAATATTTAAAACAATGAGTTACAAGCTCCTGAAGGAAAATGATTAAAAGGAAGAATTAAAAAAATATATATTTAAGGCTGAAGCGACTTGTAAGATGGCTCTTTAAAGGAAAATTTAAATAGATAGGAAGAGAACTAGAGAAATAACTTTCAGAGCTATGTGTTTTGCAGTTCTTTAAAACTGGACAGATTTTTTAAGCAAATCTTTGTTAAGCTTTTAACTTAAAAAGTAAGTAATTCAAAAAGTTACAAAAGTAATGCTGGCATTTTATATGTTCATCTTCTCCTTGTGTTCAGCTGTTTCTTCACTGATGTTCTTTTGAAGCTAAGTTTTCCACCAGAAAGCTCTGCTGCTAAATATTGACAGCTTTTTTGCAGTTGTTTTCTTTGCGCCCTTCTATGCAAATTGTTGGCAAATGTTTATTGAATTGATATTAGTTCTTTTGAGAAACTATAAAAATGGATTACAGATCACATGCTGGATATATTCATTAATTTATTTTTATTACATTTGCCTTGCTTGTAGACAAATATTTTAGTCAATATTTTATTGAACACTGATAAAAATGTTGCCAACTACATAGTGATTTTGTAGCCATGTGTGACATTTATCATAGGATACCCATAAAGCCTCTGCTTTTTCATGAAGTGGAGAAAGCAGTCATGGGCTGAAGGAGTGTGATGAATCAGCTTAATGTACTTAAGTGTTTCTCTGTGTTGGAATTTTCTTCTGAAGTGAACAGTTTTTCGTAAGTACATCATTAGGAAAGGACTGTACATTATACAGCGTTTTTGTTATCAGGATGTTTAATTCAAAACTTTCCACATTTTTCTTTCCACATTCACAGAATTATTCTGATTGACACCTCCATACCTTCCCATTGATTGTGAAGGATTTAGTAGGCACTGTCCATATGATCCAGCATGCATGTCTCTCTGCTTCTTAGATCTGATTGTTCCCCATTATTCCCTGGCTATAACGTTTACTTTTTTTCCCCTTTTGGAAAATGAGTGTTACTCTCCCCAAAGAGTTTGTGAGGTGCCATCCTGTGTGACTAGAGTGATTTGTCTGGTGCTGCTGCCAGGACACAATATGTTCCATCCATAAGGAATTCAGGGCAGTGTGCAAGGAGGGAGAGGGGATAGAGTTCGGAGGGATTAAGGAGACAGTAGGAGAGTGAGACATAATGATGTTGATATAATAAAAAATGTAAACAGGAAACTACTTATGCTGTACGTGAAGCAGTCAGCTCATGACATAGATGTCAGATCACTTAATTGTGGGTTTTTCCTGACACAACCTTCTTTTAGACTTCTGCATCCATATTTGCACACAGATTTCTTGTAACATCGTTTGATCTTCCTTTGTTAGCGTGCGTGACAGATTCATTGTTGTTTTTCTTCATTCCATGACTACAGTGTAGCCATTGTTTGCTTTCTTTTAGAACTGCCTGAAACCACCTTAATTGAAGAGAAAGTTCAAGAGTCAGAGATATGGGCCAGGCCTCTGGTTTACCTGTGGCAGACAAGACCACCCAATTTCAATGCTGAAAAAGAATACAATACAGCTTGTGCAAAAAAGGAACCTCATTGTGCTATTTGCACTCTTCTGATGCCATACTATAAGGTAAGCAAGATTCTCACAGCTTTATCTCTGGATAAAGTGTGAAATAGCTGCCTGACTACTTAATACCCAAGAAATTATAAAAAAGATAAACTTACACATTTCATTTGTAACAGGGGTAATTAAACTTACTACCATTGAAATTAGAATTGATATTTTGTTCACCTGCTATCTATCCTCGGCTGCAGATACTATGCCTCCTACTACCATTTATGCTGGGTTAGTGTTAGTTGTGTGTGTGTGTGCGTGCATGTGCAGGCATTTTCCCTTGAAATTATACTTTTTGGTGTGGTGAACCCAAGTAGGTTTGTATCTTCTAGCTATTTCCTTATATGTCCATCTCCAAATACTTTTTATCAGAGCGTCTTTTATGCTGTCTTCGTTCAGTGTTGAGGAAACAAGTGTTTTCATAGTATTTAGGGCTTCTGAGAAAAAATATTCTCTTAGAAGCAGTCTAATGCAGAACACTGTTTGATACTGTCTTGCAGAATTACTGCATCAAATGGCAAGTGAAAATTGTGTTGTAGTACTATGCTGCTAATTCTGAAGGTGCTAAACTGGAATTTCCTCAGCATGGAAACCAGGAAAAAAGCCTTTATTGTACTGGGCCCAGTTAAATGTTCCAAGAGGTACAGTACCACTGCAATAACACTGGTTTGCAGGCTGAGTACTACTCCAGACGCCACAGTTATTTGGGACAATCAAGGTAGAATGACTGTGATAAATACCTAGAAGCAGTTAATTTTCTCATGAGACTGTTACACTTAGTATGAAAGTTGGGAGGGATTGAATAGTTTCATCATTGTCAAAAGGAAGAGTAAGACGGATTTTTACTAAATATAGATTTTGTTTATTTTCCAGCCAGACAATCAGGATGAGGAAACTCCTGTTTTCAGTGAAGCAAACTCAGCAGAAATATTGATGGCAGAAAATGAGAAGACTAAACCTCTTATTCCAGAGATGTGTTTTATTTATAGTGAAGAAAACACTGAAAACTATCCATCAAATGCCTTTGTTGAAGAAGACGGAACGAGTCTTCTTATTTCATGTGCAAAGTGCTGCGTACGGGTTCATGCAAGTAAATAATCTAAATGTTCTGTTGGCAGAAATGTAATTTTCAATTTTGCTTTATTGATAAATAATAGTTAGCTAGGCTTTTAGCATGTCTTTAAAATAACTTGAGGAACATTTCCATTTGTAATGCTTCAGTCACTGGCTAATTTTTTTTTCAACTGCATTGCATATTCTGTAACGTATGATTGCTGTGAAAAATCTTGAAGAATTAACTTGGATAATCTCTCAGTCTTTCAGTGATCGCAAACTTCTGATTATTTTTTCTGTTCTAGTGATTTAATTACTCTTTTGATTCTCTGTTTTAAATCTTTGCAATGCTAGTGTGTGCTTTTAGTAGTTAGGGTGAAATTCTCCTGGAGAACTTGTGACTCTTGCTCTTAAATTTGGGGATGCAGTATTTTTCTTCACTTAACATTCTTTTTTATTGCAAGAGTAACTGATGAATGCATGGATTTTTCTACAGTATCTGCTAAAGACTATAGAACTGTAATAGTTAAGTCTAAGAAGTCCCCAAGATATTTGGAAATATGGTATATTGGCACAGAATAAATGTCAGTACATTAAGTCAAGTTTTTACTTCATGGAGAGTTGGTGATATGATATTGCAGTGACAAAAGTAAGAAATTCATTGTGATTTTGGTTTTTTGGGTGCTTGGGGTTTTTGCTGTTTAGT
>JAODKT010001744.1:27782139-27810188 GCA_027576195.1 Cossypha heuglini
TGGGAAAAATTCTTTAAATTGACACAGTAATAGAGAAACACTCAACCCCCAACAATGCTCTAAGCCATCATTAGGTTGGAAAGTTTTAATGAAGTATTGGAGACTGAACAGACCTCTAGACGAGTATTATGTTTACTTATAAACTGTCCTCTTGTCTGCTCTCTTGTAGTCTTTGTTACTACATGCCACTCACATGCGAATGTGAACTGTTTTTTTTCACCTGCAAGATGTAGTCATAGTAGATAGTAGGCATCTGCTACCCAAGATAAATAGCAGAAATCCAGCTGTTTCAGGGAAATGAATAATGCTTTGTTAAGTACATGCATGTGAATGATGTCAAGTTCACTTTTTTTTAATAATAGGGTCTTTCAAAATTTTTGACATGCAGATCTTGCACTAATAGCAATATCAGAGCTGTTAGTGCTTATGAGAGTTTGCAGAGCTTAGGTGAGGTAACATCAGCCTGGAAAGTATATTGTTGTTTTTTAAAAAGGTGCAAAATGGATGACTCCAGGAAGTAGGTGGCAGTCATCCTAGCTCAGATAACAAGAAAAATACTGAAGAAGTGGTGAATTTATCAATTTCTAAAAGCCTAGACAATAACAGAATACAAAGAGATATCTATTGCAGAGCAGGCCATGGATTTTTTTGCTTTGGCAGATCATGGGAGTAAGTAATAAGCAAAAGATTTCATGCATCCTAAATTTGAGATACTTTTGATGGTGTTTTAAATTCTGATATTGGCAGTGACAGAAGAGAGATGATGAAAATAGTAGTTGCCAAACACATAGCAATATGGATTTGCTCTCAGCCTTAATATCTCAGACCACTAGCCATCATCCTCATAGACCACTAAACCATTAAGAGAATAAATTTCTGGGCATCATTTGCTGTTTACTTTTCGTGTTGTTATGGAGCATGTTTGGAAATCTAGACTGGTCTACTTCAAGCTGTTTAAGATGATTGCACAGAAACTGGAGGAGTTTATGTAATGTGATGCTACCAAAGTGTTAAACTTTGTTAAAAAATAAATCATATGAAGTTCAGCAGACAGGGAGAGTACTTATGAGTTGTCAGCTGTGCACATATAATAGGGCAAACTTTACCTAAGCAGTAGTTCCTGCTGCCAGCTGCAGTTGTGACCATTCTGATCACAAACTGAACATGTCATCATAGAATTTGAAACATCACATGAGGATGCTTAAGGTTGTACTAGAAGCAAAGCCTAAGTGAAAAACCCCATGGAACAATCTTCCTGCTCTCTTCATCTTTTTTAAGAGTCCAGTTGAAGAACTGTGTGTAACAGTAGACATACAATGTTAAAAAATCCATGATGGAAGATACAAGAGTTGCAATGGAAGTTGCAGTAAACAAAAATTCTTTAAGTCATTCCTGATAGATGTCAATATTTCATTAGGGAGGATTGGAAAGACTTAATCTTCTTAGGAGAAGACAGATAGAAAGAAAAAAAAGTCACATTCTGTAATGTAAAATTATATGTGTATAATTAAGAGTAACATAGCAATTGCAATTCTGGAATTTTTTCCTCTTGTGTCTAATCAGATTGTCTCCAGCAATTTTCCTTGTGACTCCTTTTTGTATTTTCCATGTGACTCCTTTTTGTGTTTTCCATATGATTTCTTGTAAGAAAGGGAATGTCTGTCTTGTCTTTTAGGGTCAAGATGACTTGTAGAGAATTTAAGCTGCATCAGCAGAAGTTAATGCCATGAATTTTTATTAATTTCTATTTCTAAAACTAGTGAATGACAGGGCTAGGATATATAGAGATTTTATAGAAGCTGCTCCGATTTTTAAAAAAAATGTTATAGAAACATTTTTCAGGAATAGTTGAAGAAGGCTTGACTGTGCCCTGAGGCAGAATGATGAAATAGACACTGAATTTCGCACTGAATTTCGTTTTTTCTGTAGTTCTCTTTTGCTTGTTTGGACAGTATTATTTATTGCAAGCAATGTAGCTGTAGTTGTCTTTGGGGAAAAAATTATTAGTTTGTATCCAACTTAAATATGCTAGTATATTTTTGCTTGTGTGGAACCTCAGTCCTGACATCAGCATAATAATAATTGCTGATAAGTATTTAATCCTATTTGTCATTTTAGAATAATGTTTCTGTCCCTTCAGAATTTGGATGATAGATTATCCTTAGATTATCCTAAGAGCTTTCGCTTCAAAATAGTACAATACTTTTTGCTAATCCTAGAATTATACTTAAGAGAATATGGTTCTCTTTTAACCAATCTTCTGTACATTAAAAATGACAAGTTAATTAAATATACTGCTATCCTAAAGTGCTACTTTCCCATTAAAAATCAGCAATTGAAGTTAGTGGTACCAACCTGCAGTCTGAAGTTTTTGCTTCCTTAGAATTAAATGCATATGTTTCTTTTCTGAATCAGTTTTTAAATTGTCATCATTTTTTCGCACAGTCATAGGATACCAGGTAGGAAGGCGGCATCAAGAATCACCTGGTCCAACCTTTCTTGGCAAAAGCACAGTCTAGAGAAAGTGGCCTAATGCCCTGTTCAGATGAATTTTAAGTATCCAACATATGGAAACATTTCTCTTGATAGATGACTGCAATAGTTCTTGCTGTGAAATTTTTTTTCTTGTGTCTAATCAGGTTGTCTCCAGGAATAACTTGTACCCATACTCCTCATATTTTCCATGTGACTTCTTGTAAGAAAGGGAATCTCCATCTTCTTTGTAGCCACCCTTTAAATACCAGAACCTGATGATCAAGTCTCCCCTAAGCCTTCTTTACTCATGGCCGAACAAACTCAATTGTCTCAGCTTTTCCATATATGGCAGGATTCCCAGTCCTTTGTTTTCCCAGCAAGACCTTTTTTTGACCGAAACTGGACACAGAATGTGTCTTCTATACCTGTTGTTTAATTTATAATATTTTAATTGTATTTTAACTTGCTGTATAGCACCTTAAGTCTCTCTGGAGAGAGAGATGAAATTACAGAAAATTCCATATTTGCACAGCTTTTTTTTTATTGTAGAGAATATAGTGTGAATGTGTTCTACATTCCAGCTGACACTGTTGAGACTTCAAGTTTCTACATTAATTAAATTTAAAAAATCACATTAATCTAAATTTTTGTTCTGGATAATCATTCCTAAGAAACTGCCGCTGTTACAGAAGATCTGAAACAGACTTGGCTCTCTGTGAGAATTATATATACACATGCCTTCCAAAACTTACTTTTTTTATCTCAGAAAAGTGCACAAGATGGGAAGATTTAGTTGTTAGGAAATACTGACTCTCTGAATTGTTTTCCCTACACTTCATATTGATTCCTAGAAGAAGGTTTAGCTGAAGATGGCCCATCTGAGAAATTCCTTTCTGGCCAAGGCATTAAATCCTGAAGAGAAGGTTGATTGGAAAACAAGGAGAAAGAAAATTATATGTAATGAATAATATATGGTGTCGAGGTTTAGTGGAAGTTATGAAACATTGGTACAACCTTGTTTCAGAGTTCATTTCTTAGGAGGAAAAATTGCTTCTCATTCCTCTGCTTACAAAACTGTTTTAAAATTCTGTTAAATTATACCTTCTTAAAATCACAGAAGTTATGTTAACTTTATGGAAAATTTGGCCTCTATTAGGCTTCTGTTTATCAGTATGACTTGGCAAAGCGATGAAGCGTGAGAGCACTGTAGGAAAGAGAGTTGTCTTAATAGCTAAATCAGATCTATTATGTGTGGATCCCAGCTATGCACATCATTAAAATGCAGAAATAGAAAAATGTCTATATGGATTTAGATTGACAGAGCCAGACTTTTTCCTTCATGGCTATTCCATTTTATATTATCCTAGGAAACTGATTTTGAGATTCAGAAGCATACTGTTTTCTTGCAGTTTCAGCATCTTTAAGTAGCTGAAATAGTATGCTTTGCAATACTTTATGTCAAATTTTCACCCTCTAGGATATACCCGCATTCATGATACATAATACATCTTTATATTCTGCTAGACAGTAGGTCCTGTTTGATAACAGTTATTGACAAAAGAGAGGAGTGATACAGAATAGTCTATACTAATGGACAAAAATACCCATAAATCAATCCCCCAAAACAATTCTGAAAAATCAAATAATATTAAATAAGTCATCTGCATGGATCCTGAAATTGTAACTGTATTCGTATGAAGTGCCTTGATTGAGAACAAACGCCTCATTAATCTTAAATGCTTCAGCTAGAAAAAGTTACTGAAGTCAGGAAGAATAATGACTAGCATTATAGAGAATGCAACGTACTGTACAATGAGCAAAGATGTGGTCACCTAATAGCTATAGTACATAGACATGGAGTACCTTTGTTATTTAGAGGACAAGGGTTTGGGGTAGGAAAGAGATAGAAAGAAGAGCAAGTCAGGAAGCAGGTAAATACACTTCAATGGCTCGCTTCATGATCAGGTAGATCATGATCATAAGTCTACTAAGGAAGCTGCATGGCTTTTCACAACTGATTCTTGCATTGTTCTCCAGAGCACTAGAGAAACTGTTAAGTACCTAATCTCGTTAGCTGGCACTGATTTTGAGAACAGATCCTATGTTTAAATAGTTTAGAAGAATTTCTTTTTCTATGGAGAAGCTTTTTCATGCTTTGTATATTACTTATCGATAGTCAGTCTTTGGGTTCATCTGCATTTTATGGTTAGAGTAGCCTTTTATGTAATATGAAGGATTTTTAGTTTCTTTTTCCCAGAAGCATCAGAAAAGTGGCATGTGGCATTTTCCACATTCCTGCTCAGAAGCTGCCCTATTTCACTCTACTGAAAATAATTATTTTGAATGTTCTTTTTGTATTGGTGCCCTTCTTGTTGATACAGTGTCATCATTTCCATTATCAACTGCTGTTTTCAGAGCATGTTACCTGCCAAAATTAACTCAATACATGTGAGTTGGTTAAACAGTGTCTTAATTTTCAGACTGATTTTTCTACCAAGCTTTAAGTGCATTTGAATATTGTTAATTATAGAAACTACTAGACTGGAAAATCTGACTATAATAGAAAAATTAAAACTCTGAATATTTGTGTTGTTTTGTTTTCAGAAAAATAAGATCTGATTATTATTTTTTAAAAATACTTAAAAAAATTTTTTTTAAATCTGGGTTTTTGCGAACCTTCTCTTCAACTGGGAAAATTTTAAATGCTAATGATAACTATGTATGGACTCAGATGTTGGGAGCATTATATTTCTTTCTGATTTTGGTATTATACTAGTAACAGGATATTTATTGATTGCAAAACTCAGTCTTTGAAACAACATATTTTGCCAGGTTTGTATATGCGGGGTTTCTCTGATGCTGTCACAGAAAGCAAACTGAAGACAGTTAAACTCAGAAAATATGCTTTTAACATAAGTGCCATAAGGCTCAATCCCAAAGCTCATTTTGACCTTTCATTCCCGTCATTGGAGTTTGCCAGATCAACCTTTGCCACTTGATACCCATGTCAAAAGGCTTGACAGCATTGGTTACCTCCTGCTGTGTAAGTATTCTCATATTACAAGGAAGCGATTCCCTGCAGGTGAATTATGATTTCAATCAGATGCAGTTTTGTGTCTGGCCCTGCTTGGAGATGGAATTGGAACAGACAACCTCCCTCAATCTCATCCAATCTTAGTTTATCCTCAGAGACCATATCTGATCTCTAGAGGTACTGCTGCAAAGTCATTGAGAAGAAAAACATGCTAAAAATAGCCACTAGCAGGATATCCTGACCTGCCCAGCTGGTGTTAATGCTGCTTTCTTAAAGGTACAGATTTTCTTCCAAAGATTTTAAACTCAGGTTTAAATCTAATATTTGCTGTCTATAATAATGGGAATAAGCCTACGTATTTTTTATCATATGTAAATATATATTACATACAACATCACTCCTGTTTGTTTGCTAAGCATTTAGTCTCGGTGTTCATAGAATCCTAGAAAGGTTGGAAGGGACCTTAGAGATAATTTAGTCCAACACCCTGCCATGGACATGGTCTTTCACTAGACCAGGCTGCTCAGGGCCACATCCAATCTGGCCTTCAGCATTTCCAGGAATGACTGGAATTTCAAGGAGTATCTAGAACTTCTCTGGGCAACTTGTTCCAATGTCCCACCGTCATAATGAAGAATTTCTTTCTTATATAACCTAGATCTACCCTCTTTCAGTTTGAAGCCTTGTCTTATCATCTTTCATGTAGCCCCCTTTAGGTACTGGAAGGTGCTATAAGGTTCCCTGAAGCTTTCTCTTCTCTAGTCTGAGCAACCCCAACTCTCTCAGCCTGTCTCCACAGGAGGGGTGCTCCAGCCTCCTGATCTTTTTCTTGGCCTTCTGTGGATCCACTTCAGCAAGTCTTTTGTTGAGGTCCCGGAGCTGGATGCAGACCTCCATGTGGGGTCTCTTAAAGGGCCAGAATTGCCTCCACTGATGGGCTGGCCACACTATTTGTGATGCAAGCAAGGATGGAGTTGGCTTTCTAAGTTGTAAGCTGCTCAGACTGAGGTTTCTGTCAGGCAACAGCCCCAGCTCTTTCTCACCAGGGTTGGTCTTGATCAGTTTTCCAACCAGCCTGTACTTGTTCTTGAAATTGCCCTGGTTTTCCTCTGTGTAAAAGTGATTTTTGAAGTCTCCATATTTTGCAGGAAGAATGATCACTTTTGTATTTTCAGTGGCTTATTTATTAACATTCTTGGAAAGCTAATCTCATTCCTTTTGATTCCTCTTCAAAAGGGAGACTGAAATCTTTCTTGTTCAATTGTTCGGGAGCAGTTGCTCTTTCTACTATAAGGATTTTCTAGATGTGAGTGACCAGTAACCACTATGACAGAAAATACTTCAAAGTCAGGGATAGAATAGTCTCCATTGTGTACTTTATGGATGTGTTTTACTTCATATATGCACATTCTAGGGAGAAAGGACTCATAGTCCCCCTGTCCCCCGTCAAGTGTGAGAGTTATTTTTACTCCAGTTACCTGAATAAGTATTTTGATTTTAGTTTCAGTCTTAGCCGCAGTTCTCGTTCCATATCCATCTGTGGAATCGTCTCCGCATTCCCATTTTCCATCTCAGCCCCCCTTTCCTGTCATTTTGGAGTCTTCTTATCCCAGACTGCTCTCTTCTGATCTTTGCAGTCTTGGCGATCACTGTTAGTAATGCTATGGACAGTGTAGTGAAACGCTACTTGCTCTTTACATTGTTGCTTTACATTGGCATAATATGGGAGCTGTAACTGCAGGGAAATTTTTGGTTATCCCTAAATCAAGGGAATGGCAGAGTGATTGCTTGCAGGATTAGGTTATTAAAATGTGGAAATTAGGTAGCTGATGATTTGCAAACTTTAAATTCCCAAAGGTGGATGTCTTGAACAGACTTAGATGCATCTGAAAGAGTAAAATGTTCATCCATAAAAGAAGCATGGCCACTTTCTATTTTCAAGAACCTACTTTTAAGCTTGCAGCCAAAGATCAGAAAGCACATTAAATAAATATTAGCCTGTGGTGGATATCTCTTTAATGGAATTACTCAGCCTCCATAATCAGTGTGAATTTTAATCACCATACAAATGAAGGTTGTGAGTTATACTGGTAGCATCCAGCTAAGAATGGTGCTTCTTGTCAGGAAACTGAATCTAAATCTTTTGCTAGATAAACATCAATTTTTCTGTAGTTTATTTTTTTTTGCAAATATTTTGTCTTAAAAAAAAAGAAGTTTGTCTCTGAAGGTAATAGCTCGAAGTGGATACAGTAGTGGACTTTGAGTTGAAATTCAGTAATTTCAAAAGCTGTTCTCCAAGTGAAAATTGTTCCCTTGGTGTAGAAAGATTAACATATTCATTAGTGGACCATTGCTGAAAACAACATTTTCAAGAGAAACACCAAGCCATTTCTCTTTATACAGGGATAAATATAGACACAAATATAAATAAGCCAGAAAAATGAGATAGCTAAAATATAGCAATGCCATGTCCAAATGCACATCTGTGTTAATACTACTATGAGTGCGACCTTGGGCATTACAATGCAATTGAGAGAAAAGATGGAAGACTAAGGATATCTATTTTCAGTTCAAAGGTTTCTATCTAAAAAGCCCACCAGAATGGCTTGAAGAACACAAATATGTTTAACAGCCATAGTCCTGAAATTTGTATTTATTTGGCTTAGCTGTGGCAGAGTTGAGCAAGGAGACTAGTAAATCGGCATTATTGTGAGACATCTTTGGAGCAATTGACTCTTGAAATTGTTTTGACCTCTTATTAGAGATATTTCAGGGGAAAAAAACCAAACCCAAATGTGGGAAATCGAAAAGGTACAAGACTTTCAGAAAGCTGTGGGAGAGCAAATCTCAGAGTGAAGTGAAAAAGATGTGCCCATTAATATGACGAAAATTGTAGGAGTGATTTTACGCCCTGAAAGGCTGCAGAGAGGATTTCAGCAGGCTTGATATTACCCCAACTTGCCTCAGCAATGGTGTTGAAAGAATTAGATCGGGTTGGATGTTGGTTGAGTAAGCAAGCCAATGCCACATCCATTGCAATCAGTGATATGCTGACAGATGGTAGCAGTGTTAGGCATGCCATCCTACAAAACAGAGCAGCAATTGATTCTCTCTTACTAGCACAAGGACATGGTTGTGAGAAATTTGAAGGATTGTGTTGTATGAGCTTGTCTGACCAGTCCAAATCCATCCACAATGTATACAAAAGCTGAAAGATTTAACATCTCAAATCAAAAGAGATGATGGGTCACAGTTAGACGATTTGTTTGAGAGGTGGGACTTTGCAAGTTGGTTGAGGGACCTTTGCAGGACAGATTTATATGTTTTGATTATTGTGGTGGTGATATTAGTAATAATGCCTTTTGCACTTCAGTATGTGCGACAGATGATGGACAAAACCATCAAGGAAGTTTTTCTCATTCAAGAAAGAGATGTAGGAAAGGAAAATACAGAGCGTTCACAGGATTTATGTGGTTGTATGCTGATCTCAAGTTACTATATGTTAGTGTAAAAGATGATGAAGGCTTTGATTCATGGCCTTGGGAACAGAAACTTAACAAATCAATAGATAGCACTTACTACCAGATTTGACTCATGCCCTGGGAATTGACTTTTGAAACATTAGAACTGCTGTGGTTTAAAGTAAAAATGCTTAAAGCAAGCTAGCGAAGTGCCTTAAATAAACAAAAAGCAATATATAAATTTTATTAATATAGCCTTGTTTAGAAAGCTGGTAATGCAGTTTTGCTAGATAAGTAAAAAAGCATTGTAGTGGAGCTATGTAACGCAAGGTAATTGATATATGACAAAGTCATTAAAGGGATTTCTTTAGGGTTAAACAGAGAGGGGGAATTGTGGGAAGTAAAAAAGGTAAAGTACAAGACTTTCAGAAAGCTATGGGAAAGCAAATCTCAGAGTGAAGAAATTCAAGGAAGTTGGGAATGCAAGGTCAAGAGACAATAGAGCTATGTGCTGTGTAGAGATAGGTGTTAGAAAATATGTTAAGCAAGATAGTGGAATTATATAAGCTTAATAATGAAGCTTTATCCACTGTTTTAAACCATTACAAGCAAGCATTGTTAGAAACAAGAGGTACGTGTAAGTATACCAATTGGCTAGAGCAAATGCTTGTCGGCTTTTAATATTATCTTACTAAAAAACTTTTAAAAGACTGTATAACTGAAAACAACTTATTTACTGTTGCAAGCAGCTGAAGCTGTTTCCATCTCCATTGCTTGGTTCTGTAAAATGAGGTTGATGGCTGGGATGGAATAAAGGCTTCAAGACAGCTGCTCCAGCAGACCTGTCCTGTTGTTTGTGTATATGTAAACATAAGATAAGAGAAAAAATTATCCCAGAACCAACACCCAAAATCTTTCCTAGCCACTTTTCTTAGGTTTTTAGGTACTAGCCAAAGTCACTTGACAGCAAAAATAGGTGATGAAAGGGTGGAAATACATTATTTACTGAATAGGTAGTGTCCTACTTGGTGCTTAAGACATTTTCAAGGGGTAGTGGGTTTAAATTATTGGTGGGTTTAGATTAGATGTAAGGAAGAAATTCTTTACCTTGAGGCTGACCAGAAAAGTGGTGGATACCCCATCCCCAGAAGTATTCAAAGTCAGGTTGGATGGGGTCTGAGCAACCTGGTCTAGGAAGGTGTCCCTGCCCATTGCAGGGGAGTTGGGCTAGATGATCTTTAAAGTTCTTTCCAATGCAATGCCTCAAATCACTAGACAAAATATATTGAAATTACTTGAAATTACTACTTCAGGTAAAATCACTACTAAATAAAGCTGTGACAATAAAGTTACCACAATAACTTATTAAATAAATGGTAATAATATACTAGTGAAGTTCATTTTTTTGTGAGTTTTGGGATCACAGATTGGGAAAATTAAATATATATTATATGTAACATGTATTTCAATGTCTGCTTATTGCAAAACATTTGGATTTTCCATAATATCTAGTTAGTGTTTCTGCAAAGATTTAAAACTGCAGGTTATGTTGAACACCAAGATATGCCATAAGATTAAAACTGAAGTCTATTCTAGTTTGTTATTCTCTTTCGCAACAAGAGATTAAAACCTGATGAAGAATATGCATCTTGAGCAGGCATTCCTAATGCTTTCACAATGTCCTGCAATGTGGAAGTAAGAAACTGTCTTCGCCAAAGGCAGTATGTTTCTTTTCCTTAGTAAAAACTAACCTTTGTTGGATTTTTTTTTATGAACTTATGCGACTTCTTTCTCAACTAGTGTAAAATTTTAGCACACACATCTGGCAAACAGACACATACTGTGTGGGGAATCTTTCTTGTTTTTTGTTTGTTTGTTTCTTTGTTTTGAAACTGCTAGTAATTTCCTTCACTAGCCACTACCTTCATATTGAAATAATCTAGGCAAGCACTTTTCCAAATCTCATTTTTTCAGTCACATCTGTCAGACGTTACACAATCTTTTTGCTGGCTTGACCAGCCACAGCCTGCATAGTTATCCCTTTTGCAGAAGCTGTTACAGGAGATGTTGGCTAAAGACAAAGTTTTGGCTTATTTTTAGTGAGACCTGTGAAGTAAGGACAATTAGAAATGAGCAAGAGCTTAATAAATAACTAATATAATCTGGAAAACAATGATAATTAGAGAAATGTGCAAGATACTAAAGCTAGAATATGGACAAAGGATTGCAGAGCCGTGATGTCAGCTGCTGCTGTAGAAAAGATCCTGAAGATTATTGTCCATGTGCTCCACATGGCTATGTAAGCACATCTCCCCAGATGTGGGATAAAAATGAAACATATTTTGCCTGACATCACTGAAGATCTGTTCTCATTGCATTTCAGACAGGAGAACGTGGCCATAGATGAAGTCACTTAGGTGGAAAAATTGTGGTTGTTTAACTGACTTAAAGTCTATAAATGAAAAATGTCAAAAAAAGAAAGGGACAATAGGTTTTTTTTAATGTTTATCGTGCATAAAGTAAAAAGGAAAAGGCTTAAGCAGGGAATCTACTTGTTAGTTTTAGTGAAAAGCTCCCTAATGACATGGATGCCAAAGAGCTGGAAGAGATTATTAGGTTGCTTATGGAAACTACATTTTAAGAGGAAATTTTTGAAATTGTGTCAGGCACAGTTCAATAAAAGCAACGTATATTTTATTTTATCTTGTCTTCCACTGACATAAGGTTAAATTTCTTTTTCATTTAACTGGATAAATGTAATTTTTTGGAGATGCTATTGTAATTTACAGGGCCTTAGTAAAGAAGAAATAGTTTAATAAGAAAGGAGATTGTGTGGTGCATGGTCATAGTTTTCAATAAAAATAACTGTTAGGTGACTTAATATATATCCTGCTGCTATGGCTTGGCTGAATTCTACTGTCTTGTTATGTCAGACGGCTTCCTGTCTCCTATGGAGACAGCTATTGCTGATGAAGTAAGTATGGGAATATGGAAGTGTGAAAACTGCTTGTTGTAAGCGTTACTGTGAATATGACTGAGTTTTGGCAGACACTAAAAGAATACTCAAGCAAATGTATTAGTTTTAAAATATAAATGAGTGTGAACAGGCTTGGATTTTGTGTAATATTTATCTATGCAACAATAATTAATATTCAGCTATGCCTGAGTAGCAACATACCCTTCAAAAAAAGGTGATCCATCTTTTGGATGTATGTACCAAAGGAAGCATGGTTAATTCACACTGACTTGAGGCTTTTCCAGCAATTTAACTGATTGAAGCAGAGAAGTGAGGTTAGGATTGCTGTTTGCAAAAACCTTTCCTTGAAAGCGAAGGGAAACATTTACAAAACATTTACGTTCACAAACAGTGAATATTATATATATTGTTATGGAAAAAATGCATGATTTCCACAAAAAAAATTGAAAGATTAAATGAATGTTACTGTATAGAACTTGTGAATTATATGGAGATATCTTACTTTATACAGATACTGGAAGAGAGAAAGCCTTCTTGTAATTCTGGAATGTTACGGAGATTTTTTAAGGAGATGAGCAATTTAAAATGGTCTGAGATTTAATTTAGATATGTATAAAATAATATGCTTATGAAATCATTATTTAATGCAAACACAAATGAAAAAATTACTTGTTTAAAGGATTTGCAAAGTAATAATGAATGAGAGATTGGATACCTTCTAAGGTGATGCTTTATAATGAAATACATTACTTTTCTGATTTTTACATATAGACTGACAGTAGGCACACAGGGATGCACAGACATGCTCTTTCTCTTGTGAGAGCACAGAACAACAGGGTCATAGAAGAGTTTATGTTGAAAGGGACCGTTAAAGGTTATCTAGTTCAAATTTCCTGCCATGAGCAGGGACATTCTCAACTAGATCAGTTTGCTCAGAGCCCCATATGATCTGACCTTGAATGTTACCAGGATGGAGCATCCACTGCCTCTCTGGGCAGTCCAGTCCAGTATTTCACTACCCTTATTGTCAAAAACTATTTCCTTGTGTCTCATCTATATTTAAAACCATTTCTCTTTCTAAAATGTTTTTCCTCATCTTTTTTATAAGCCCCCTTTAAGTATTGAAAGGCCGCAATGAGGTCTCCCCAAAGCCTTCTCTACTTTTCTCCAGGCTGAACAGCTCTCTCAGCCTGTCTTCGTAGGAGAGGTGCTTTTGGAGCATTGGACTATCTCAGCAGGTCTATGTCCTTCATGGATAAGATGGGTAATAATTCCTAGTTCATATGTTATTTCACTGCCACCCATGGCATATATACATTTATTAGGAATGTTAGTCTTTGCAAATGTCAGATCCTCTGAGTTTTCATTAATTGTAGTATTTGAAACAAAAGTTAAACTAATAGCAATGCTGCCTGGATATAGAACAATATATTGCAATTCAGGCATAATTAACAAAATAGTTTTAATGGGCTTTAAATGGGCTCCTTCCCACACAGGTTTGTTATGAGTACTGGTGAAATTTACTAGTTCTGAGTGATCTAATTGCTTATAGCCTGTGTCCAACAGATAGTGAGCAAGTACCCACCAACACTTTCTGCTCACCAAAGATACGTAAAGGTGTTTTTTAGAGGACATAATACTTGGTTCGCATAGGTCCTGCATAAGGGTAATCTTTCTATAGCTTGTAATGAGGGTATTTAGCACCACCTTCTCTTTTGTTTGGGCTGCTCTCCTCCCTTTAATTTTCCCTAGTTTTATATTTTTGGGGTTTTTTTTTTCTATTTTTAGCCTAATGTCAAAGCTCTGTAATTGGTAGGTAAAGATATGACTTCTGTCTCTTCCGATGCTGTTTTAGCTTAATTTATTTGTAAAATTTCTTTGTAAAATTTCTTTAGGGCCTTGGATTCTCAGTCTAGTTGCATTACACAGCAGATGATCTAGTAAAAGTTTTCTGTAGAAGTGAAAAGTACCCATTAGAAGCAGAAAAATGTCATTATTTTTCAAGTAACAAATTTTAAAGTAAAGTGACCTAAGAACGTCAAAGCTCTAAAAATTGGAGCAAATGCACTCTTTATTTTGCAAAGCAGAGTTAAAGTATTTTTGTGGCCAATGTTTCAGATTAAAAAGAATTTATGAGGGATCCCCTGGAACTTTCACATTTTAAAGTGGGGAATGAAAGTTTTTCCCTGAAGAGGTTTCTGATGGGTTAGACTCTTTTCCCCAGTCTGCAGATGTTATTCTATGTCTAAATTGTAAAAGTTCATGCTCTGCAGAACTGCTGTCTTATTTAAGACAGTCTGAGGAGCTGGACACTCTAAAATGAGTTACCTCCTTTTAGTTTCAACCAATCCCTTTCCACCCCTAAGGAATGAATGCAAGTAGATGTAAGTGAAAAAATAGGAATTTACTAACAAGCAAAACAGCAACAAGCAAAAGACAATAACAGTAAATAATCACTAAATACAAAACTCATTAAAACTCATTAAATCTCATTAAACTCTGGGAAACGGAGAGACCCAAAGTGGTGGAAATAGTGTTTACAGGATAGAGCCTGCAAGGTTGCCCTTGTGGCTTGAAGGACACAGGGAGAATGGCATCAGCTCTCTACCCCATTCAGTCAACCACACCATCTGGGAGACAAGGGGAAAGAAAGATGGTGAACAAAAGAAGCCAAGAAGCTCCTGGGAAAGCAGGAGCTTTTCGAGCCACTCTAGTGGCAGGTAAGTGCCTGTGCGTGTGGCATCAGCACCACCACCTCCTGCCTCCTCCTGCTGCCTCGTGGGTGTTGCTGGTGTTGGTGCTAATGTCCACTGCACTGCACAAGTGTTGGGGGCAGGACAAGAACTGGTCCGTCGGATGTGGGGTGACCTGGTCCCTGGGACAGGTGCACAGGGATCACTCTGAAACAGTTTTTATTGCAAAATGCTAGTGTTGCAAGCCCAGAAAAAAACCCCAAACAACTTTACTGAGAGTAGTATAGTTTTGAGCCTTTGGGTACCCTGCCTTAATGTTTACTTTTAGATAGGGAAATGTGATCTAGAACGTATTAGGTCCAATCCTAAGGTTATCATGGATAGCATAATGAACCTCAATTCTCTTCTTTAAAACTCTACAATAATATTAAGTAGGTAAAGGGTGTCCCATAGGAGGATATTCTGTTCTTCACGGTTTTTGTTGATAGGGCAAAAATTTTGTGCTTGAATAGGAAAAAAGATCCAATTGTTGCAGTAAAGCATTTTTTTATGGTTAGGAAAGATGTTTTTCATAGGAAATGTAATATAGCGTTCAGTTAAATTTCTGGCAGACATTTTTAGTCTTCATCTTAAAATTTTTAAGATAAGATCAGACTGGAGTATAAATGAAGTTCTTTGGGGATTTGCTTTGTTTGGTTTTTTTGTTTGGTTTGTTTGCTTGTCCTGAAAGGGCAACTTAAATGTAGGGATTCAAAAGATACGATCTCGTATAGCTATACTGTCACAGAATATCTTGACTCTATTTTGTACATTTATTCTTTCAGAAAAACAGGCAGGAAGAAAAATAATTAATGTTCAAAACATTTTTTCATCAGCTCCTCTCAAGGGACAAGAGGAAAAAAAGAGAAATAAAGGGAAAGGATAGATTCAGAAATTAAGGAGACTGTAGAGAAGAAGTGAAGGGTTGGAAAGAAGAAAAGAGTGTATCTGTTCAAAAGCTCAGTTTTAAGTAGAGGTAGGAAAAGCCATGTTTTTTGGCGTGTTATCTGGGGCCCACTGAACACCTTGCTGAGTACCCTGAAAGAGATGGAGTTGTACTGAAGATCAAAGCAGTGAAGACATACTGCCTTCACTGAAAAAAGAAAAAGAAAGGACAGAGAAAAAGAAAAAACCAATTTGAGCTAGATCAATAGGCTTATGGGTCAGTTTCTCAGTAATTTCTATTAAACTAATTATGTGCCATAATACTTTGTTTTACCTTTGTAAAATGTATGGCAGTTTCCAACCTTTCTATGACAGTAATGATTACAAATGTTGGGGATTTTTTTGTTTGGTTTTTTGGTGTTGATTTTGTTTGGCTTTTTTTATTACATTTCGAAGGATTCAGTCACTATGTTGTAAGTAGTACTCAAATACCTTTTTCCTTTAAGCTGTACCTAGACCAAGAGTTGTTTCTGTTTTTGTTACTATATCCTTTTCTTCCCCTGTAAGGAAATGTAACCCAGTAATTAATTACATTAGCAGTTTGCTTATCCTCAAGATCAGATGAATAGAACTGATTTGTAAACCATCACTAAAGCTCGCTTTTTTCTACTCTATTTTTATTTTTAGGAATGTTGTCTCTGCAATTTGAGAGGTGGTGCATTAAAGCAAACTACTGACAAAAAGTAAGTAATATATTCTTCAGGACTGTATGTGTTTATTTTAAACTTTATTTCCAGTTGGTACCCATGTGCAAAGCATTTGCAACCCTAATTACTTGACAGTGCTCCTTTAAGGTGAATCATTGCAGAATTAAAATTACTTCTACTGAAATGTAGCACTGGCATTTTCTTAAATAGTTAAATGGTAAAATGTGCATTTGTTTCAGTATTTGCACACACTTGCTAGTTCTAAATTTTAATCCGCTGGCCTTTGTGCAAAGAAAGTAAATGCAAACTCATTTATCATTGTTTGCATATCTTATCAAACAGCAAAGTGTATTTTCTTCTTTACTCCTGAAAATTACAGTACAATACTTTTGAATTTCTAAACCCAGTATTTTCAATGAATTAATTTTAATCATATTGAAATAATTTTCAATTCTGTATATTTTTTTTTAAATGCACTTCTAGCACACTCTATCAAAAATAGTTTTGTTGCTGACAATTTGCTATTGCTGTATCTGGGTGACAGAACAATATAGCAAGTAACCCTAACAGCTAAAGTGGAAAATGTTGTGGCTTAACGCTTTTTCAGACCCAGTAATAGAGTAGTCTTTATACATTTTGAATAATTTCATAATTATTAGCTTGTCTTAGTATCTTAGAAATATCGTGTGGACTTCATTCTTTCATGCTTTGGAATGCAGTGGTAAGACTTGATCTAGGTACAACATTCTTTTTCACTTACCAGGAAACAATTTATCTGTGGTTTGCAATTGATTTCATGACTCTTGTGAGTTGTCCAGTTAGGAGAATGTTTTATGTTTAGCTCAAGCCATATCTTACCTTCAGAAAACATTATTATTATAGCCATTTTAATGGAGATTTTTGCCAGTACATGAAAATTGTCAGCTGATTTTTAGTTCTGTTATAAATTCCCTTAAATTTGCTCATTGGTTCACTTGCTAAATAAAAAGAAAATTACAAAAATATTATCTCACTAAATTTGTCATGCCCATTTGATATTTGCTGTTGGTAGCTTCCATGTTGCATCTTTAAAAATGTGTATATCTTTTCTTTAATATAAATTTAGATTTTTGGAAATGCCTCATAAGAGATATTAAGAGGAAAATCCACAGACATGTGCATAAAATAATTTTTCTTGTATAATTATATATAAGGTTTTGGGGTTTACATTCTGTCACTCTGTAGGTTAGTTTTAAAGATTTATGAAATGAATTTCTGTAAAAGCAGTTGAACTGTTTTCATAACAGAGTTTCCATAACACCTTATACTTGTTAAACATTGTGGAGTCTTTAATCTGTCTTTCAGCATTAGCTATCATTTCCAAATTTTGAGTTTTTGGAAAAGGATATTACAATTATATCTTTTTCCTCCAACAGCTATAAAATCTAACATGTGCATTCATTCCCTTTGCTCCTTCTTTACTCTGTACATACTAATTTGAGATACAGGAAGAGCATGTCATACTTTTAAAAGCTAATGGATCAGACTGGTATGAGTGCATGCATTAAGCAGTTTGCCATATAGGAAGGCTAAGATTCCTTCTTTTCAACAGAGCACAGCAATTGTTTTGAGTCTGTTGAGAGATTTTAGAAGATAAATGTTTAGTTGAAGATTGATTGAAGAGGCATTTTATTTGTAGCATTTCTGTCTCGTAAAGTAGCCTCAGAAGGCTGCTCTTTGTTAATCAAAGTGCATTAGCTTCTCTTTTGCTTTATGAAATACACAGTTTCAACATTAATTTCAGACTTTTAAAAGTTTCTATTAGCTTTTCTTATTTTAAGATTCATGTATCATGAGAATTTGGAGCGCTTTCTGATGCATCTAAGAAGCACGTATCATCTGACAAACCTCCTGACCTTGCATTAAAGTCTTAAATGTAACAATGATCCTAGGTACTTGCAGGTGCTTTTGCTACTAAAGGAGATCCAGTTCATGTTGCGTGTTGCACTGGTGGCTTGATCACTTGGCTACTTGGAATCCGTTGTATCAGAAGACAGAAGGCCTTGATATAATTTGCATTTCATTTTGCATTTTGATAGGTACATGATTGATTGTAATCAAGTTTGTTGTGTAAGAGTAGTTTCTCAGTTCTGAGTAATGTTAATAATGAGTAATAAATGCTGTAGATAATAAATTACACATGAACCAAATAGTGTGTTGTTTATGCATGTACCTGAATAGCATACCTACAAAAACTTCTTACTTAAATGAAAAGTAAAACATGCTTAAAAATTGTTGCAATAAAACCTCAGTCTGGCATTTTATTGACACAAAGTGGTAGTGTTGCACGGTTTGTTAAAATGTGTTAATGAAGCTTAAGAAAGCCTAATTAGAAAGTAACTACAGATAGGTACCTTTAAGAAAACCAAACCAAACCAAAATGCGCAACAAGCAAAAACTTAAGCACTTGTATTTCTATGAGTTTTTTGGTGGTATTTTTGACTTGCTTCTTTTCACAGATGGGCACATGTAATATGTGCAATTGCCATCCCAGAAGTCAGATTTGGTAATGTCACAGAGCGTACTCCAATAGACACTAGCAGAATACCTTTGCAAAGATTAAAATTGGTAAGTAGTATAGTAATATATGTTCCATATATGCATTGCTATTAAGGTGTTCCAGTATTTGAAATGTATTAAAAATCTGAACTGTGATGGTTGTTGCCAGGAAAACAGCAGTAAGTTATGTTTAAGGTAAGAAATAAATAACAAGAGTTTTACCAAGATTGGCCTTTTGAAACACAATGGCATTGTAGTATTAACATTGTAGCATTAACATTAGTAACAGTCTTTGGTATTCGATTTAATTCAAACTCATTGTTCCCGAAGAGAAGAACAATAAACTTGACCAGCATCAACTGTGACAGTTTCATTTTTGGAGCTGTATTGTTATGAAACCCTAAAAGACAGGGAATACTACACAGTACATATTTGTGAGGTCTTTTTAGTATTGATTTTTACCTCTACTGTTTACGGAGGTGAAAGGATGCACGATCTGTTTGTTACGTGGTGTCTCTGCCATCAGGGTATTGAAAAATATGCATACGATAAATCACACATTAAACAGTGTCATTCAGGAACACTGATGTACTCAAGAAGAGGATATGCACAAGTGCAAAATGTGTTTTTTTGCTGTATTATATGATAATTACTTAATCTATCAGTGTGTGCATGACTGTGATGTTGTCAGATAGAAAGAAAGTGATGTCTTAGAGGAAGTGTAAGTTTTCTGGATCATCCCATACTGTTTCCAATGTGGTTCTTGGTCTACCTTACCTTATGGTCACTTATTTTGAGCTAGGAATATTTTCACTCTGTTTATACTTTAATTTCATTTTATTCTATTCATTATTTTTCCTGTGTAGCTGTATGTCTAAATGTGGAAATACAGCTTGGAGTGCTTTAAAATCGATAGCCTGTCCTTCAAGTGGTAATCTGTTTTGAATTTCTGTTCAAAATATTAAAAATTTGTTTTCACATGTCCTTTTAAAAATAATTTAAAAGACATATGTAGAGAGTATATATATATAAAACATAAAAATATAAGACAACTTGAAAATTTTTAATTCAAGGGTTGAAAACACAGAAATCATGGAAAAATTGTTGGAAGCAACCTCCAAGATCATCAAGAGCAACCTTTGACTAAGTAACACAAAGCCTGCTGGGCACACCTTATCTCAATCTGCCATACCTGTTCATTTTTTTAATACTTCTAGAGATGGTGACATCATCCAGCTTCCCTGGGGAGGCTGTTTCAATGCCTAACCACCCTTTCAGTGAAGAAATTGCACCTGCTATTGGGCCTAACCTCCTCTGGGACTGTGTGAGGCCATTATGTCTTGTCTTACTGTTTTTCACTTGGTGGAAGAGGCTAGCACACCCTCATTTCAGGCAGTTGTAGAGAGTGATAAGGTTGCTCCTGAGCCGTTTTTTCTGCAGGCTAAACTATGCCAGCTTCCTCAGCCACTCCTCACCGGACTTGTACTCCAGGCCCTTCCCCAGATATGCTGCACTTCTCTGGACATGCTTGAGCACCTCAATGTCCTTCTTGGATCACAGGTGTGGCCTCAGCAGTTGCTGAGGACGGGGAGCAGATCCCTGCCCTGGTCCTGCTGGTCACACTATTTCTGGTACAGGCCAGGATGCAATTGGCCTTCTTGGCCACCTGGTCAGGGCATGAGCAGGACCCAGCACTGGCCTTATTGAACCTCACACCACTGGCCCTGGGCCATGATCCAGCCTGCCCAGATCCCTCTGCAGAGCCTTCCTGCCCTCCAGCACATCAACACTCCCACTCAGCTTGGTGTCATCTGCAAACTGACTGAGGGTGCCCTTGATCCCCTTGGCCAGGTCATAGAGATATTAAAGAGAAGTTGCCCTGATTCCTGGGGAACACCACTTGTGACCAGCCACGAGGTGGATTTGAATTAATTCATCCATCCATCCATCCATCCATCCGATGTTGAAATGTATTCTGTGGACTGTCCATGACTTAAACACTGTGAGACTAACAGGAGGCTTTTAGAAAAGGCTTGAATTAATTTTAAATTATTGATTATGAGGGTGTGGAGCCGATGTTTCTGAAATTATGTAATTTACATACCTAGTTTGTTTCTGCAGAATATGAAGCAATTATGTTAATTAGTTATGAACAGTTAGGAGTTTTTAGATTTTCTTCTATTTTTTCCTTCAGTGGATAGAATATTGCTTTTAGTCCTTAGTACTTTTGCAATTCTTGATGCCTCCTTCAACAAAAAATGACATTGAACCACTTGTACTGTATCAAGCTGTATATAAGCCTGTGATATCTTGCAAATATAACAATGTTTAAAAATAGAATATTTGCTTTTCTTAACACTTTTTTAAAGAAGAAGAGTTTGTATATTTGTGTGGATAGAGTGTTGTGAGGAAAGAAGTCAGCTGAATACAGTAGAATTGAGAGGCAGGGTACTTTATAACAGTCACAAATGTAGTAGTGCTGCAGGTAGAAGACAGCCTTCCTTTGAGGGAAGGAAGCACTAGAATCCTGGTTGGCTCATTAAACCTTATTATTCCAGGGTTTAATTTCTCACATTAAATTTATAATGAAGTAGCTAGATTTGTATTATTGTGAGGGAAGTAGGCAGTTTGACCATTTTAAAAGTCTCTGTAGTGATGTAATGCCAATAGACCAATAAAATGTTGTTTCTTGGGTAAAGGAGCAGAAAGAAAAGCCTGCCCTAAAATCACTAGCAGGCTGTCTGCTTTTAAATTTGGTTTTATTGCAAGTAAATTACTGCATCTGTTGATTTTACTCTGGTCTGTTTCAGAGTGAATACCCTAGCTAAGCTGTGTTTCCTGAATGATATATGATATGATGTCATTCTGTATTTTAAAAATAAAAATGAATATGTGTGTGTATATGTATACACATACACATACACATACACATACACATACACATACGCATACACATACACAGACATAAACATAGACACAGGCATAGACATAGACATAGACATAGACATAGACATAGACATAGACATAGACATAGTAGAATTTCATGGATAGTTTTATTTTTTTTAAAACACTGTATCTCAGATACCTCTTGTAACGTGTTTCTCTTGTTTCCTGAAACATGGGGTTCCTACTTCTCTAAAGAGTTTGCTGCCGGTAGCCTTTTGTGTATGTTTTAGCCTTGTGTATATTTGCCACATTATTCTCAATTCAAACATGATCTTTAAGTTAGTCTTCACTTCTGATTGTTGATACTACAGAATAGCAAGCTTTCATACCCACTGGCACTGAATAATTTTCCTCAGGGGAATCCCAGGAATTATACGCAAATTTATTATTTCTTTTGGAATTCCTGCCTCTTCTTTCCTCTGCTCAACCCCACTTCATCCTTATCATTCATTCCTTTTCATTACCATTTGCTCTATACCTGAGAGTAGACAGTTGATACCATCTGCATTGCTGTTAATTTCTGTAAAAGCATAGTGAATTTTCACACCTGGGAATGTGTGAGCAATTGATGCAGGTCAGTTTTGCCCTTTGAAATTTTAGGGACTGGCAGTGCTGCTCTTCAGCATCTAATTCCAGCTTCACAGCTATCCTATTTGATAGATTAGGGACACATTTGTTCGTCTCTCTCCATCATTCAAGCCAGAGAGTTACCAGAACAAAGGCAAGCTTTGTACATAATTTCTTGATACTAAGTCTTCATAAGCAAAAAAAAAAAAGAACCTATTTTTATAATTAATTTTTTGATAAAGCATTGGATACGTAATAAATAAATGTGAGCTTCCCTACTGTGCCACCTCTCCTTTACAAAATTTAGGATGTGTTTTGTTGATTTTTTTTTTTTAATGAGCAGTGGAAAAAAAATTATAAAGGAATTGATTAAGTTCTAGCATGCAGCCATACCAAAATTAGATATTGGACTGTAGAAGCAAATTGTTCCAGTTGTTTGAAACATTTTCTATCACTGTCCTCCTTCTTCCTCCCCCCTGAAGTAATAAGAAGCCCAAATAAGATGAATATCTACTATTTTCGGAGATCTGTAGAGGAGGACCTGACATTTTCTTTAATGTAGCTTGTACAAAGAAACAGCAAAGGAAGTAAAAAGCCAATGTTTTATTTTTTACAAATTAAAAAAACATCTGTGCAAACATGAACATATTGATAGGCTTATTTTTATTGCTTAGCCAGTCGATGTAGTGATTGCTGTTAAATGGTTTCAATTCATTAGAAATTGTGGATTGAAATCAGTGTGTTTCCTGTCAGTCTTGCCACTATTAAATATTTAAGATATACTAATTTCTTCCAGAGTAAAACTCAGTATATGTATCATACTAACAGTAATTCATAGATTTAAAATTGTTTTATTCAGCTGTTTCATGTTTGCAAATTACTGGGTTGTTATAGCATGCCAACATACTTTCATATTTCTCTAGTTTTCTCGGTAGGTTATGTGTCAAGTGACATCACTGCTGAAAATGTACGTGACAGTGGAAATTTTTATTAAAAATTAAGTTTTTTGAAGTTTTTTTCCTGAATGCAAGTAGACAAAATAAATAGAAGATTTGACTGCTTTGTTTTTTCATAGGGGAAGAAAAGAATGTGATACACGCTGGTGAAATTACTTCTATTTTAGGGGTATAAACCCATATTGTTGGACTTCAACTGACTTCTCATGCAAAAGCAAAAGACCTCCTAGGCAACCTTAGTGTTGAGAGCATTCCACAAGGATGCTATAACGTATGGTTTCTCCGTGTTATGTCTGTGATGATACATTTTGTCTCTCTCTCTTTTTTTTTTTTTTTTTTTTTTTTAATATTTTTGAATGGATAAATGAGATTATCCTGGTCTTCTTTTGTCAGTCAGGCTTTCTTTCTCCATTCTATGACATTCACATCCATCAGACACTTTGAGTTCAAATAGCCACATGGAATGACAATTTGCAATTACCAAGCTAGGAAGGAAATAAGTTGAATATGGGCATTTAGTATGAGTCCTAAAAGAAAATGTCTGAAGGGATATACTTACCATATCACACATTATAAACCAATTTTTTGCATAAATTACAGTATGCTAGTGTTTTGTGGACACATAGCTCAGATGGCTTCTGTTCCAGCGGTCTCCAAGTTTAGCAGCAGACATGAGCTAGTGTGAAAACAAGAAAGACACAAATGCTAACTTAAGTACTTTTAACCACAGTGAAAGTGTTAGGAACAGATAAAAGAGAGGCGAAGTTGCTGAGAAGTGATGGGATGCAGGGGCATCATCTGAAATTTATACATGTAAATGCATAATTTTAGCTAATGACAAGTTGGAGGAAGTACATAATTTGAAAAATATATGTTGTGAATAAGTCTGGTGTCAGCTTCCATCCCAATGCTGTTAAACAGCATTGAACAGTTTACACAAAGCAGACAAAGCTTAGGTTTCCAGCTGAGTTTAGTTTTATTTAATTTATTTTTGCCTTGTTCTATTTGCTTTAAGTCTCCAAGAGAAGTTTGGTGTATGCTTATGCTTTTAAAATTCAGTTTTTCCTTGATTATTTATATGCATGGGGCTTTGGGTCATAGGAAACAAACTGTAATTCTTTGTATGTCAAAGTCAATGATAAAACTCAATTTTACTTTGGGAAGGGAAAAGCTTTTCCCCAAGTACCTAGATAGTCTCTATTTTCAAAAGAGTGTTAATTACTCAGCTCTAATTATAAATATGAATTATCTGCATAAAAAAGTCTCTGGAGATGAAAAATTCAGATTGACCTCTCGAATATCAAATCAGCCTTTGAAAGTAAGTGCTCTCTTGTCTGTTTTTCTATTTTAATATAACATGGGACTAAAACTAGAATTAAATAAAAGACTGTGCTAGTATATGGCCAATGAATTCAAGCCAACAGGAATATTGAGCCTAGTACCATTCAGCCTTGCCAGGCATGTGACTTGTAATGAATGTAGACCTTGTAAATGAGAGTGTTTAAATGTTTCATCAATTACAGCAGAAATACTTAAATAGAATCATTAGCATCTGTTCCTAGACCTATGTATTTTGAGATGTCAGCTCTAAAATCATGATTTCAGTAGAATATTTATCAAATTCAGTGAAATATGTTCTTTTGGTATTTTTTATGTTTCAAAATGCTTGGGTATTGGATTGACTTTATCCTGATAGGCAGTCACTGCAATGCTGTGCTGAAACATGCACATGCGATGCCTTTGTTTCTCTATCTGTAGAGTTTCCTATTATTTTTATACTTGAAATACTATTTCTCCAACAAAATAGAGGTAGAAAATGAGTTTTGGAATAGCTGAAGTTGCCCTGAAGCTTTTGATGACCTCAGATTTGTATTTGACAAGTGAACCAGCTATAACCACAAGTGTACTCTGACTAAAGAACATTATTTTGAAAAGAAATCTACAGTGTGATGATGACTGATCTACAAGCCTTTCAGAATCTGGCTGAAGCCATAAAGGTTTTTTAGAACGCTGTACACTTTAAAATTTGCACCTGAAGGCAAATAATAGTGAGCTTGAAAGCCGAAGATTATGGTATTGAAAGATACATCAATTCTGAAAATATAGAGGTTTCTCAGTTGTATGGCACTGAAGAATGGCATGAAAGCAAAAATTTGTATGAGCTTTTAAAAGAATGTGCATGTATTCTCCTGCATGTCATTCTGTTTTAATGATTAAAAAGGATTAAAGACATTTGAGGACACTGCTCATCTTCTCTGTTCTAATTTGTAATGGAATTCATTTGTTAAAACTACAGTGAGCTAGTAGAACTATTGCAGCTGTGTTTGTGAAAAAGTAGAGAAGTTCTTGCAGTGATGTATACCAGTGTTGCTATGCGTTTCTGGTAATACAAAGAAGTATTGATTACTTTTCAGTGTTTCCAAAAATATTGCTGGAAGGGCCATTGAACAGAATTGTTATGCTGTAGATACAATTACGTATTAACTAGATCATTGCACACATTCACTGACAGTGGGACTGAAATTGACAGAAATCTTGAACCAGACATTAAGATATTTCCAAATTGTTTTATAACTGTTAATGAAATTGCTTTTAGTAATAGACTTGATTTTAAAAAGTGTTAAACTAAAAAGAATGCAGTAGTTGCTTACTGCAATACATAATTTATTAAAAATGTAGTGACTCATTGCCATCATATACAAAATAAAATTTACTATATGTGATTTAGTCAGAGTGTTCATAAGATTTTTAATAAGGATATTAAAAGAATATAGTTTGCTGGCTGTATAGTACTTATTGTCAGAATAATGTGTAGATCCTATTGCAAACTGTCAAGTTTGTATCTTGCAGAGGTACGGTACTATCACGTCTTATGAAAGATATGGCAAATGTTAGGAATGCATTACTATAAATAATGTCTGAAGACATGAACAGAAAGAGACATAAACATGTCTGTTGTTATAAGTGTAGTAACTGTCAAGGATTAAATGTGTCCAGTGTATACAGAATTTAGAAATCTGGAGAAAGATAACTGGTACCAGGTTTGTATCTATAAGAAAATAATTTGCAGGCACCATAATCCAGGAAAATTTATCTCTGATTATTACATGCACAAGTTATGTACCTGGCTTTTGTTTGTATAGTGATTGAATACATACCATATTTTTAAATGTAAATTAAAACTGAAAAAATCTTCCATGATTTTGTATCACATCTCTGTTCAGGCTACGGACAATTCCCAATACCCGTACAGGCTGATGGATGAATAGATTGACAGCAGAGAATGACTTGGGAGTACAGGGGAAAAAGCTGGACACTTGCTGTCAACATGCACTTACAACCCAAAAAGCCAACAAGCCAAGTGCATCCTACGCTGCATGAAATGCAGCATGGCCAGCAGGTCAAGAGAGGGGACTTTGTGCCTCTACTCTGCTTTTGCGAGAGTGCTCCCAGTTGGAGTAGTTCATCCAGTTCTGGGGTTACCCAGCACAAGAAAAAATAATCGGCCTATTAAAATGGGTCCAAGACAAAAATGATCAGAGGGCTGGAGCAACTCTGCTATGAAGACAGGCTGAGAAGGCTGAAGCTTTTCAGACTGGAGAAGAAAAAGCTCTGGTAAAAACTTACTGAGGCCTTTTAATATTTAAAAAGAATTTCTAGAAAATTAATCTAAAAATTTTTTTACCAGGACCTGGAGTGACAGGACTACCAGCAACTGTTTTATACTGAAAGAAGGTAGATTTAGATGGGATGCAAGGAAGACCTTTTTTTTCACACTGAAAGTGGTTTAATGCTAGAGCAGGCTGCCCACAGAACGTGTAGGTGCCTCGTCATTGGAAGTATTCAAGGTCAGGTTGTATGGGGCTTTGAGTAACCTGGTCTAGTGGCAATGGGGCTGAAAGTAGATGATCCCTTCCAACCCAAGCTGTTCAAAAATTCTAGAGGATATGAAACAGTGGAGAGTTCCAAGGAATAGAACAGTAATGAGGTGATGACCCACTGATGTGTGAGGAACTGTTGGATTTTTTTAAATGTGTATATAGTCAGTAGCACAGCAAAATTTATTCAAAACTGCTTTAGACTTGCATATAATAAAAAAGTAAATTTCTAGAAGATTCAATATTACGACTTTATGGTGTCATAAATGCTACTGTTAATAATTGCAGTGATGCTCCAGTTAAAATCACCTTACCCCAGATACAAAGGTGATGGATTATAATTATGGTAAAAATGTTCTGTTATAAATATGCATTTTAAAAAGGGTGCAATATTCCCTTTCCTCCCATCAGTGGGCACTTTCCCTGATTGCCATGACTTTTCAGATGTAATGGAGTATGTCTTGGCAACTCCATCTGCCAATTCCATTAGGACACTGAGGTGTATCTCACTGGGTCCTCTGGGCTTGTGTATGTTCAGGTCCCCTTGGTGGTCTTGAACCTGATCTGCTCTTATTCTGTCTTGATGTTTAGGGACTTCAGAGATGTGGGAGGAGTGATTACTAACACTGAGGCAAACAAAATTATCAAGTACCTCACATTTTCTTTAATCTTCCATTTCTGACCAACATGCTTACAGAAGCCATTTTTACAATTCTTTGTATCCCTTGCCAAATTCAGTTCCAGCTTGTGCTGGTTTGAAAGCAAACCAGTGGGAGAACTCAAGTGAGAACTATAACTTAATAGGAAAATTAAAATAAAATGCAGTAGTTTAAAAACTCTGACAGAGTCAGAATACACCCTGACACCCTGTGTGTCAGAGTGTTGGCAGCAGT
>JAODKT010001744.1:27812059-27831730 GCA_027576195.1 Cossypha heuglini
TAGTTACCCAGTAAGACTGGCTCAGCAATTCTTTTCTTCTATATCAAAACTTGCTGTCATTTCTATACCTTCTTCAGAATCTACATTCAAAGATCTTTCTGTTATACATACATAACTGTGAGACCTTCCTGTCAAATCTTTATCCTTCCCAAAGCATTTGCACAGTCACTTCTAGCCCCCTCCGCTTGTTACGTATGCTGCATGCCATTTCATAAATTTGATTTATTTTAAGGATAGCATTATGAGTTATTGATAAATTAATTACTTGGACAAATAATTGGAAATAGTTCAATACTCAGTTAGCTTTCAAGTTAAATTTGGATTTTTAGTACTTTTAAGTAATTTTTTCCTATTGTTTCTCTCACTTAAAGTTCTCTGCCACAAGACATTTGTGTGATGATCCTTGGAACATTACTGTGAGACCTATTCCCTGAAGGGTAAAAGGTCCAGTTCAGGTTATGAGCTTGAGAACTTGTGTTCATGAACAGATACTGGTTTTCCTTTAGGAAGCTGACTGCTATTTGAAATAATATTTGTAAGGAGCTGCTGAAGAAAGTAGTAAGTTGATTCGCATAGCATATTCTGAGGATTTAAAGTAACTCAAGTTAATGTTCATTTTAAAGAGAAAAAATGATGGCTGACCTGCTGCCTGGGGTTACCTTTTTCTTCCATTTGCTGAAGTAGCTCTCTGTGAGCTTTCTATACATGCAGTTTCCAAGAAAAGGATAAAATATCATAAAGTTTTAGATAAAGGTTTTTTAGTGGAAAAATGGCACAGTCTATCAGAGGCTAGCGATTTGTCCTGCCTTTTTTTACTGTGCAGCTTTTTAAACATTTAATTTATTTCATGATGCTGTTTTGTTTGGTGTTCCTCTGTTACCAGGAGAAAGTATGGTCTCTTAGACAGCTGCCACAGCTTGCACTAGAGACGAGTCTCTTAAATGCTCCAAATGACAGACAGCACCATTTTGTTTCTGGAGAAGTGGCATATTTTCCCTGAACATATAGTGATGTGAGATAATTTGCTAGGCACATCCAGCATGTTTAACCGTGTGGTCTTCAGGAATGTCTGTGTGTTGTTCTCATTACCAGCAAGCATTACATCTGTCTTGTCAGCTCTGAACTTAAGCAGCTTACTTATTCCTTGCACCTTATCACAGCAGGGCACTTGGCAAGCTGAGAGACTACACTGTCCAAGTCTGACAAATATAAATCTTAAAGCAATGTCAACATCATAAGGATGGCACTGCAGCCTACATCATCTTCCAGTTTGTCCAGTGGCCTATATTTTGCTGAGTGACACTATGACAGAAAATTCTCGTGGTGGAGAGTCAGTGTCACTGTCTGCTTTTTTCAGCAGAGAAGGAAGGGCCTGTATGAGGAGGTTTCATAACAAATTAATACATAGATTGTCATGGAGCTCAAAAAGTGAGTAATGAATATGTTAACTTCATAGTTCAGAAAATTTAGCTTTATGAAACTGGGCAGATACAAATGTAAATGCACACAGGTAGAGGCTGTAGAAAATATCCTGGATTTGAAAAATTATATATTCCTCTGCTTTTTTGCACATCAGAGCAGTAGTGGAGACACATTCTTGAGCAAGTTTACATCAGCTTGACTGTAAATAAAGAAGCCATTGCAAATACAAACTTTGTTTTAAAGACCTTCTCATCTTGAGGAAGAGATAATATATAGGAACCGTAGTCTTTAGCACGGTGTCTCATGTTTATCTTCCCCTTAATAGGAAGGTAGCCATCTACTTTATTCAATGTTAAGGCAACATAATCTCCATAGAAGTCATGGCTGGAGAAAGAGAGCAGAACATAAAGCAGAAAAATTAATGGTACCCAATACTAACCATCTGGTCTATAGTTTGTTGGTTTTCTTCTACAGTATTAAAAAGAAATTCCTTGATGATAGAGAAATTACAGTCTTGCAGTAAATCTGGAGATTACTGGAGAAATTCTAGATCTCTGACTAAGAAGGCTTGACTTAACATCGCAGATGTTCTTTTGGTTGTGAGTCTTTTGCTTTTTGACCATCATGGAAGAGTATTTCTACCCTTGTGAGAGGTGTTTGCTTTTTACAACTGATACCTGCTGGCTGGGTAATTTTGCTGCTGTAACACAGTTTGCAGTTTAAACTTAGCATATTCAGAACTGTCTATGATGTCCAGGCACTTTTCAGTTCATCATAATTTCAAGACATGCTATCTACCTGAAAAATACTGTGGTCACTATGAAAGCTGCGTTTGAGGTATGTCTTTGAGGTCATGTCTCTCTTTCCCCTAGGAATTTTCTGTTTGCAATACATCTAGTTCATTAACTAGTCATGGTAAAAATTATCTCACTATAGCAAGTAGAAATCGGATAGCTTTTAAATAGAAATTGAGAATTTGCGCCCCCCCCGGGATGTGATTTGTTAGGTGAGTGGAAAATGTAGGAGATTAAGGTTTGCTGAAGGTGTCTGCCATTCCTTCCAGAATCACAGGATTATTTAGGTTAAGAAAAACCTCTGAAATAATTGAGTCCAACCCTTGACCGATGGGTGCCACATCCAGTCTTTCCTTAAACACCTCCAAGGATGTAACTTCACCACTTCCCTGGGTTGTACATTCCGATGTTTAACAACCATTACTGTGAAATAATTTATCCCATTCAACCTCAACTTCCCCTGGAGCAGCTTGAGGCTATGTCATCTTGTGCTGTTCCTAGTTACCTGGGAGAAAAGGCTGACCCTCACTTGACTACAACCTTCTTTGAGGGAGTTGTAGAGAGTAATAAGATCTCCCCTGAGCCTCCTTTTCTCCAGGCTAAATAATCTCAGCACCTTCAGCCACTCCTCGTAGGACTTACTCTCTAGATATTTCACCAGCTTTGTTCTGGACTTGCTTTAGGTTCTCAGTGTCTTTATTGAAGTGATATCTTTCTCAATACAGGAACCTACAGTTTAGCTTTTTGGGTCATGTCTTTGTTTGTTCGAGTGATTCCCTTTATACAGCTGTGTAATTGTGACTAGCATACAAGCAGGTGTCAAAGGAGTACTTGCTGACCTAATATTTGTATTATATTAGGCTTTGTGCTGTCCTATTCAGCTTTTTGTAAATTACAAACATTTGTCCCAGTATTTCCAGATGTATATGACTCAGCCTTTTTTTGTCATGATTTTCAAAATAAGTGGAACAAAATGAAAGCATAGAGATTACAAGAGTAGGTAAGCAATATAGACATAAGGGAGATATATTAAATGTTTATCCCTTGCTATCAGATTACTTTAAAAGAGGAAAAGTAGGGTCAAAATTCTTGTCAACCTGAGTGTGATGAAGTGGCTAGTGAGCAGTCAGTGGGATTGGATTATGGATGAGACTTGGTAGACTTTCAGTATATCTGATCTGTGTGAAAGGAGAGTTGATGTTGGAAACTGGTTTTCTTTTTGTTTTAGATCAGAAGGCAGGGATTGACCTATCACTCAATATAGAACCTTAAACTGTAGAGCAGTTTGTAAGAAAAGCAGCCAATGGCTAAATATTTTTGACGTTAGTGATTATTGTTTGAGAGAAAAGAGAAAACTTCAAAGTGCAAATGAACATTGCATCTAAGTTAAAGGAAGAAAATACATAACATAAATAATTGAGGGGGATAAGTACAGTTCACGTAATTCATTTGGGGCGGCCAGATCCATAATTTTTTGAATGGTCTCATTTCAAACTTTTGTTTTCTTCAGTGCAGCAAAATCTAGGCATAAAGTAGCTGTACTAGAAACGGCTTTGTTCCTAAATTATCATCATAACATTTTCAGGTATTACTAGTTTTGTTAATAGAACTAAATATGTATTTATACATATCATCTTCATATGTGCAGTAAATTGGATTTTCCACTGTCACGATGACAATAGTAGTAGAATTGGTAAAGTGGGTATCCTATAGGTGATCTTCTTGGCTTGCTGTATTTGTCTAGCTGTTTGAAATTTAGACTTATGGAGCACTGTGTAGTGATCACACCACAAAATCCTTCTTTGTTTTTTATCTCTCAATAACATTTTTCTTTACTTAGTGCATGCGATCACCCATTTAGCATAATTTAGGTATATAAAACACAGTTGTGAATCCTAAAGATTTTATTATGCATCATATAGTTGTCTATATGTTGCTGATTGTCAACTGAAAAAACATTAAAGACACCACCCGCTACTTTTGCTCTGCATTTTGTCACTGTGCTATTGCAAAATGATAACCCTCTGTGGTATCTTACATAGCCATTTTAAGGTTTCATGGGCTGGTGATGAATTTTGTGTAAATATGGTAACGATTATGTTCTAGGTGACTCAAAGGTATTGCAAAGACCCTTCCCTTTCATATCAGTAAGATGATTTTATATTAATACCAGGCTAAGTTCTGGTATTACCTTTAGTTTGCGTGCAGATCTTTGATGTAGATCTTCATCAATCACAGAGCCTCTCAAGTAGTTCTGAAATGATATAAAGGATTTACACATACTACTTTATCTTTCTGCTGAGGGGTGAAAATTCTGAATGTGTTGTTGTAGTAATCCTTCCCCTTCCCTTTCCCTTTCTTCTTCCCCTTCCCGTGTTGTTTTATCAACTCAATCTGGACAACAAGTTTTAATAGTACATACTGTTCCTTGAGAGTGGAAAGTGGTTAAGATAGTAGGTGACCCAAATTCTTGAGTGATTAAGCTGATCCTATAAAAAAGTGCTAACAATTGTGAAAACTTCCACTATGCTCAGGCTTATGGATCTGAGCTTAACTGATGGTGCTGACCCTTGGTCAAGGAAGTACTTGGGGATGAAAAAGCTTAAACTTCTGCAGTTATTTTGTAGGAACAATTTTAAGGAGTAAGGAATGACCATAAGGTACTTTTAGACATGTTTGAGAGCTTACCAGCATTTCACCTGAAATTTTTTTGATTAATGTTTTTACTGAAAATGGAAACATTTCTTTATAGACTGGGATTTTCTTTAGAGCTGTATAGAGGGTTTTATATTATGAAATAAAGCAAAGTGCTTAATGGAAATATGGGATTATTTTAAAAGGAAAGAGAAATATTTTGTTTCAGTTAAAACTTGAGTTTACTTCTTTTTCAGGCATTTTTAAAAAAACTGGAACATTTATCTTAATTTCGGTTTCTTTCAGTTTTTTTGTGATTGGAAGGTTCATGTCTTTCATTTAGAAATTCTCAAAATGACAGTTTTCAGTGAGTGTCCAGGATTTTTTTTTTTAATTGCTGTTACTGATTTCTGTTTCATTGGAACTTCTTGATATTATTTAGATTTCTTAGATATAGCTTCTCTTATAGATTAAAAATTTTCCTGCTTTCCTTAGGATTTGATTGGAAAGTCAGATTACTTCACTGCATAATCCTGAGATCCTTCAAAAGCAAAAAGAGATGATGTTGCTAAATAGAGCAGACAGTTTTATGTAACCACATATTTAACTATGAAGAAAGAATTCACAGTGATCAGAACAGTTTAATACAGTGAAAGAATGAGAGTTTGAAGAGTAAACCGTGTAAATCAAAGTGTTTTCTAGACTAACCACCGGTGTGAACATAAAAATAAGTTAATATTTTTAAAATCAGAGTAGCAGTATAGAGTATTTTCTGCTTTTGTTATAGATGCTGGTGCTGTATTATAGGTGTAAACTGTAGGATTTATTTATTTTGTGGCAAGGTTATATAGCACAGAACTTTCTATACTGCAATTCCTTGGTAGATTTTTATTTTAAAATAATTACGAAGGTGAATATGTAATTCTCCACAGCAGGTTACAGCTTGTAACTTAGGGGAGGTTAGGAATGGACCACTTAGCGCTTTTGGTGAATTATCTGACTTCTGTACTTAATTTGCAATGAAGTTGCTTCTTATCTAAACATAAAGCTTCAAACTTTTCAAATATCTGCTAAATGGCAAATCTTAAGCAGTAAACTTGAAAGGGAAAAGAGACTCTAGATAACCAAAGCGATAATTTGTGGCTTTTGTTAAAAACTCTTGTTACAGTGTTAGGGAAACCAATTGCCAAGGCAAGCTTCTCCAGAGCTGACCAGGTCCTCAGTGGAACAGCAGATCATGGTACACAGCAGAGTTTCTGAGGCATGGGAGTGCCAGAGCATAGGGAGACCCGCACAGACCTGGCAGCTCTCAGGAGAGATACTTACAAGGTCCAGGCATTGCCAGAGAAATTGCGGCCACCTACACATGTCTACAAAGCAGCCCTGGGGATGTGTGACTTACTAGGGAATGGTGCAGCAGTTAATGCAGAGGGATGCACAGTAATGATGTTGACACCTTATCAGTTCAAACGGTGAGTCGGTGATCGTCATCTGCCTAGGCGGTGTCATCCACCTGGCAGAAGCCATGTCTTCTGCAGTAACCAGAACTGATGTGGCTACCCAGGGTAAGTTCCCAAGAAAACATGCAGCTGTTCAGATCTCAGGCTGCAGAGCATGTGTTGCATTAAGAGTAGTGCAAATTCTTCTGTTGTGTTAAATTTGGCAGAAAATAAACTCCCTTGCATTTTATCTGTTCCTCTGATATCAGAGGGATTTGGAGCTGCTAGGCTTAGATATTAAGCAACAGAAATGGAGAGAGCCAAGTGACAGTGTACATCTGGTTGGGTTCGATGAGAACTACCATGATAATGGATTTACAAACAGTGTGATAACACTGTATGCCTGGTTGCAACCAATGAACTCTCATGGCAGGACTTAGAAGTGTGGTCACATTCAGTACTCGAATGGCCAGGTGCAAAATAGTGTTGTTTACTGAGCAGCAGAAATGCAGGTTCTTATTGGATTGACATTGATATATACTCTGTCTGCAGAAGGACATGTGAATACCTAGATTATGAATAATAGAGCCAACAATAAATGCATTAAATTTTGAGATGACTATATATTGTTAAAAGTATGATGACACACACAAGCTTGCTTTCTGAATTTTATCAAGAAGCCCTCAGTAGAGCTGATTATTCAAGTCTTACCCAATAGGCATCCCTATGGAGGAGGACATAGGTATAGCCTGTTGATCATCCCAGAATACAAAAGTAGAATCTCCTGTCACCCATCTCTACTTATGCTACACTTACAATGGGTTTTTCTGAGGGAGAGGAAGAGGTAAAGTTACAGTTGTAATTTCATGTTTAGGTGGAATTGGACTGATTTTAGGCATTAACATATGTGACAATGTGAAAAGTAATATGTGCTTTGGAGTTAGAGAAACACAGAAACATAGGATGGCTTGGGTTGGAAGGGACCCAGTGGGCCATCTGGTCCAACCTCCCTTCTCAAGCAGGGTCACCCTAGAGCACATAGCAGAGAATTTCTCCACATGGTTCATTTAACAGGCCCAGCATTTAGCAGCGGGCCCACTTTATCCTTTGTTTTTCTTTTGAGGTTGATGTATTTGAAGAATCCACTTTTGTTGTCCTTGACATCCATTTAATTCCACGTGGGCCTTTGTTCTTCTCGTCTCATTTCTACTTACTCTGACAACCTCTCTAAATTCATTCCAAGTGACATGAGACTGCTTCCAGCTCCTGTGTATTTCCTGCTTACCGTTGAGTAATGAGAGAAGTTCTTTATTTATCCATCAGGTCTTTTTTCCCCTTGTCTGATTTCTTGCGCATTTGGAAGCATTGTTCTTGAGCCTGGAGGAAGTGATCCTTGAATATCAACCAACTCTCTTGGGCCGCTTTACCCTGCAGGGTCTGTTCCTATAGAATTCTTCCAAGAAGATTCCTGTAGAAGCTAAAGTTAGCTCTCCCAAAGTCTGTGGTTGTAAACTCACTTGCTGCCCTGCTTTCTCCTCATCCAGTACTGAATTCCACACTCTCATGGTCACACCTCCAGCAAGGCCATCCTGTTTGTTAGTATCAGTTGGGCAGCACACCATTCCCGGTGGGGTCTTCCACTACATGTGTCATCTGTGCTTTCTGGAAACCTCCTGGGCTGTTTGTGTTTCACTGTGCTGGTTCTGCAGCAGATGTCAGGGTAGTTAAAGACCCCCCAAAAGAACCATGACCTGTGACTTTTGAGGCTGCTTCATGCTGCTGTAGATGGCCTCATTCGCTTTCTCCTCCTTCTCAAGACAGCCTGTAGCAAAAAGTTTATGTAGAGTTAATGATGCCAAGTTCAGCTTTCAGTCACCATTTTGAGAAATTTCTTTGTCTTAGTTCTCAAAAGCTGCACTGTTTTCAGCAGAGTATGTCTGCTCTTCCATGTCATACCATCCTTTGCTGCCATACTCCAAAAGCTGTAGTGGTAGTTCTTGAGATATGATGGGACAAAAGAGTGAAATCTTTTTGGAAATTTGCTTTATGTGAAGTATCATCCTTAGTAAAAGCAAATACAAAATTTTTTTAAATGCTTATTTCTCTAGCTTTTCTGATTAATTGGTGGAAATTTTTGTGCTCTAAGAACCTGTATTCATGCTTATTTTGGACTGAAGGATGCAGCAGGCATTGCTTCTTTAGAGCAAGAGTAGCCTTATAGAAGATATCATCTGTACATGCAGAGTGAAATTAAAAATTTGCATTTAATAGTACTCTAAGAGAGAAGTTAGTTAGGTTTATATTATAAATGAAATATCTCAAGCCGATGACTTAAAAAGGAAAGAAAAAGGACTGAAAATTGTACCATAGATGGCACATATTGACTACATTTTGTTTAATTCAATACTGGGTTTTTGATTTAACAACAATAATAAAATTACTAAAACTTACCAGTAAATGAAATTTCTTTTTTTCTTTCTTCTTACATTTCTCTCACTCTCTTGAAAGCTGGTATAATTATGCTTTTTGTATCTTCAGACTGAGTAGAAAGCTAAAGGTAATCTGCTAATGTAATTCAATCACTGATTCATATATATCCATCTATGTATAAATTGTCATTATTATTCTAATAAATGGAAATTGCTGTTTTCAGCAACTTCAGTTTTGCACAGTAAAGTTTTCCCAAATTCATAAAATTCTTACAATCCCTAAAATTCACTGGTAAAAAAGGAGAACCTTCTGTGTGTAACATTTAAATGTAAAAATTTCAGTAAAAAAATCAATGAAGAAAACAGAGATCTCCTGCTAGTCTGCAGGAGAATCTCACAAAAGGTAGGTATCTGTTCAACCCTGATTAGGCTGCTCTACAGCTCTGTTTCTGTTGCCTGTTGCTGCTTCCCTATAGTCACTTGACCCACTGAGGACAGGGTCTATTCAAAGTTTCTGTCTTAGTGCTTAAGCAATCCAAACAATGTCATACTTTGAAACTGATACATGCAGTGAAGTGATCGGATGCCAAACAGCAGTCACATTCACGTTATTACTCTGACATGATATTGCTTTAGATTTGTAAAGGACAATTGTGGTAGAGACTGTCACTGGAGGGGTATGCAGTTCTATATGTTAGAGCTGTCTGTGTAGTTCTAAGATATCTTCAAAACCTCCATGACAATAAGTATAATTTAGTTGAATAATAGCTGTGTTGGGAATTAAGAGAATAATTTGTAAGAATTGCATTGCATTGCATTGTCTTTTGTCTAGAAGACAAAACTACCCTTAATGGTGTAAATCAATACCAGATACAGCTGGAATACAAATGAAAACCTGGCAGTCCTTCACAGCCAGCCAGGAAATAGAATGAGATGTGTAATAAAGCTTTACAAGAGTTGTTACAGAATGGTTCTAAACCGACTTTCTATTTTTTTATTATCTGCATGCTAATGCTAAGATATTTGATTTTTTTTTTTCTTTTAACATCCTTATACGCATTTGGTTTTGCCATGGAATTGAATGTGCAATCTGCAGAGATTATTATTATCTGCAGAAGAATTGTTAAGCTTCAAGAATCTGTGCAATCTAATTTACTGAAAATTTTATAATTTTTGTTATATTTTTGTTATAATTTTTGTTATGATTTTTGTTCTTCAGACTTCATAATTCCCCAAGAGAATTACCGTGTCATGTAGCTTCAATTAGCAGATGAAGACGAAAAGCTTAAAAGTGTTTTGTAAATCTGAGACAGCTGATTTATGACTTACTTATTCAGTGACAGTACCCAAGGGAATGGCCTCAAGCTGGAGAGGTTTAGGTTATAGCTGACGGAACTCAAGAAGTGTTTGGACAATGTGCTCAGGCTCATGGAGTTTCTCTTGGGGTATCCTGCACAGGACCAGGAGCAGGACTGAATGATCCTGAAAAGTCCCTTCCAACTCAGAATATTCTCTGATTCTATGACATAGTTTTGACTTAGTAAGAAAAGTAAGATTTGCTGATCATTCTATTTTTCAAATTAAACATTCAGTTTGAAGCAAACTGCATTTCCTGCAATGCACCAGCATTTTAGTAATGGTCACAAAACTGTGTTTCACGCTCAATTACTGCAGTGTAGTCCATGGAATTGCATTATTTGTACACTCTTACCACTTTTACGTAGTTGTTAATTGTTTATATTTGTAAAGTAACCCCAAAGAATAGAAGGAAAAGAAGCAGGAAAAAATAATTTCAAGTAAGGAGGAGAAAACATACTGTGAATGAAACACAGAGCATATATCAATATTGCTGTTACTGAAAACATTGCTGATTATCACAAAGAATTTGCATTCAAAATACTATACAAAATATATATTGTAACATTGTTCTGTGAGCATTACCACAGTTTTTCTTTGAAAGTTGTTTTGAAGGAGTATTTTTTTTGCTAACGATTCACATCAGCTAGGAATAACCTTTTCAAATTTGGACCTCAAGAATGATCCATTTCTTTGTTTCCAGGCATCTTTATGATGAGCATAGCAGACGTGCCACCCTGGAAGCTCAAAATACTAAAAAGCTATGTTGATGTGAAAAAGATGCTAAAAGACCTTTGCCACAATCATATTTCCTCTATAAAGTGTAAAAGCTTGGATGAGCACTATCATTAAAAATTCCATATATTGAAGAATAAAGTTTAGATGTTCTCTAAGAAAGGCTTCATTGCTATGTCCTGGGGGGAAGGCATAATGGAAAAGTTACTCATTTAAATGTCTATAAATTTCTTATACTGTTGGTATTACAGCACAAATAAGTACTTCAGCCAAAATGACACAAGGGCAGCAGAAAGCCTCATGCCACAGAGCCAGCAGTCTTGCAGAACCAAGTTACCATGACTTGTATCCCATAATGCTGACATTCATAGCTGGATCATGGAGTATACAAGTTCTTAGTCATTTTCTGAGTATATAGGATAACTGCAACATCCGAATGTTGCCTGACCATGTTTTTATAGCTTTTTAAAGATGAATGCTTTCAATATTGAATTTCGATTCCTCCATTTCAATATGTCTTTTTCATGTTTTTCAATGGCATCGTGTGGATATAATCTGTATTTTATCCATGGCACATTTTTGTCTTCAGGTTGTTTATTTTGGGTTTTTTTCCAGAGTTGCTCATTCCCTGATTCTTTATGTAGATAGTAAAAATGTACTATCTAAAACCTGTCGGAGCACTGATCTTTGAAACAGTAGCATTTAGCACTTTAGAGATCATGAGCCCCTTTACATATGGTTTATATTCCATTCATGTGCTTACTCAATTTCTGTTATGCTGTTATTCCTTACAGTTGCTGCTGAGCTTTTTTTCAAAACCATCCATAAAGAAATTCTTCCTTTAAGTAGCTTTTGAATTTCATATTTGTGATAAGAAAATAAAAAGTTAGATTGTTTTTTCAAGCCATCAAATATATCCAGTCCTTTAAAAAGAGATTATAAATATTAATGGATACATTTTGCATTTGTTATTTATCACAGTGTTATTGAAAATTTTCTATCTTCTAGTTCTATTAAAATGTGCTAATTAGGAACTTTGGCATGAAGTCAAAATCACTAGTAATCGCTAGTAATAAAAATGATACTGTTTAATAAATCTGAGATCTCTTAAGGCACACGGATTTCATGTCCTATGAGGTGCTACAATAGCATGATTTTAGAATAGAATTAAGATAGTGTTTTTAAAGGTAGCAATGTAAGAAAATTTTATTTCCCTAAGAATTGTCTTTTATATAATTTAAACATATTTCATACATTTTATAATGATAAATCAGAAAAAATAGTTATAGCCTATTGCACCAATTCTTAGAAACGGCTTTGCTGCTAATCTCACTATCTAAACATGAAAAATAAATTTAAGTTGGGGGAGCACAGTGGTACAAAAGTCTGCTTTCTGGAAATTCATGTTACGAATCAGTAGCACTTTAAATCAATGAAGAGCCAATTTTGAATAAACTTGCCATTCAAACTGCAGTGCATTCAACTAGGGGAGTAAATTGCATTATACCAGAGATCTCTTGTCATCTTATGTTGTGTGCAATACTTAATGCTTCTCACAAGATGTAACTTATAGGAGGTATATATTTCATATTTTGGAGGGAAGAAAAAGAGAAAGAGGAGAATCTATGGAAGCAGGAAGGGAATTGTGATAGAATAGCTTGTCATAGGGTGGGAATTAAGACCTCAGCAATAACTAAACCAAACAGCTTTACAATTATTTCCCCTGTTACTCTGCCCCAACCATGGAGAGGTGTAGTTTCTTGGTCCTTTCCTCCTCAGGTGTTAAACCTGAGCTAAGTGTTACTTTGGTCTGCTGTGTGCCTGCTTGCTGGAGGGCAGAGATTTGCTATCTGTAGCAGTGCTGAAATGTTTACAGCCCTCAAGTGCAACTTAGAAACTGAGTCTCTCAGTTGTAGGAGGAATGGGACAATGATTCCCTACCTTAGCCAGGTATCTTCCCTGGTTTTGCCTGACCAAGCTACATGCTGCAGCAAATCAATGGGTAGGAGTAATTTAATATTTCACCTTCCTGATACACTGAGAAGTTGTGAAAAGGTAAAAGCCTTCCTCTTTCAACCACTCCTCCTTGAATTGATACAGTTCTTTCTTTGTACCTGTGTGATTACGTAGCTGTTAGGTATGTGGGTGGACTTGCTGGTTGCCTCTGATTTCTAAGACATTTATCTTCACAAAGCACAGCTGAGTATTTTCTAGATTACTGCTCATAATTTCTTTAGGTGTTAATTGCTTTAGCTGAAAATAATTGCATGTAGTGTTCTTTGCAAATAAATCTGTATTCTTTCATTTTTTTTATCTGTCCTGATTTCAGCTGGAGAAGAGTTCTTTCTAGTCGCTGATGCAGTGCTGTGTTTTGGATTTAGTATGAACATAATGTCTGTCAATAGAGCTTTTTAGTGTCCCATAGCAGTTGAGGAAGTGCACAAGAAGCTGTGAGGGAGCATGGCCAGGATTGGTGACCTGAGCGGGCCAAAGGGCTATTAACACCATAGAATGTGATGCCCATGATATATTAACTGGGAGAGTTACCTGGAACAGGGGGCTGATCACAGTTTGGGGACAGGTTTAGCATCAGTTAGTGGTGGGTGAGAAACTGTCTTGTGCATCACTTGTTTCTCTTGGGTTTTGTATTTCTCTTTCTCTCTCCTTTTCATAACCATTGTTATTATCGTTGTTATTATTATCATTAGTATTACTAGTTTCATTATATTTTGCTTTGCTTCAATTATTAAATGTTCTTACCTGAACCCCATGTGTTTTGCCTTTTTTCTGGTTCATCTCCCCAGTCTCACTGGGGAGTAGAGAGGAGTGAGCAAGTGGCTGCTTGGTGCTGAGTTGCCAACTAGGGTTAAACTCTGACAATATGTTCCTAAAAGGAGTATGAAGGAATTCTCTTGATTTCTGGGTTGAGGACAATATCAGTTCTTACTCCGTAATTAGTAGTCAGGATGTACTTCTGAACACACTAAAGAGAAAGCAATTATTCTAGAAAAAGACTAGAAATATACATGTCCCTGCAAAGTATGTTGCAGATAGCTACTGCCCAACTAATAGTAACAGCACTTACCATATGTTTGTGTGGTTGGAGTAAAACATAGCACAAGCTTAATTTCTTTCAATAAGTGGAAAGATTTTGCAAAGTAATAAACCTCTTTTGGGACTACCATATTCATTTTCTTGGATGTCATGAAGTTTTTTCCTGTTCTTGGATGTGCAGAAAAGGAGCATGGTTCAATCTGAAACAGCCATTTTCGTTTTCTAAAGCTCTATACAACATGCTACAGAAAACATTTACAGGAAGAAGGTTATCAAAATATAAAGTAGTGGAGGCCTCACCTATTTTCTCAGCTGTCAATAAATATTTAAAGTTTTTATAGTCATATCTGTGACCTGCTTTTAAAAATTGCTGAAAAGTTCAAAAGCCAATTTTGGGATTTGTTTTATATTCTAAAATTATTCTGATTGTTATGGAAAATTGTGTTTAAACTGCTACAACTAAAAGGAGCCTTGAGTTGTCACAGATTTTGTCTAAACCTGAGAAAAGGTGTATACTTCCAAACTCAGTGACCAAATGTTTTGCAGCTACTTAAAATTTGCAACAAAATTGGACGCGTGATGCCTCTCTTACTCCTTTGCTTTATAAGGACCTGCATAAACATGGGCTGTAAGAGACTTGTAACATCCTCTGTTTAGGCCTATGTACTAAATCATTAGAAATACAGAATTTAGAGTGTGTTGTTATGTGCGTTTTCTCCCTAGAAACAGCTGTATAATCTTTGTAAAATAAGTTTATATCAATTCATTTATATCTTACTGCGTTCTGTTTGAGTAAGCTATGTCTGTCAATCAGTGAAATCCATCACTTGCTCTCTGTGGAATAGAAAATGTACAAAATTCATATCTAGAAAAACTGACTGATTTATCAGGTGTAGGAACTTTTCATTCTCCTTTTTGATTTTCAGCAAAGATTTACAGAGACATTTCATGAGTCAAAGTTTGAACATATTTTTTTTGGAAAAAAGGAAGGTATGGGGAAAAAAGTATGGAATTTTTATTCATTAATGAAGGCAGCATATTAAAAGAGACATCAAAACACAATAGACATTTAAAATATTCTCAGCTCTGCCAAAGCAAGAGTAGCATGTTCCTTTTATTTCAATATATTTTCAAAACATTCTGTTTTCATGAAAAGCTGTTTTGCTTTCACTGTGATGAAATTCACTGTGGCAGAAAACAGCATTATGCATTTGAGCAGAGGCACTGGCTCACTGCATTAAAGATGGACACCTGGGGTCTTGCATTAGTCTTGCAGGGAATATGGAAATATTGCAGATTAAAACAGGTAGAAAGTAGGTGAGTGTGCATTTTCAGATTCTCTAATTAACAAACTTTTGGCAATATGAGTAGGTGACTCCTTACATTCTCTGCAGTTACTCTTTAAAACTTAAGATATTCTTTTTGTTTCAATGCCTGGCTCTGGAGGGACAAAACTGAATTTTTGCCTTAGAGGTCTTCTTGAAGACCTCTGGGGTCTGTACTTCTGGTAACTAGCATGTGTAAGGAATGTGTCATAGTTAACCATTTTTATCTGGTTAATAGTTTTTGCTTATCTTTCAGTATCTTTCACTTTGTCCTAGCTTTAGGCACAGGTCAGTTATTCTTTAGCATATTCGTATATTAATCATCAGCTATGATGTTTCCGCATATTGGAAGTACTTAAAAATAACTCCACACTTCAAACAACCATTCTGTGTGGATTTTTTAAAAAAATAATTTATCCTGCTATGTAGTTTAAAGCATGCGCTGTGGCAAAATCAGGTGTCTCAGGTTGTATATGCTTGTTACATGAAGGCCTGGTTATTTTTCCTTATACATTAATAAGTGCTAAGGCAATGTCAGTATGAGCAGAAGAGACCTCATGAAATCTTGTCATTGAAATAATCTATGTTGTGGTTAGCAGTCTGCCCTGATGAGGATATTTCTGTCATGTCAAACTCAAGTGTCCTGGGTCAAGTTTCAGATGTGTTGAGTTAATCTATTGAAAAACTCACATTGGAAAAGTCGTGAGGCAATGCAAATTCATTATGTCATGTTTCACGAGTCACAGTTCCCATGCCTGCTCTAACACTTGCTGCACTGCTTTGTTGCTTGTTGTAATATCCAGGTGGGATACATTTACTGTTTTCTTTGTCTGGCGTTGAATAGTCAGTGTTGCTGCGCCTCTTCCCTCAGCAAGTTAGCACCTAAGAACTTTCCAGGTTGCATTTAGGGACCTCTCTTCTGCTGCTGTATCTTGTATTTAGTAAAACATGTCTTTTCTTGAACAAATCCTTTTCACTTAGCAAGTGAGATATTGCTTATATACTCCATTGCAATAAATATCTGAGAGTGCTAAACTAAGTATGATGAGTTTTAATTGTATTTTCATAATGAGTGATAACTTAGTGGAAAGTAATTGCATGCATTTCCTTCCTCGGCAGCTTGGAAAAATAAAAGAATAAAACCTCCCGAAAGTATGTAAATTCTATAGTGCTTATTACTTCTGGTATTTATTTGTTTGTTTTTTGCAGTGAGAAATTGTTATGTTTTAATATCTACTGTAAAAGTTACATGCAGTTGTACTGGATGTATTTGCTGCGTGTTAGTTTTTTCTCATGTTTGCTGAATTAAAAAATCTGCAAAAATTAATGTGGAGAAATTGTACCTAATCATGGACAAGCTGTATCATTTATCTCCAGCAAGCAGAAGGAGCAGAAGTAATGCCCAGCTAATGCAAGATGAATCATATTTATTCTATACTCAACATTTCTACAATGTTGACATTTAAATGGCTTTAGTGAGAGCACTGAAATACATACTGTCATGTTTTCACTAATGGGAACCAAAATAAGCACTTTATTACTCTTTTTGAGTCTCTGTCCTTACTTTTTTGGTAGTTGATCTTCTGAAATACACAAGGCATGGAAAGACTATTAGAATTATGAAGAATCTTGACCATAGATAGAAATTACTTAAACACTGAGAGCAGACTTTATTAAATTACAGTGAACTTTGCATAAACACAGAACACACCTCTCCCCACCTGCAATATTTTCTAAGGATTGACTGTTTATTGTACTAGGAAGGATTTTATTACTTGTTTTTGGTTACTATGTGGTATATCAATTTAGTGAGAGAACTTGATTAGACATTTACCACTACTTTAGTAGTCTTGGTAGTCACTAAATATAGAACTTCAATACATTAAATTTTTATGCATTCTATTATGTATTCTACCATCTTTTGGGGGGTTCAGGGGCATTCAAAGGAAAGAATAGAAGGTCAATTGTGAGAAATCCAGCCAAAGACAAAAAAAACTACTGAAACTATTAGTTTGTACATAAAGAGTAGATAGAAGATTGTTGCATGTATACAGTCATATTTCTTTTACTTTTTATTCACAATTGAGAGGAGGACCACATAGCTTATTTAAAATATGATATTTCATGTACCATTGAAAAATACCACACATTTTGAATTTAAAAGTTCCTAGAAGATTTACTTAGGTCTTTACTTTTTCTTCAACTGATACTTTGAGGTTTTTGAGTCTCTGATAAATTACTGAGGTCATTAAGTCAGAAAAAGATGATTATTATTTTTTCTCATGTTGCCATTGATAGTTGACAGAAGAGTAATGTTGAGAGAGGAACTTCAATGACAGCAAAGATCTCAAGTTTAAAAGGTCTTGGCTCTGTGCTTATAGAGTGAAACACGTTCAGGTTGAGATGACCTCAAGTAGGGAAAACAGTAAGTGACAGATAAAAATTAGGTAAGAAACAACTCTGAAAATGGTACAAGGATTCATGACGTTGAATGAGCTCTTTCAGAAGTATATTAAACAAAATGAGAGAAGCTAAGAAGTGTCTGGAATACATTTGCAAACCAGTTTTGTAAACAGTGTGCTGTAGTAAATATATATAGGTAGACATGAAAGTGCACAATTTCAATTGTCTATTTCAGAGCAATAGAACAAAACTAATCAAACTGATATAGACTAGTCTCAAAATGGCCTAAAGTAGTTCATGGTCGTTCACATAGAGTCTTGATTTCTGGCACTAAAAGTGCCATGCTAGCCATGATAGTGGAAATTTTCAAGATGCTTCAACTGGTTCTACATAACTTATCGCTAGGATCCGATAATGCGCTTTCTAGAGCAGAGCCCAAAAATTCAATGATTGTGTTCAAAACAGATGTTTGTCTGCTTGCTGGTAACTAAACTCATATCCACTTAATCATCATTAATTTTCAGCTCTAGACCACACAATTCTTTATATCTAGTATCTTCAGGGATGTAGAGGAAATTGAGAAGAGTTTCCACTTATATTAAATATTAACATAAAGAGATATTGAATTGCTGTTTTAAAGAATGAATGATGATAAATACCATATTTTTTTTTTAAGTTCACATTAGGAGAAAGCAGCTTTACTTTTGGTTTTTATTTGGTTATGTTCTTTGTCTTTGTCTGACTTAGTGATAAATATCTCTAGACTAAGAGAACTTGGTGTGATCTTTTTATAACTTCTACTATGTTTCTCTGGACAAACTTCCTCAAAGCTTAAAAACTGGCTGTTAATAATAAATTAAAAATATGAGTAAAGTAAGAGAAATAAAGAAACCCACAGTATTTCAGAGTGAAGCAGTGAAAGCAATAAAACATGGACTTTGAATCCTAAATATAACAAAGATTATATATACTTTTCCTTTTTCAGCTTTCCTTCATTCTTCTAGAAATAGCTCTGTAAAACGTTTAAACCCAACTTTTAAAATGCGTGATTACCAAATGTGACCTCCTCACTGTTGAAGCTGCTATTTTTTACATGAAGTTACAAATGAAAGGTGAATTACTGTTACAGAGATTAATGTCAAACCCATCAGCATGGAATGGGCAAGTACCAGTTTTATCATCTATGGACTTGACTGATCTACAGGACTTCAAAGAAATCAGTTTTGCTTCCAGAGATCTCTTTTGTCTTTTCTGTGTTATACAGATGCTCAGAGTTGCCTCTTGTGTGATCTCAGGCTAAAGTGAGCTCTCTCAGAAGTGAGTCCTCAGAGTCCTCTCAGACACTGTTCTGAGGGTGCTGTGCCAAGTACATGCTATACGAATGTTAATACCATGTGTGCCCCCACCACTGGAATCACAAGCATTTGTTAGTCTGTGTTGGTTTTGCATGGCTTGATTTTTTGATGAGGAGGGAAGAAGCCAGCCACAGAAGTGATTTTTCTGTGGCAAGCTGCTAGAAAATTCCTCCGTGCCTGGCAGAATCAATCGTGGGCTGGCTCTGAAAACAGACATGCTGCTAACCCAACTAGGGAAGTTAATAATGTCTCTGTGTTGACATGTTTAAGAAAGGAAAAAAATACTTGTGACTCTCTCTCTTCTTTTGAGGCATGGAGAGGCAGCTACTGGAGCGCAATCTTGGCACAGCTGCTGGGGCTGCCCCAGCGCAGCCACTGGGGGCCATCCCGGCACCGGGGCCAGCAGCGGCCACGCCATCTCAGCATGATTCGCAGTGAACTTTGCCTGTTAGCCGCTTCTAGCCAGCCTTGCTGTGAAGAGAAGGGCAGAAGCGGCGGCAGCAGCTTTTCCTTTTCAGTGGTCTGCATAAAGAGAGGTGCTGAATGGAACCAACACTGCTGTGGCCAGCACCGCATGGTGCTGGCGGGGACCATGTGGCCGACAGCGAGGGGTGTGACAAACAGTTCCTCGATGCGGAACCCAGATGGGATCAACCTTTCAGCACTGCAGAACTCAATAAAAACTTTACAGTTGATAGAACTTGAGAATAAATGAACCTGTGGAC
>JAODKT010001744.1:27831830-27870948 GCA_027576195.1 Cossypha heuglini
GAAGGAGGAGGTGCTTCAGGCGTTGGAGCTGAGATTCTTCTGCAGGCTTTGATGAGGAATAGAACACAACAAACTGTTTCCCTGAATTCATGAAGTGCATGGGGGATGTCTATTCATATCCCATGAGAAAGGGTGCTCACGCTGGAGTGTGTGGATGCTGAAAAGCTGTAATTTAGTGGGAAACTTGAACAGAGAGGGAGAGAGAACCCTTGCTTCCAGAGAGAGAAAAAGGACCCTTGCTTTTGTACTAGGACAGCTCAGCCTTAAAAGATTACACGTGATGAGCTAATGACCCACTCAAACAGTTGTGAGAAGACTGCTCTGCCAATGGGAGAGACTCATATCAGTTTGGGTGAGACTGCTACTCATGAAAATTTGAACCACATTGGAGAAATTCACAGACAACTGTGTCCCATGGAAAGGATCCCATGACATAACAAAAGAGATTCCTCTCCTTAAGTGAACTGAAGGAATTTAGAAGTGACAAACTGATTAAAAAACCCGTGTTTTGTTTCTCTGTCCTGTCGGTGGGAAGAAAAAAAGGGCTGGGGGTGACAAGGAGAAAGGTGTTCTAAAGGTTTATTTTAGTTCTCATTATCCTCTTTTAATTCTGTTAATAGATTTATTTCTTTATACCTTTAAGTTTTTGAGCCTGTTTTGCCCTTAATGTGTTTTTCTCCTAATCCTTATCTCACTCCATGAGCCTTTTAATTTTTCTTCTGCTCAACTATGGCAGAAGAGAATGAGTGAATGATTTTTCTGGGTTCCTGGCTTCTAGCCAGTCTCAAACTGCGACATAGTCATAACATTGCGCAGGCCTGTGGAAATAAGTATATTATTAATTCACAGTTGCACATAAAATTTAGATATCACGAGTGCAACCATATCACTGTATTAGCTGTTCTATACTGTGATACTTCAGAGATCCAAATATCCATGTCTTTTTTTCTCTGGTCATGAGTCACTAGGTTGTGTTTAGCAAATTGACAATGTATAGGTTGAAAACTTCTCTGTGCTGTATCAGTTCTGGAATAAACATTTTAAATGTTTTTAGGGATTAAATTTAGTATAGTGAATCAATTTTTGGTTATTTAGGAGCTGAAACAAGTAAGTTGTGCTTTGAAATATTATACATATCTGCTCTAAAAATTTTTCAAGTTGCTTAGACGAATGAGTGGCATGTTAAAATCCATGTTGGTTGTTCCAACAGACTAGTTTATTAAAGGGTTTAGCTGAATTCTGGACAAGTCATAAAGAATATTTTCTATGATAGACATGTTTTCAAAACTTTGCCAATTACTTGGCAGTGCTATGTTTGCAAATTGTTGTTGTATTTCTTTCTGAAAATATCAGCTATTGCTTTTTCTATGACATGTCTTCAGATTGAGAGGTGTAATTCCTTCCTTCACCTGACTTCTGTAATGTATTATGCCATTAAGACACAATGAGGCATCTTTCAGTGGTCCATTAACAAAGTAGTTGGTTGCACTGTGTGGAGAGAAAGAATATCTTCCAGAAGTCTAACTAGTCAAAAAGAAGTTTAGAAAATTGGTGTCAAAAGTGAGACTATATGGTACATGTTCTTCCTGTTCTGTGATTTTTGAAATATTGTGCTTTCATACTTTTCTACATATTGTTGCTTATATCTTTTGGTAGGGAATTTTTTTTAATTACATTTAAAATTAGATCTCTGCTTAGAAGTTTGATTCCCTGTGAATGAGTCCTGCATTAATGAAAATGTTTGTGATACAAATGCAGAAAAAAGAAGCTCTCCAGTTTGGACAGCTGGGCTAGTGGACCAGGCTAGTATTTATTAATTTAATGAAGTTCTGTTTGCAGTGGTAAATGGATTATGCTTTTTGGGAAAGAAAAGTGTGCAGCCAGATGGCAAAGATGCAAAAAAGAGTATTTTAAAATCGAACAAAATAGTTTGCATGCTAAATGGGTCCACTTAAACCAAATACATGAGTCAGTACACACACTGAACAGGTAGTTAGCTTCTAAAAATTTTCTTTCTGTAATACAGTGTTGTTGGACTGCCCATCACAGTGGAAGAGAGACCAGACTGCCATTCCATAACAGTCATTGCTAAATACTCACACTAAACAAATCAATTCCATGTCCAACAAGGGTATGAAGTATTTCCCAGAGCACGAAATTGTAAAATGACAAACATAGAAAATATGAGGAAAAATCTAACTTCCTTCAAACCTAATCACTTCATCTTGCTTGTTAAGCTTGTTAAAGGACCAGACATACTGAATAAATTACAAATATGAACATTAAACATACATGTTTCTACGTGAAGCAAAATTTGAGTTGCTTACAGGAAATAGCAGCACAAAATAGAATCAAATGTTATCCATAGGTGATATCCCTGTTGGAAATAACCAAGACACACATTCCTTTTAGTTCAGATTCTCTTTGAACTGCATTGTTTTACTTTTCTGTTTACTTTTAGAATGAGAAATATATTTGAATTATTTGATGCATGCAAATAAATAGGATTCAAAGCCTCTTTTATATAAGGAATTAGAACTGATACTGCAGAAGCAGTCAGTAATTGCAGATCACTGTAATGTTTGTTCATTATTTTAATGTAAAAGAAGTCTATGTTCTTACATAAATTTCCATGCTCTGCATTTTTTGTGGCAAGATTCCCTGTGAGCTTCTCACTGAAGCTTGACATGTACATACCAGGTATTTTTGATTGTTCTAGGGGTTTAATGCAGTACTAGGCTGCATTTCTAGGTGTAACCATAAAGTGATCCAAGTTCAAAGCAGGAGGAGGAAACCCATCTTTGTCTGAGTTTGTCAGAATCATAGGAGGCATTGGAACATTAATCTGTCTTTTAAGCCATTTCCTTTATAATGTCATGGACTCCAATAGCATTCATGGCAATTAGACACTGTATTAAAAAAAAAGTATATATTTAATCTGTTGTATTCTTTAACTTGGATGTGTTTGGCTGAGTTTCTGAAGCATGTTTGAAAAATATCTATAATTGAGTCCTTAGGACAAAACAATTTAAATCTGGATGAGTTTGATGCAGTAATAAAACCCAGTGTTGGTTCTTGGAAAATAGTGGAAATACAATCAAAATCAGTTAAAAACATCTGCTGGTTTGGCTGGTGTTGGGGTGTATATTTTCTAATGAACGAAAAATGCATTATGTGTGAAATTCGGCTTAACTCGTTACAATTAGTAGAAAAAGATGCTTTCTTTCCCCATTTCCTCCCTTTCCACCTTTACCCTCTTACCCATCACTTCATCCCCGTTCTACCTTTACCCTAGTTTTATCCTCCTTCTACCTTTTTTCCTTTCTTTCTTCTACCTTTTTACTCAGCTTTACCCATGCCTTTCCCCTCTTCCCCCTTCTTTTCCCTCTCTCTCCCCCTCTCTCTCTCCCTCTGCTTTTTTTTCTATAAATATGAAAAATTCTCCATCTCTTCCCATGTCTGAGCAAGATAAATGAACTAATTTAAAATATTTTCCATGCCTCATCTGTCCACTCTAGAAGCTGTCAATGAGCTCGAATTGGGAGCTTTCATGCCAATAGTCTGCAGTGAGCAATTGTAGTATTTTGAAATAAGAATGTTGTTTCCATGGCAAACTTGGAATGCTTTGCAACTATACTGACATACTTTTAGGTTTATGCAAGAAGGATGATACTTTCATAACCAAAGAAAGTATATTATACTTTCTTAACCAAAAGGTCATTTGCTTACATGTCCACAATAAAGACATCATATTGTTCTTTTGTTTTTTTTAATCTTTTGAGGAAAGTACCAGGAAAAAAAATAAAGATGGGGGGGGAAACCATTTAAAATATAATGCTTCTGCATTTTTTGCCAGTAATTATTTTAACCAGTAAGTATATTAACAACTAATATGTTTCAGTGTAGAGAAAACAATGATTTGTCAAATTTTTATAATGGCTAAATACTCTTAAGGCAAGACAGCCTCTTCTGCATCTGATTCTTCTGAATGTTTACTTAGTGAAGTTAGTACAGAACTTAGAAATGAAGGAAAGATTTAGAAATAGGTTTCTGTTTCTACGATACTACGACTGATTCATTTTAGGTTGTAGAAACTTTTTTAACTTCTTATAGTTACTACATTTTAATGGGTCTTAAAGGATACGTTTTCTGTACTGCCTTATCACTTTTGTCTGTTCAAATTTTCTGGTTAGGAATAACGTTAACATCAGCTCTGCTGAAAAGTAGGTTTTGCCTTTTGACTGAAAGCTTCAGAAATAATCTTTTCTTTGTGAGCTATGGAGTCCATCAAGGTTTTTAGGACTGAAAAGTAAACTTTCTGTGATAAAGTGCATGTTAAACTTATGTGTGCCTTGACCCCATCCTCAAGCAAAAGAACCCCAAACAACAAGAATGAAAAAAAGAAGCCCACACCAAACAAAAAATACCTCATTTAGCTCTAACTCTGAAATAGCCCTCTGTTCCCAGTTTTGATTTAGTTTGTTGTTTATATGCTATTGTTAGTACCTGGAAATGGCACGACTCATGTTTGCTCGATTTACTGTAGGGATGACAGCTGTTTCATGGCCAGTAACATAAGTTACACTAAATGTTTTTATTTATCCTAATTTTCTAGTAGTGTATGCTGTCCACAGCAGCGTCCTTTCAACAGAGAACAACTTGACAAGCAGCTGTGGCCTTGTTCAGTGTGCTTCACAAGCACAATATTTTCCTTCCCAGAGGCAAAGTGCATTCACCTGCATAATTTGCCATGACCCCTTCTTGCCCAGCGAACATATACTGAAGTCCATTAGTGTCTTCTAATCTTTTAAGATGCAAAGCAACACATTACTGTCATGCTAGTAGGTAGATAGAATTTGTGTGCATTTATTGTCATCAGAGGTTTCTGTTTGAGCCTGACAAGATACTTTTTTCTGGGCATTGAAACTTGTGTATCTTAAATTCTGTATGATTGTCTCTTTAGTAATACTGGGTTTTTTTGAGTCTTATGGAAACACATTTTTAGTTTGGGGATATTACCATGCTGACTTACCATTCCCAGAAGGATAGCTTATTAGATGGTGGTACCTCTATTTTGATAAAAACTGTCCTTACATTTCTTCATTTCATAAATTGATTTTGGGATATTGCCAAGAATATAATCCTTTCAATGCTGCATTCTTGGTGGTCTACTTTTAATTGCTATCTAATTAGAATGGCAAATTTCTGTGTGTTTGTATGTATGTATATGAAGTACCATAATGCAATTATTAAAAAATAAACTATGTAGAAATAGTGCTGACTTCTGTACCATATACTATATGGTACAGTAATGGTATTACTCAGAGCAATACTTCGCATTAAATGGCAACTCATGAAGAATTGGAGCCTGAAATGGCCATTCAGACTCTTAAAATTCTCTGTTCATTGTCTGTTGAAGGCTCTTCTGAGTTGGCAAATTCTAGATACCTTCTCTAACTAATTTATGTATCCATGCTCTATTTTATGGGGAAATCTGTCTCTTTTGAAATTGAATAATGCAAAGTCTGCCATTGGAATTTAGCTTGATTGGCTTTGCAGGAAGGCCGGTGGGGATCGTGATGGAGATGCTACACATGAATCAGCAGTGTGCCCTTGCAGCAGGGGACAAACTACATCCGAGGCATGGTATGGCCTGAGTATTGATCCATCCTTCCCTTTTATTTGACTTTTGTTAAGACAGCACCTGCCTTTTATTGGCATATGGCAGCAAGTCCAGTGAAAGGTCACTGAGATGGTCAGGTCTGGAGCACAGTACATGTACAAAGGATCTGAAGAAACTGGGTCTGTTCAACCTGGAAAAGAGACACCTTTTTGCAAAGACTTTGCTGCTTTTTATACTGAGGTAATCAGAGGATACAGGCAAGAGGGAGAGGGATGCTTACTGGAGGTGCATGGTAGTACCTTGACAGGCAAAGAACACAGATCAGAACATGGTAAATTCCAGTGTTGTGAAAAGAGTTTTTGATTATGAAAGCTGATAGTTGAACACTTGAACAGGTGCCCAGCAAGGCTGAGAGATTTTTGCCTTTGTAGATGTTCAAAAGTCAGCTGGATGGGCCTTACACAACCTGACTTAGGTCTGCCTTCTAAGTCTTGTTCTACATGAGCTCTGGAGGTCATGAGCTCTGGAGGTCCCCACCAACCTCCATTATTCTTTGGAATAATTTTGCCCTTGTTTTGCACAGTTATTTTGTCTCTGCCATGCACTAGGGTTTAGAGGTGTGTGACTGAATGACTGGAGTGCAGAAAAGAACCTGGACTTGACCATTGCCTTAAATTCCACTAATGCCTATAGGAATCAGCTGGAAAAAATGCAGTTACAGTATAATAGTGGCATGCCTGGAGGCTGCAGCAGTGAAGCAGTGAAATGATGCCTCATCACCTTTTCAGCCTAAATGGCATTTCACAGCTTGTCACATATTTTAGCCTTTGTATAAATGGCAAATCTGTTCAAACTGGTCTATGCAAATCAGAAGGAAAGTTTTAATAAAAAGGCTTTGTTCCTGAAGAATAAAGAAAAGGAGATTCTTTCCAACCTCCTGTATTAATCTTCTTGAAATTTTGCTCTTCCAATACTAGCATCAATCATTTCTTGCTCATTTCAGGATGCCTGAAAGATGCACTGAGTACAGGCTCAGTGCTCCTAAAAAAAAAAAAAAGGTCTTTTTAAGCCTGTGTGTTTGTTATAGCACAGTTTGGAGGATAAAAGGTGAAAATTGTGGGGGGTAAAAACACAAGACCTGCAACATTTCAAACCTATGGGGGAGGAAAGCAGGTGGATATAAAGTGGGCAAAAGAAGAGTTAGGATGACTAAATTCTCAATGTCACCTGATGTATATACATCCGGATGAAAGTGGGGTTTATTCTTGTGTTTAGTGAATATGTGCTAGCAGAATATTCCCTGTGTATATGGGGATTCTTCTTTTTAAAGAAGGTGTTGGTGATTGAATGTTTTCTTTTTAGTACTTGTAAATAAAACTGAGGAGATAGTAGAGATACGTTTATATGGTATTTTTATCAGTAGATCTCTATGGTAGGGTTAGAGACATCTCATGTACTTTCAGAATATCTCTGACAGTATAGAGTGATAATGGTACTGCTCTAGCCTGAAAAATGTAGGGACTTAAGGACAGTGCTTGGTGTTGAAATGTCATTATGAAGTTGAGAACTTCAAGAATACTGAAAATAAATACACAGCAGTTTATTTCTCAAGATATGGCATAGTTGTAGATATAGTGATTGCGAGACAACTGAAGCTCTAACAGGGTCTTTTATTTCTTACCTTTTGCCTCACAACACTTGTTTTACCAGCTACTGAGACAGTGTAGTGTATCACAGAAGCACAAACCCTTTAATGTACTTTCAAAATAAGTACTTCTTCACCAAGTGTTTTGTTTTCCTTAATTCTTTTTCTTTCTCTTTTAATCTACTGTTTAATGACTCTTTCATTACAATCACACAATTCATGCTTCAGGAGAAATGAGATTTTTCTTAACTCTGCACTTTATTTTGGTCTTCTCTTCCCTATTAATTAAAAGCTATTAGTACCTTAACAGTTTGATTGATGGATATTGTATTTATATGTGATTTTGGCAAGTCTTGGTAGTTTTTTGTGAGCTGTTAAAATTGTATTTTAAATCAATATGAATATGTGACATGATTTCAATAACTTTTCATGTTCAATTCAAAATTAAACAATTTACAAGTTCATTCATTGAGAGTAAACCCAAAACTACATTATCACAGGGTTATTGGAGAATAGGATTACTGTCTCTAATTGTTACTGATGCATAAGTGTTATGTTTACTTCTCTGATGAAATGTACAACTAGAAGAATTTCACCTAGATAATGTCTACCATCTTTAATTTGCCATAGCCTCATACTATAGGCAGACTTACTGAATAGTAAGAAATCACAAATTGTTTTCTACAAGCACTAGGGCTTTTCCCCCTGAGGTACTGGTTGTTATGTTTGAAATATCAGAGGGAAGCAAAATAGTCTCTTGGTACTTTAACAACATTTCTAGTTAATTTTATATAATTGTCTGAACAATGAAGTAGAGTATATCATCTAACAAACTCTTTCTTCACATGTTCTGATGCTGTCAATTTCATAGCTCAAGTACTCATCTTGGTTTAAATTAATTAGGAATAAAAGGAAACATAAAATGTAAAAACAATAATGAGTTTGTTTCCATAGAGATATACTATACTCTCTGCCAAAATTAAGTGCTGACTTTGTATTCTAAAAGATAGTCGTGCAGACAGCACGTGCTCACTCATCTGCAGATAATGTATCAAATGTCTTCGTAGTATGCATCTTCTGACTGCGTTTCGCATCGTTAACAAATCTTTGTGCCAGTACCTTGCTGCCAACCCTTGCTGTAATCTTTGTCACTTTTATTCCATGTTGTGACTTTGGAATGGAGAAGGAAAAAATTAGTTTCAACTGTACATTTGTACTGTAAGTCTCAGATTATAACAGCTGATAAGCTTGTGAAACTCCTCCTGCCAATATTCTCTAAAATCTTTGCTCTATTAAAAATCTGTGTATACCTGTGGGTCGGGCTGACTTCTCATATCTAGGGTGTGTTCATACATAATGGCAATATTGGTTGTCTGGTAATGTAAATTCTGAATCAAAGTAGGTTCATTACAAAATGAAGATATGATAAAGCAAGCATTACAGAAAAAAAGGTGATTTTTCATTAATTTTCTTAATTTTGCAATGGTGCCTCTGTCCTAGTATTTCAAATTATACGTAGAAAGCAAAAATCTGGCAAATATATACAAGCGGGTGAGAATATATGAATCAGTTACTGAATAGTAGTTACTAACCATCTGCAGCAGCAGCAGAACTCTTATGGAATGATATTTAGTAATACTTGGAAGTCTAATAATTTTTAGAGGCTGTCTTGAAATAACTTCTTTTCGTAGCATTTAATGCTTTACTACAGTGAACTCTTTCACTTAAGTTGTTCTGATTGCCAAGACATAGAGATAATTTTGGGGAGAAATCAATGCTCAAAATTGTTTCCTAAAATCCATTCCTGGCTTTTTGCTGCAACCTCAGCTTGTGCTTTTTATAAATCCTTCCATCAGAAAACACTGCTACTGTGATTAATTCATGATCCTTTTAGGGACTGGAATTTTATTTGCAAATACTACTTTTTTGAGGGAAGCTATTTCTGAATCTTTAAATAAGAATGCATAAAAATTATTACAAAAGTTACCAGTGAGCTGTCTTTTGCAAAATGCTGACATCCAGTTTCCTCAAACTCATTTTTAAAAATCCATTCTGTTTATAGATTTGCAGACTATTAACATTAAAGAGCTGTTATGTGATAATGAAATTCATTTGCAGCAGAATATTTTTCTTTTGGGGGGCAGAAAGAGGTCATTTCAGCATCCAGAAAATTGCAGTGCGTTGTTCTGTCCTATATTCTTAATCTCCAGTTATATAAACAATTTTATTTATTCTCCAATTCATTTTGCATCTGGATCTCTGATTAAGATTGATCCTCAGCTATTTTCCCCTTGGCTCTGCTTTGCACTAATATCTAGCAATCATTAAATCAAAATTACATTCTTCCTAACTTTCTAGAATTGGTTTAGCAGGTATGAACAGCTGTAATTTCAAGCAACTGAAAAACTGTCGTTTGGGCATTGAATTGGCATTATTGTGTTTTAGAAAATGTGTTCATGGTGTGTCAAGTTTGTTTGTTTCATGAGTAGCAAACTTACATCCCTAAATATAAGGTTTGCCCTGACAGACAGGTATTTTGACCTTTTCTTTTGCAGGAATAGTTTGGGATTGGTTCCATTCCATACTCCTTCATTTTACAAACTTACCAAAGTCAGACTTCAGGGAAGAGCTGGGGAGAGAGTGAAACCTCAGTACTGGCTACAGCCAGTAGCTCCCTTTCTTCTCTTGAGATTCTGATGCTTTTTTCCTTCGGTCACTTTCAGTGGGATTGTTTTAATTTTTTATTTTTTGTACATTTCATAATCCTCCTTTTTTATTTTCATGTATCACCACACTATAATAAATAATATTAGCATACAAAAAAAAGTTGAAAAAATTTAAATTCATATGTTGTAAAACCCCAAGTGAGAGTGTGAGAAATACATTATTTTTCACAAGCCAGGGAGGGGAAGAATTGCTGATATGGACCAGACACAGCACAGTTCAATTTGCTACTTATAGCAAATATACAATTTGGTATGTAGTTCAGCTAATGTTCCAAAAGTATCTGCAAAACAGATTTTTTATAGCTTGCTATGCTTTTATTTTATGTGTTCTGATTTTATTTATCAATTAAAGTGGATTGACTATTCGATGTATATAATTTCAAATATGAAGGGGCTTTTTCTTTTACATCCGGATGGGGCCATGTTGCCTGATACAGTTATGCAAGCTGTAGTTTGCTTGAATACTAGACTTTTATGTGTACTTGTCAAAATTCATGCCTCAGTTTGAGAGTCCTTGTAAAGCTGAGATACATATGCATCATTCTTCTCAGTGTCATGCTTGTACAAAGGACACGGCATCTTACATAAGATAAGAGACATATTTTTTTATTTGTAAATCTTGACTATTTTCTTGCATTCTTGAAAGAAGAATGGTTTTCATAGTTTTTTCTGGTGTTCCTTAAGAACAGAGAGAAATAGGAAGTTTTATTCTTTTCCTGCATGTACAGTAACATTTTTCCCCCTGTTCATATGCATGATTTAATCCTTTTGCTACCTGAAGATTGTTTGAGTGTAAAACAGAAGATTAATGTTGGTTCGGACTTAATTGATGTAACAATTACCCTCCTTGTATTTGATAGTAAGATGGATTTATTGCATGGTTAAAATGGGAATTTTTTTCACTTTCATCATGCAGACTTAGGTTTGCATTCACAGAAATATCTATAACCAAGCAGTTTTCCTTTTATGTATGAGGCAACTTTACTCTTCATCAAAATTATGCTAATTTACACCATCATGAAATAAGAATATAGTCAATAGTAATTGGACAGCTTGTTTTTTAGTAATTCTTTTCACTACTTTTAAGTTGAAACTGTAAAACATTGTGAGAAATGTTTTCTCATACTATGCCAGTTTCTCAGACATTCTCATTAAGTTAACCTGTGCTGGAAGAAAACAGCCTCTCTTACGGGGAGGGATAAAGTTTGACTCTAATTTCCGAGGATTTGGCCATGCCATTTAATTTGTCATATTTTCAGTTTTCCTGACTACATTTCCGGCTTCTCTTTCAGCATTTCTTGCTGTCCTCATATTGCTTTTATTTTTCCCAATTTTTCTACTTCTGGAAGGTAATAAACCTTAAAATATTAATATAGAAGAACAATTGTACATACATAGAGTTGTAAGTTCATATTTTTTTTCTGAAGGTTTACTCACATAGCATAGTTTTAGATTCTTTTAATTTCCCAGAGTTTTTTGATACTTTAGTAAGATACAGGAGAAACTTACAACCACATTGTAACATTTACATATGTGCTCCCTTGTGCATGTGCAGCCAATAATTTAAAGGGAACCAGCATTTCCTGCTGCAATATTAGAATTTCTTCAATTGATGCTAGTTGAGCTGGTTTTTATTCCGTTTTTTCCTTAATTCCTTTTCTTCATTCTCTACATTTTGTTTGAACTGTGTTTTGGTGTTTATTTCAGAACATGTGGGATTTTTTTGTGTGTGGCCTTTGTTTTTGGCTGTTTTGGTTGGTTGGTTGGGTTTTTGGTTGGTTGTTTTTTCTTTGTTTTTTCTGTTTGTTTGTTTGTTTGTTTTTTTAATACTCTTAAGTGCTTTAGTCTTTCTTCTTCCATTAATCTGGTTCATGAGCTTGTGTATATCTGTATGAAAAAGCATTCAAGAGGAGCTCTTTTATTGGTATGAACTCAGTATCTAGATATTACACATACTAGATTTCAATTGTATTTTCTATCCGGAATTTCCACTTAGTAGGTTCTGAGTATGTATATATAAAATATATATATGTACATACATATATAAAATCTCTAAGCTCCCTTGGAAAACAGTTACTCCACTTACCTGAAAATGACCTCATGCACATGAATACAAACACACAACAAGATATCAGCATTAGCAAAGTCTCTGAAACATTTCTTTGGATGGCACAAGGTTGCCTCTTACTAGTCTTTCAAACGCAATGATGCTACCGTGGAGTGAGCTGAATTCAGGTCCTTTTAGTGAATGATAGCTAAAACTTTTCCGTAACTTCAGATGCTAGGCACTGCTAGTAATTTCTGCTTGTGCAAAGCCATGCAGGGAGTTTGCTTTCCAAGGGTGAACATGAAGGCAGAACCTGGAATATTTCACATTCAGGTTGATAAAGGAGCTAGGACCAGTGAGCTTGACAGGGCTAGCTCTTACCAAAAGTATTCTTTCTTAACATAGGCAGATGAGTGTGTTTAACAAATTGGTGGGCAGCAAATCTAGAAGAAATGGAAATAAGCAATATTCCAAGAGTATGTTTTATTAAATTCATTGTTTTGTGACATTGCATAAAATCTGTTTATAATAGCTGAGATAATTTTGTGATCATCAATAACATTTGCATTCTGTTAGCCATGATGAGAGCTATCAGAGGATAATTCTCATATGTGATAAAAAACATTTGTCTGTAAAAGTTACTGATGTAATTATTCTATCTAGTGTGCTTGTTAATGCCTTATGGTGGCAAGGTACAGTTTGTCTTTATTGTCTTTTTTAGTATATTAGAACTTTTCTCCCAGACTTAGTTAACTTATATCCCTTTGTCTTCTTATAAGTTAGCTTATATCCCTTTGTCTTCTTTTGTTATTGGGTCATTACTTGTGTCATTTGCAAAATAGTGACATTATTTTGATTTGGTCTTCATTTTGGAAAAGGAAAAAAACAGTGTGTCTTGATGCTATTCAGGCTGTTGACATATGTTTGAGTATATGACATGAGGTAATATAGCTGACTGTATTGACATTTTATTAAATACTCAATGAAAATACCCAATGAAAACCAGGCTGAAAAATAAAAATGGTCTTGGGAACAGCCTTCAGCTGTAAAATTATGCAAAGGTTTGGGATAAAGAAAATGTCTCTAACTTAGAGGAGATTTATCCACTGTAACAGGCTATTTGAGGATGTTGTAGAAGCTGTTTCCTGAACGTGTTAGTTTAGCCATTTTTCAAAGACTGTCTACGTATATATTTAGTCCAGCTTCATAGTAGGGAACTAAGTTAAATGATTTTCAGAGTATGGAATTATATTAGTAAATTGCCTTGTAATTCATAAATGCTGTTCCTTTCACTGTGCATAAGGTGAAAAATGTAGTAATTGGATCACAAATAACTTTTCAGTCTTTGAGTTACTTGCAAGAATCATTGAAGTTGGAGTAATACAGAAAATACTCTGTTTATTTTGCTCCCACAGAAATGTATCTTCTGCAGACAGAGAGTTAAGAAAATCTCTGGTGCCTGCATTCAGTGTTCATATGGACGCTGCCCAGCATCCTTCCATGTTACCTGTGCCCATGCTGCAGGAGTGCTGATGGAACCTGATGACTGGCCATATGTTGTCTACATCACATGTTTCAGGCACAAGATCAACCAAAATGTGGTAAGGAATATGTTTTCTTATTTGTTAAAGAATGGAATTGCAGAATTAAAGTATGTTTCCAGAGAAAATGGAGGAGAAGATCCACACTATGTATTATCATTGTTCTGTCTATCATATTTTCTTGCATAGCAGTCTTTTACAGCTTGAAGGCTTTTCCTTATGCTGTTACTGGGAGAAGTGATACCTGATATACCTAACACGTTTTAAAATTTAAAGTCCTTGTTGAGTATATTGTTTTGACAGGCAGAACAAATCTCTGAATTCTCTGTTTTGTTAACCCAAAGTGTATTATAAATACCCAGATCACAATATCTTGCAGATATTCACAGATCCTGTGAGATAATGGATGTGGTGTGTATGTAAAATCTTTGTTTTGCAGCCAAAGAGTCTCTTGAAAATATCAAATTATAATCATTCTGTCATCTAGCAAAGTAACACTGGCATGCCATGAAAATTCATGTTATGATTGCCTTTTTATTTCTATTCTGTGCTGAGGAGGAGCCTTTAATTTTAGATGAGACACAGTGAAGAATTAGTTTGATGTCTTTTACTTGAATAAACGGTTAGTATCTCTGTTAAGAGAAAACTTTTGCTATTCATCTTGGGCTTTTAGAGCTCTATTTTGCTTCCTAGCAAACTAGAAGGACTTAACATAGTCTTATTAAGGAAAGAGCTTGGTAAGTTAGTCAAGTTGCAAGGTTTTTTTTTCTCCTTTATGCATTGGAAGTGAAACACACAATAAACCCAGGTAATGTCTGTATAAAAGATGTTGTTCTTTCAAGAGCTTGTCATTGAATCCTTGGTCTTAATGACAAGACTTAATAAGACTACCGAAGAATAGGATTTTCTTCCAAATGTATTAAGTTGTAATGCCTCCCAACTAGAGTAATCAGTTTTGAGTGTTCAATTTGCAGGTGATTTTTTAAAAGGGAGACATATTATTTATCATTGTTCAAAATTTCCGTAGAATTGTTAAGTTTTATAATATTTTTGTTTTCCAAAATGAATGAGCATGTTAAACCAGCACACTTTATGTGGTTTTAATTTCTTTAAACATTTAGCACGAAAATTAGTTTGGTTTGAAAAACAAACTAATTTAAACTTCAATCTGTACAGGCAACCTAAGATACTCTCCTTGGGGTTTTTAGAAAGCATTATCATTGGTTGAAAATTACTGGATTAAATTCATGGGCAGTAAAAATAGGGCAAACATTTCCCAAATGTTTTCTTGTATCTTTTTGGAACAAGTGTTTATAATCTAGGTAGTGGGATTTGCATCAGTCCCATAAATTCCATGCTTTCTTAGTGATTTTCTTGACCTATATTAGGTAGTGTAGAAGAAAAGAAACTGCATAAACTATGGACAAAACCAGCATTTTGTGTGGCTGTTGTTTAAGAGATTGTGTGAAGGACATTGAAAGTGTCTTGGAATGAGACTATTGCATCCTTTCCTGAAACTCAGCACTAACTTTTTGGAAAAGATTCACTATTCTTATCTTTTTTTTTCCCCGCATGGCTCAGCTAAAAGTCAGATTTGCAGAGGAGAAATAAGAGTTATGCTTTTGTGTTTTCAATGGGCCAAAATTTGGAAAGAGCAGATACTTCGTTAAAGAATGTTTTTTTGTAAAATTCTTAGCTAACTCTTGAGACAAAGGAGATTGCCATATGTTTTTAAATGCTTGATTTTATACTCTGTCTTTTGGATAATTAATCTAATCACATCTTTAAGCCTTCGGAAGTTTTCTCACCGCTGGTTTTCTTGTTATGCTTTTCTTAGCCATTAGCTATTCCTTCATGCAGAAATAACATTGCTCTTCACCATTAGGCATAGCAATGTATCTTACTTCTAATCAACTTTTTTTTTTGTCTGTTGTTTTCATTTCCTTGCTTAGAAGCAGAAAAGGGAATCATGCAGACTGAAATATTATACTCACTTAGCAAATTTTTACAGGAGTCAAATAGATTATCTAGTCAGGACAAAAAAAATCTTTTCTGGTGTTAAGCAGAAAACATTGTTCATAAAGTAAGGACACTATTATTTCTCCCAATTTCAAAGAAAAAATTTTAAATGGTCTGATTTTTCATTAGTATATAGTCTAAATACTGTATCTAAATGCTCAGTCACAATCTTTGCTGCTTTCTTCAAGTTAAAAAAAAATCAAAACCCAAATACTCAACAATCAAAGAATGACTTCTGGGCACTAGGTAAAATTGTCACATATACCTATAGTGGTATTTTAATATGTAAATCAATGAGGATGCTCAACAAAAAAGGCCTACCTATAAATGTATATTATTACTATTATTAGCATATCTCTTCACCTCAGGCAAGGGCTTATTGTATACATCCAACTTATTTATGCCTGTGAACTCAAGCAAAATTTTTCACAATACTTTCATAAGTCTTTTTCACTGGGGATCAAGTTCTGTATTCAGTGTTTTAGAGTGTCTTTTTGTTGTCAGTCATTGAAAACACTGGTGGGGTCTTCTGAAGAAAAATCATCAAAGCAAATCAAAAGGGAAAGCATCTTCTGGTTCATCAGATGAAAGCATCATCTGAGTTCATCTGGTTCTGCACAATTAAGTAAATACAGAAATACTAAAAACTGGGGTTTTTAAATGTTGATACGACTTTTCAAAAATATGCTTCCATGTTCATGGAAAAGACTAAACTTGCCTCTTGTATTTGCTGAAGGTATAGCTGTAGAAATAACACAAAAATTTGCTAGCTGAACCAGTTTTTCTGTATGGAGTGTTTTGGGTTATTGCTGTCATTGCCTTTGATATTTTTATGTAAATTGACTGTCAATATGCAAGGAAGGCTCCATTATTTGCTACTTACAGGTTGTGGTTTGGGTTTGTTTTTTCTTTTTTTCTCCTTGACTGTGCTTGTCTGGGCATGAAACATATCCCTCGCACATTTTTGTCATCAAAACTGCAAGAACACATGGAAGTATGGTTGAGAATAGGTGCTGCAGATGGATTTTGTTTTGATTAAAAGAACTCATTCATAAGCAAGGAAATGAGAAAAAGGAGTTGTATGCAGCTATTTTAACAGAAAAAAAACACCAAATCCAGCCCCAAAAGATCCACATAGGCCCTGTGGATCAAAGAAAGCCAGCTGGAGACAAACCTATACTCACAGCTATTTCCTCTGGAAATTGTGAACAGAAGGGGCTATATAGACAGCCCCAATAACGTTTGAAAGAATAACGATCTTTAGAAGAGGCAAAGACAGGACATACAAGTACCTGCTGTTGCTGTTTTTGGAGCTGCTTAAAATTACCTTCTACTATTACCAGCAAGTTCTTAACCTCTGTAGCACACAGGGAATGAAAGCATGCTATCCAATGGAAGCAGTAGGTTCTTTTTCTGTTGAATACCTTAGTGATAAAGGATCATTGTCTGCCCCTCTCTGCTAGCTACTACCAGCCTGCAAACATCTCAGAAAGACTAAGCCATGCCTTCAGAAGGACATGTTAATCAAAAATTATGAGCTGGATTATTTTTGAAATGTCATGGAAAATTTCTATGCTGAAATTGAAATTCCAAGGAGTAAACAATGATATGAGATTTAAGTTCCTGTATGGAATAAGTCTCAGATCTTTTAGGATCCCCCATGAAAAACTGCAGCCTGAGAATGTGTCTAGGTATTTAGATGTACATCAGATACCTACTTCATGATAGTTACTCTGAATTAATATTCACGTAGTTTATGTATTTAAAGTTTTTGTTTCCTGCCATACAGAAAATGAAGGAGAAAGTAATTTTCCCGTTTATCTTTTTGAAGTTTGCACACAGAAGGGGAAATTATCTTTCTCTGTATCTGGTTGTTTTCTGTATTTCTGCCACTATCTCAATTAATTCTTGGCTTTGGTACCATTAAAGAAAATCATGCTTTTTAAACTACAGCTTTCTCAATAAACTGGCAACTACCACAGCTGTTTCTTTAATCTAATAGACTCTCTTACATAACAGCTGTCCTTTCTGATCAAAAGTTACATTCTTAACATCAATAAATTCTTAAGATTTTCTGTCAGGAAATATTTTCCAGGACATGCAATCAATTACAGAGTGTATTTGTGAATATGTTTTTCTGAGAAATAAATTAAGAATCCTAAGAAGGTAACATACTAAAAAATAATCTCCTTGAGCTAGAATGCATTTCTGGGTTTTATTACTTTTTCTAATGAGAAATGGCATTCCTTCTCTGAAAATTTTATCATTAAATGAATCTGTATTGTCTCTTAAAATATTATAATTTGCCCTCCATCTTCTCTGGAGAGTTAAATCTTCTTTCAGAGAAGATCTTCTTTCAGAGAAGATTTAAACCTTTTAATAGGGCAATATATCCTTGGCTTTCTGTAGTATAATACTTTTTCTGTTATCATGTAGAAGTAAATCAATTAATAGTCTCTAGTTTACATCTGATCCACCTCTGCCCCCATCAAAAACTGAATAGGAGAAAATAAAAAAATGGAAGATAAATTAACACGTATGTTTATATATGTTTCAAGATAGGGTAAAACATGCTAATGGACAGTTTAATGCTCTCATGATAATATCAGTCAATTGCTTTTTATGTAAGTAATTTTTATACTTAGTCTATCTATAGAAGATAAAATGAGTAAGTAATAATTTTATTATACATGTAATGGTTAAATAGTGTGTGAGTATGCTCAGAACATTCTTTCTAGGTAAACTTGGAAATGTTTTAGGAACATCTTTGAGTTTTACTGTCTGAGGTGACCTCAACTAAATCCTACAAGTGTCTATGACAGGCAGCTCTGACACACAAAGATTTAGTGCACTGCCTATAAAAATGGCACGGAGTATTTGTACTTGGTATGCCCTTAGTTTTCAGGAGCAGATGGGTTTAAAAATTTTAAATCCCTAAATAGGTTCAAGGAAGAAGCCCAATAGTGACAAGAAGTTAGCACAAAAACAGAAGTCTTCAAGTTTAGGGTGGGTTTTTCCTCTTACACCAAAGCATTCACTTTACTGCTAATACTTGGAATCGGCTAAAAGAATTGATGCTGTTCTTCATTCTCTTCAATTCTACTAATAAAAATCCTACAGCTGTAGGATTTTCCAGATATTCATAAGACAATTTTAAGACTATTACATTGACTGAAGAATTTACTGCCTTTGAAGGTTTCAAAAGCAGTGCTAGGAAATTTGATTATTACTTTGATGTGGATTGTGTATAAAAGTATTCTTGTACAGTTTATATAAACATTTCTAATAAAAAAAATTTCTTCCTTAAATATTCCAGTGCACATGCATGTTATATAACTAGAAATGTTCAACTCTTCAGGTGTAGCCAAACTCACAATAGCTCCCCTTGCATAAAAACAATGGACCTTTGTGAAATATTGGATAGTCAAGCTCATTAGAAAGACGTGCCTTCTGTGTGTTACTTGGATGAGAAGATACTGATTTTATATTTTCTGGTGAAGAAGGTTGCTTTTAGAGTGGAAGGTTCAAGGTGTGAGCTTCTTAGTGATTGCCTTCCTACAAGGTTCCATTGTTTCTATATTTATAGAATCCCCTAAGTAGTTATTGATGTAGAATTTTTGCATACTTTAACAACCCTGCTAGTCTTCTCATTGATATGATTAGAGAATTAGGAGTGAAAAGTTAAAAAAATATTGTTACTGATATGCTATGCAAATAACTGATAAAGACTGATCAGTGCTGTTTGGAGCTTTAAAGCAAAAGTTCTGTACAATGTGGATTAAAAAGTTGCTCAGGTACACTGCTGTAGATGGCTTCGGCAAGAGCTGGATCTGCATTTAGTTATTGCATCTCACTGGGTAAAATTTCATTCTATTATGTAGAATCGTACAATCATCCAATACTTGAAAATCTCATAATCTAAAAAAAAAAAAAAATCGCAACCATACTCTTGGTTCATCACATTTTCAGGAAAATTCTACAAGTTCTCTACAAATAAAAATTACAAATTTTTCTGATTATATATTAATGATGTAATACAGTGTAGTTTTAAGGCATCAGTTGCAGAAACATGCTTTGATCTAGTATTATTCAGAAGTCATTTGTTTTCCCACAAAGTGGAGAAATTTTGTATGTAAAAGAAATTATGTTAACATTATTGGATTAAATTAATTTAATTTGAAGTTTTTATCTTGGGTAGTGAGCTGTTATCAACCCTGTTTTTACACTGATAAATTCTTTCATGAGTAAGCTGGTATTTTCAATTAAATTTTTCTTTTAAATTCTTCTTTTTTTTCAAGAGAGCTAAAGTATGTGAGAAAGCCATTACAGTTGGGCAGACAGTCATCACAAAACATAGAAATACGCGATACTATAGTTGCAGAGTCATAGGAGTGACATCTCAGCTTTTCTATGAAGTCGTGTTTGATGATGGCTCCTTCAGTCTGGATACTTTTCCTGAAGACATTGTAGTAAGTACTTTCTCAGATTTCTATTCATTCTGATTTGGTTTTTCTAATTTTTTATTTTTGGGTGGGTTTTTGTGGAATTTCATTGGTTTTCTTTTTTAAATTAGAGAGTTGGAACCTCTTGAACTACTTCTTACAACCTTGAGGAAATAACTTCTTAATATTCAGTTCTTGTTTGTTGCTTTAACTGCTGAGAGTGATTGTTTTCTGAGGGGCTTCCACACATTGGTTGTTCCAATTAGTCTTTGCCATTTGACCAAATGAATCAAGAGTAATCTTAGAAAATCTTTTAATTAAATAAAAAATGCATATTTAATAAAGCATATGCAAGAGGTAATACCATATATCCTTCTCTGTCACTTAAAAATAACTTGTAAAAATTCCTTGCAAAATAGAAAACTTATGCTGTAATGTGAAGAATAGCTCTCAAGAATCCGTTCAACGACTTCTTTCCTCTTCCTGATATTTAGTTTGTGAGATTACATTATTAATGATAAAAATCATCAGGGAGAAGATAGTAGTTTATCTATATGTAGTATAGTTTATTACATTTTCAAAAAGCAACTGAGATTTTGATTTCCCGTGTGCACTTATGTAAACTACCATGGCTCTCACAACTTTTAAAGATCACATTGTGCAATTGGCACATATGAGCAAAATTCACAATTGGAGAAGGATTCTGTTTCCCTCCATGTTTGCAATGAATACATTGGATATTATGCTTCGTGGTGTTCATCGAATACCCTTTGACATCTTTCTCGTGCTTTACTCCATGGTCCTTGGAGTCTTTTATGCGCTAAGCCAGTACTTTTGGTGTACCTCCTACTAACTTCTAAAAGTTAAAGCCTCCAGGGACCACTGATATACAAAAATGCTGTTTGTTACAGGACTACTTTTCATTTAGTCCTGTTTGGTGTGTAGAGGGGAAGAGCCTGGCTTACACAGTGGTGCCAGAGAATACTGGCTTTGCAGCTCATGGTTTACAACTCCTACAAGCTCTTCACATTTTTCTCCTGTGAAGGTCTTTAAACTCTTCTGCTTTCTGCAGACATAATATTTTCCTGAAAGTAGCATTAACTGACAGATATATCAGTGGAAATGATACTGTTGTTTTTAGAAGCTTCTTAGTTATTAAAAGTGTGGCATCTTTTGAAAATGTGGTATTTGAAAGGACGCATTTGTGGTCACTGTTTGGGGATTGAGCTGTTTACTGCCAGTGGTCTGAATAGAAGGCAGTCAGCAAACCTTCTTAAACGTCTTTTAACATTTATCCTTTAATGCAAAATACTCCATTTATGATCAAAGACATTCTGATTTAGGATGATCAAGATATAAGTAAATATGTCTGTATTGTTATTAGAAATCCCGTTTGTAAATGCCTGCATCAAGGATCTGTAAGGCAAAGATGGGGAACTGCGTGTTGTGCTACTGGGGGAGTCTGGTCTGGAGCTAAAAGTAAATGTAATCAGGTCTGAATATGCCACAGTGCTTCTCAGATAGTGGATGAACAACATATAATTGTTTAATGGAAAACACCAAATGAATTTCACATTCCTCAGAGAAATCTTCTTGTGTTTTCATTAGATAATATACCTGCAACAGTTACTGGAACTGAAAAAAAAAGTGTTTTTTATTCTCAGGCTAAAACTTACTAATCCATGCAATGTGCGTATCAGGTGTTAGTGCCGCTGGGAGGACTTGTTCATCAAATCTGGTGTGAAGGCAATGTTGCTGCCTGTTGAAGAACTTATTTTTCTAATCTGTTTTCGCTTTTCAACCAGCTCACAAAGATAGCAGAAGCTTTTTGCTCTTCCAGTATGTGCTGAATCCACTACGTAATTTCAGCTCAGCTCACAATACATCAGAATTCCAATGTTCAGATGCAGTGATTTATTTTTAAGGAGGAAAAGAGGCAGCAGGGAGAATACAGTCTTGAGGCTTCATGAAACTCTGTTTGCATTTAGTAACAACCAAGTCAGGGTATACATTGTTCTCTTCTCATGTGTATTTCTCTTGATTTGTGTTAGCATTTACTAAGTATATGAGGTGGGGAGGTATTAAGTGTGTTAACTATCAACATATATTTAGATGTTAAAATTTCAGCATTATTTATGGCATGGATGTTATACCTGGCTTCTTAGACTAATCGCTCCTCTATTACAGGATTTAAACCTAGGAGTTAGTTGTCCAATATGCTAACCAATCAGTTTTCATTCACCCCATTAGATGTAAGAGGTGTAAAGAAGTATACAGATACAATCTCTTCCTGGAAGCAGGACAAATTCCTTTTATAATTCATGGGAAGACTACAGTAAGGGGGACAGTACATGATATCTTAAAGGACATGAGATGACTACTTTCACAGTTAGTTTAATGTTTCGTGCACACAACTAGGGAGTGCATATACTGCAGTCCTGAATAACTGATACCAGCAGACAGCATGTATGTGTGCCACTTGCCACTTCTCGAAGTCTTAGTGCTCCGTAACTTGTCAAAGAGCCCCTAGCACAGCACTAATACACTGGTACTAGAATAATATTGTTCTGACCAGTAGGCCAGGTGTCAATTCACAGATTATGCATCAGGAAGTTTTTCAGTTCTTTGGTCTGATCGTTTAGGGAGCATAATCCCACAATTCCTTTTTATTTGTTTTTTTTTTAATACCTAATGGCTATGGCACTGGGATGTCTTAACATTTTGCTAGTAATTATTACTCTTGGTGTATAGCTAGAAGATTTATTTGTTTCTGTATATATTGTGGCCACCAATATGCTTCATATACATATATGTATAGGTTTTGGATGAAGTCGTTCCCATGTTACCTTATTAAAATCCCAGAAGAACAGGGAGGCTTCGCAGTATATGTGTTTGGGAGGAGATAGATCCCACCATATTATATTGATTGCAGGGAAGAAAACATAATTGTAGAGTGAAGCATGCGTTGAGTCTGTCAAGAGGTCTGATTACAAGAGAGCTGAGCACACACCTCCTGAAGGAGAAAATATCCTTCTAGGCACTTCTCGAGAAGTGCCCTGGTCCTTCAGTGATAAGTTTACAGAGAATTCTGTGATGTCATGGATTCAGCTTGTGGTTATCAAGAAAACTAGGTGAACAAATATGAGTGTAATTGCTGCCATGACATAACCACACTGTGTTTTAGTTTACTTGTAAGTGTATAAATGTTGGTGTTATCCACTGAGAAGGTAAAATTGGTCTGTGGGTAGTCATGTCTACAACCCAAAAACTTTTACTTATTAAAATCTATAAATCAAATAACATTGTTTTAACATGGTAGTTTATGGAATGCTGCTGTAATTATTCCTTAAAAGCAAGAGCATCTTAAGTGTTGGTGAAAGAGATGTGTTTGGAAGAGCAATTGGTCCTATATTCAGGAGTTTATGAGGATTTTTTGCATAACCACAACTTGGTAGTTTTCTGAGGTTCTGATAAAATCCAAAAAGCATCACCTTTAAAGAGTATATATTAGTTCTGATTAAGACGCTCAGATTATAACTGTCAAAGGAGGAATTGGAAATGAATTTTCACAGAATTATGTAGGTAAGAAAAGACCTTTAAAATCATTGAGTTCAACCATTAACCTAATACTGCTGAAGCCACCACTAAACCATGTCTGTAAGTGCCACCTCTGCATGTCTTTTGATTGCAGCCAGGGCTGTTGACTCAACGTCTTCCCTGGTCAGCCTGCTGGATAACCCTTTTGATGAAATTTTTCCTCCTTTCCAATCTAAGCCTTCACTAGGGCAACCTGAGGCCATTTTCTCACATCTCAGATCACGTCTCACAAGGCAGCACTTGTTGCCTGTGACAAGAGGCCAGTTTGCACCTGGCCTACACCCGCCGTCCAGTCAGTTGTAGAGAGTAGTAAGGTCACTACTGAGCCTCTTTTCCTCCAGCTTAAACAGCCCCAGCTCCCTCATCTACTCCTCGCAGGGCTTGTGTTCCAGAACCTTCCCCAGCTCTATTGCCCTTCTCTGGACATGCCCCAGCACCTCAATGTCTTTCTTGGAGTGAGGGGTCCAGAACTGAACACAGGATTTGAGGTGTAGGCTCACCAGTGCTGGTAGAAGGGAACAATCCCTGCCCTGGTCCTGCTGGCCACGCTATTTTTGGTACAGGCCAGGATGCCACTGGCCTTATACAAATCTGGAATGCTGCCTGGGGTTGTTGTGACTCAAGGGCAGGACCCAGCACTTGCCATGGTTGAACCTGACACCACTGGCCTTGGCCCATCAATCCAGCCTGTCCTGTTCCCTCTGCAGAGCCTTGCAGAATCACAGAATCTTCCCTCCAGCGGATCAACAGTCCCACCCAGCTTGATATCCTCTGCAAAATGACTGACTGTTCATTTGATCCTGTTGTCCAGGTAATCGGTGAAATTACTGAACAGAGCTGGCCCCAGTAGTGAACCCTGGGGATCACTAGCTCTCAGCTGGATATGATTACATCCACTACCACTCTGAGCCCAGACTTTCAGAAGGTTTTTCACCCGGTGAACAATATGTCTGCCCCAACCATGGAAACCCAGTTTCTCCAGGGGAATGTTGTGTAAAATGCCATCAAAGGCTTTACAAAAGTCCAGGCAGACAATGTATATAGCCTTTTCCTTATCCACTGAACTTGTCACCTTTTTACAGAAGGAGATCCTGTTGGTTAAGCAGCACCTCCTTGTCACAAACCCCTGCTGGCTGGGCCTTGTTATGTTTATTATTGCACATGCTGTTTGTTACACTTGAGATTATTTGCTCTATGACTTTCCTTGGCCCTGAGGGAAAGTGCCACTTTCCCTGGCACTCAGTCTGACAGGCCTGCAGTTCCCTGAGTTCACATTTTGACTCGACTTGAAGATGGGTGTAACATTTGTCAACCCCCATTCAACTGGGACCTCCCAAGTTAGCCTGAACTGCTGGTAGATGATGCAACGTGGCTCAGCAAGCTCTTGCACCAGCTCCCTCAGTACCCCGGGGTGGACCCCCTCCAGTCCCATAGACTTCTCTGTGTCTAAATGGTATAGCAGGTTGGTGACCATTTCCTCTTGGATTACTGGGGCTTCATTCTCCTCTCTACCCCTGTCTTCCAGCTCGAGAGACTGGTTCTCACAGAACAACTGATACTAAAGGTTGAGGCAAAGAAAGCAGTTAAGTACCTCAGCCTTTTCCTCATTCTTTGTCACGTTTGCCACAGTATCCAGTTAGAGATTCATTTTAGCTTTCCTTTTGGTGTGAATGTTTACAGAAACATTTTTCATTGTCTTTTATGTCAGTAGACAGATTACATTCTAGCAGGGCTTTGGCCCTTCTGATTTTCTCCCTGCATAACCTCGCAACATCCTTGTAGTTCTCCTGAGCTGGCTGCCTCTTCTTGTTAAGGTGATAAACTCCTTTCTTTCACGAGCTCCAGCTAGATCTCTCTGTTCAGAGATAGTTTCAGTTCATTTTTCCATATGTCATGTTTCTCCATCTGACATTTTGCTTGATTTTTTTTTTTGTCTACCACTTTTTTTAAAGTGGATGAAAAATACAAGCATGAAAAAACACCACCAAGCAGTGAATTTTTTAACATACCAACAGTGATACGAATTCTTAACAGAATTTTGTTGATACTTATTGCAAGTACCTTCTTCCAGCAGTGGACCCCAGAAAGCCCTTAGTGTGAAGAGAAAATGAGGAGATTAAACTCTGTCTTTCTGTGTCTACCAATACTTTAAACTTGCGACTGTCAGGAGAGGGTGGAACAGGGCTCTTGAGAACTCTGACTACCAAAGTACTTCACTGAAATTACTACAAAAACTACAATTTCTTACTGTGTGCACCTAGATTTCACAGCATCTAAAATTGTTATCCCTTTCTTTCTTTGTTAAAGAAAAAAGGACAGAAAAAAATGCATGTTTTAGTTACTGCTATTGAAGAAAAACCTGCCAGTGTGATAGCAATGTAGTTCAAGAATCTGTTAATAAAATAAACCCCTAACAATAACCCACACCTTTTTTCAGTGAGAGACTTCTTTGCAATACTCTACTAACACAGACAACAAATGCTAACTTAATATCCTACAAAATTATGAAATAAAAGTTTTGACATCCCATGACCCACACCCTATTGTAAATGCATTCTACTGTATACACATATACTCTATACACTGTGTATGTAAAGCTGCCAAATCTATCTGCTTTGGCTGTCATGGACTTACTGAGATTTTGCATGATCCTTCCTGGCCGAGATACCTGGCAGAGGTTCGAAACTGCGAAGGCATTTATAACTTTGGTAATTACCTGAGACAAGGGGAACTAATTGGGGTTATTTACAGGTGAAGGAGGCAGGGTGAATACAGATTGTCCCAAGACAGTCAGGTATTATTAGACAAATGAGAGACAAAACAGATTTACTTCATCCTCCTTTGAGATGCAGAACAAATAGGATTTAGCTGGACAGTTTTTCAAAAATTATTTCCTCCAGCCTAGCTAAAGAGAATATTAAAAGAAAACCATAATGTACCATTATTTTGGTGGAACTTTTTGCGTGTGCAGATTAGAAAAGGTAGATTTTTTTTTGAGAGCTATGAGTGTCAGTGCTCAGGATGTAGTTTCAAGAACAAAATCTTACATACTTTCAGGAACTTCTCTCTAATGACTTAGTCTGTGACTATTGACTTCCACTGGTGCAGAATGTGTGTGTATGCAGATGTGATAGCTTCTCAGTACCTGTTATGTTAATACATTTGCCTCTGCTTTTGAAAAACCATAATTCTGCTACTTGAACAATAGATATTTGGAGACACTGGGCGAGCACATAAGTCTTGAGAGCCCATTTAATGTCCACCTGTATCTAAAAAAATAGAAGTTTCGATTCTAGCCCTAGTAATTCCGAAGATAATTAGGAGCTGTGTTCTTTTGGCAATCTGTCTTACAAAGAAGATAAATGTTACTTTTCTTCTATCAACCTTGTTCGGCATTATCAATGACTAAACTCCCGACTAGTTTCCAGCATTTTTTTCCTAATGATTTCTCTTCTGTATACCTTTCTCTCTTTATGTCTTTTGACAACTCTTTTCTGCTTGTCTACCTATTCAAATCAAAATTTTAAATAGTTGTGTTTGCTGCCTCTTTGTGAAAGATCCATTTGACTGCTGGCATACAGTAATTGCTTATTGTTCAAGTTTTATTATATTGGCATATAAATCTGTAAAAATAGCTAAAGAAATTAGAATGGTTGAATTTGCACATATTCTGGGCAATCTATAGATATTGGGTGCACTCTAATACCACCATCACCAGCAGTTTCTGAGAATGTGGAATAGGAATGCAGTGCATTTCTGAAGGTAGAAAGAAGCTAGATTGTATTTGGTATAAACTTAGTCAAAATTTGTGAGAATTGTTTTTGTGATGTGGGAAAAGAGACATAATGAATTATAATTGGTTTAGCAACTTTCTAAAAGGTTTCTTAACTGCGACATTGACTCTATTGACTACTAACTGAATAATGTGCAGTTCATATTGGGCTGCTGCAGGTTTTTTGCAGCATTACAAAACTGCTGTGTAATTGAACTTACTGCTCAGCAAGTTGTGATGTGATCATTGACAAATAGCTCTGAAAAGTGTTGGAAAGCAAATTTGAGAGCTTCGTGGCATCTCAGAAAAAAACTTAGGTTTCTTTTTCTGCCTTGATGGATTTATAGAGATTGTGTAGGATTTTGCATTCGTGTTCTATGAAATACTCCAATAATTTAAATATTTATATATGTTATGAAGAATTTACTTTGAGTTTGTGAACTGCAAAAATTTATTTTAACACATTTTTGTAGTTGTGAACTTTTTCATTAGATTTACCTTTGCTTATACATGGAATGCTAGGGTTTTTGCATGTGAATAATGGTTTGCATCTTCTGAATACGAATACAAATTAATTCCTGTTTTTAAATCTGTGCTTTTAATAAGTTAACATCAAGCTATTTCAAAAGCAAAGACTAAGTTCTAAGGCTGCAGATTGAAGGGTTTTATTCCGTTGTTTAACTCTTACAGCTGCAAAGCATCAAGAGATATAATAGTCTTATTTTAATTGAAAACTTGTACAGTACTATCACTCTTGATTTAAGTGAGATTTAACTTGCACTTTACTCCATTATGGAGAAACACAAATAATTTTTCTGTTGTTCTTCCTCTTTTGTTTCCTATTAGAGCAGAGAGACAGGCAACTTAGTAGATAATAATAAAAAATGAATATTGAACAGATTATAGGCAAATTAAAGCCTCAGATATAAGTATTATCTTTATACCATTTCCTTGTAGAATAACCTTTCCACTTTATGATGAAATGCTTTATGGATCCCTAAGAATAATTATGTTAGATGAGTTGAAGGTAGTTCCTCACAGCTCAGCAGGAGAAACAAAATGGGAGATAAAACATTACTTTGCAGTTCATTATAAGATGGCTGACTTTGCAATGAGGAAGGTGAGAGAAAGAAATATATTGCAATGTTTCCTGTGTTTGCAAAAATGATGTGTGTCCTTGTCCAGGACCACAGTGATTACAGCTGTGATGAGTCTATGGAGCATGGTGAAATATCAGTTTGAATCTTTGAGATGAGTTGGGACTGCTGGGATTGGGATAGGAGCATTATTTCACCTCCTACATCTTTTTTGAGGTAATTCAGGAATTGTAGGATTTTTTCATCTCTTAGTTTACAGTACTGTTGTGCAGAAAAAGATTGCTTCCAGACTTACTGGGCGTCAGTGGAGGAAGTGTTGGAAGACTTGCATTTTCCTTCATATGTGTTTTTCATCCTGAGGAAGGGGCAGGAGCAGCACATCAGCTTGTCTTTGTTCTTGTCTGACTGTAACTGATTTACAGGAAGCCAGTATACAGGTGGACAGGATGCGAGGCCCTGGTGTAGCATTCAGTCTCATCTGACTTTAATGTAAGCATAAGATAGGATTTTCTGCTGCACTACAGAAGCCTTCTTCCTCATAGCAAATTAGACATCCGGGTGTCCTTGGCAGCTTCAGCTTCCTACTGCTGACACTCGGTTTTGCCCCATAAGAGTATGTTGTACCCTTTAGTGGCCTCTTTACTGTACCTTATTGTGCTGCCCAGTACCACCCTGGACATCCTAAGTCACATTCTGTAATGTCGGTTTGACTTATCTTCTGGGCCATACAGTTTCTATCAATTAGCATAATGCATGAATTTGTGCTATTGATACTTTGCTGAAAGGTAATGCAATGGTTAAAATAGTAACTTTCTAAGCTGGAAAGAAAATAAGAAATTTTTATATTTATGTGAGAATGCATGGTCCTGTTTATATTCCAGTTTTCTTCTGTAAAAGCATATATTCACTTTGTAGAACATTCAGTAATATTTTAAAGACAAGTATTTTTATACTCCCATTCCGTGATTCAAGGCTAAATTTGCTGAGTTACAGTAACTATTCTGTTAATCTGGTGATTTCACTGAATTTATACCAATTCAAAACCAGAACTGCAGTCCTGGGAATCAGGCCTTCTCTTTCAAATGCTAATGCACTGTGTAAATTGCTGTTGCTGTTTAGATAAAAATCTGACTGTGACAAATTAGCTACCACTCTCCTTTTCATTGAAATTGTCTTGGAACATATGAAACCTCATTTTGTATTTCTAAAAGTTTGCATGATCTGGTATATACTATCAGCTTTGGAAAGAAAACTAGTTTGACAATCTGTTGAGATTAGTGCTTGTTTCAGAGAATTTCCGCTATTTGTTTCTCCGCTTGCGTTAATGGTGTTGGTAGATATGACCCTGAATACAGTATTTGCAGTTGCAGTGTGGTTATTTGTCTATATGGCCAGCTTTGCAAATTGAAGGTGTTGGCTGTAGTAATATTAGTCATGCTTTTTACGAAACAATCGCCAGTGAGCAGGACTGTGGAAGCTAAATCACTAGCATTCATGTTGAAAGTTAGTATTAGCTGAAGGAATATAAGCAGAGAAGAAAATTTGGATCAAGTTCTTTTGCTGAATGGACTTGGAAAGGCCACTTCCTGATGATATGCACCCTGTGCTTGCTTCTGCACTCCTTGTCAAACCATCTTCAGCTGGTTTCTGTTGGTACAGGGAGCACTATCTCATTATGTGTACCCTAGTAGCAATGAGGTAAGGTAGTAAATTTAACTCAGGTTCTAATGTAAAGGGAAAATTTAAAAACTTATCCTGCAGTTTAGCTGGAGTAACCTTGAGGATGATTTCTGTACAGAAGCCAATAATCAGGCCTGGATTTTTCTTACTTTTTCATGTTTTAAGTCTAGGGACTAGAAAGCCATTTGAAGTCTTATCAGTGAAAATCAGGTGTAGGTAGTGTGTTTTGCCTATGTTGTGAGAAGTTACTGTTAATTTTGTGATTACCACAAGAATACTCATTTGCTTTAGATTAAAATGAATGTGTTATGAATGCAGTTTGCTGTACAATGAATTTCGGTTTCTCAAATATAAGAGGACAGAGGTGTTTTTGAGTTTCAAGTTTCAGAGAAACCATGACATTTCTAGGATAAAAGTCAATACAATGGCTTTCTCTGTGAAAATTGTGGTTAGATAGACCAACAGTAAGGTCTGAAATTGAAATATTTAAGAAATGCAGGGTATGACAGAAAATGAACCACAATATGTATAAAATAATGAACAAATACATGATTTAGAGTAAAAATTGTATGTAGGTACATAGGAAAGCCAAGTTTAGTGCAATTACAGAATCTGAGTTCTCTCTAGTCAGTCTTTTCAATATCTGTGTCTCTTTGATCTTTGTAACCTGAGGGCTAGATTATGAGCTTTCAGTCTGCCAGGAGGAGGATTAAAATATTGTGCCATGGCCCCTCTGCAGCAGGGATGGAACAATACAAAAAGGATCTGTTTCACCACGCATGCTGCGAGGCTGAAGCCAACCTTCTGCTTACCTCTGCCTTTTGCCATTCCAGCTTGCCTGATTGCATGGACAAGAGCATACTGGAATTTGGAAGAACTTTCTAATACAGAAAGCTGCAGCAACACAATGAAATGGATTTTTGCACAGTCTTTCTGGAAGACTACTGTTGAGTGATTGAAATATGTCTTCCTAGAGGGTTTTGATGTCATATGATACAGAAATAATGAGTGACTTTAAAAGATGAGAAATACATTCAGATAAAATAATTGGTACAAATACTACTTTTGAGACAACATTTGAACCGTCTTCAAACTCATAGCATCTCAGGAAAAATAATCCCAGGAAAAATAACAGTCAGGTTCTGTGTATTTTTATTCTAATCCATTACCATTAAGTGAAACAGTTCACAAAACCTGTTGCAAGAGTCACACTTAACCACTTTTAACCTGTGTTGTTTATGTCAATTATACCATCAGTGGTATTTGACAACAGTTTCAATAAACAGTGGGATATTCTGTACCTTTTTTTTGTTCTCATTTTAAAAATAGGAGTGATTTTTCCTTTTAAAGTCACCAGGAACTTTGTCTGACTGCTCTGAATTTTAAAATATGATAGAGAGGGGCTTGGAAAAAGCACCAGCCAGTTCCATCTGGACTCTGGGTTGCATCTCACCAGGCCCCATAGACTGGTACCTCAATTTCATCAGGTGGACACAAACCTGTGCTTGGTTTACAGGAAAGGAACGCTGCTCCTGCAAGCCAGTATAGAAGTTCAAAGGTAGATATTTGTTTTCATTTGGCTCCTTTGGATCAAATCTAAAGGAACTCAAAGGCTCTTAGAGTCTTACAATTTTAAAAATAATTCTTGAGTTTGAGATAACTGATTTAATAACTGAATAATCAGGGAAACGTTGTAGAAATAAAATTGTAGGTATTCAAATACAAGCTTTTGACAACTTGGGAGAATAGTCTCAATAGCTCAGAAGTTCACCTTAGACCAGAATATCTATACCTCTTTGCCTTAATTTAGGAAAGCATTTGAATATATTGGAAAATATTTTTTTCAAGTGTCAGTGCTGTATTCAAATTATGGGAATATTGCAACATTTCAAGTTCCTTGGATTCCAGTGCATGCTTCAAGTGCAGTCTTCCTTCTATTTTCTTAGTGTGGCTCCATATTCCTAGTCAGTGTCAACCATCACCCGCCACTGCAATTGGATTTGTTATTTGTAAATTCTCTGTCTGACCTTGATAAACCAAATCAGCCTCTCTGATAAAAACAACAGAATATCAGAGGAAAAGTAGAAAAATAGTCTTCTTTATCTGCAATGCTTTTCATGTGATTTCCTTTATTACAGTGTAGAAGACAACTCCAGTATTTCAACATGTATTTCCAACATCTATTACAAATAGATTGCTTACTATTTAAGTTTAGTGTATATAATGAATTCCAAAAGGTGTGTTTCTAAACCCACAGACTAACTTTAATGAACTAGAAAACTTTCAGGATTATGATTATGATTATGATTATTATTATTTACAGGTTTTGCTCTTAAACTGTCTTTTTGAATGGTTGTAAGCCCGACACTGGGGAGACCGTATCTGCAGTAATGTGTCTAGTTATGGTCTTACCTGGGCCAGAAGGATGTGGACATAGAGGAGCAAATATGATAAAAGGATATGAAAGTGATGGAGGAACTGAAGCATCTGTCATGTGAGGGGACTGACAGAGCTGGGTCTGTTCAGGAGAGCAGTAGGTTCAGAAGGATCTTGTCCAAATGATGTGGGAAGCCACACATTTCTTGGTGATGCAGAGTTACAGGATGAAAGACAACAGGTATCAATTGAAATGCAGAAAATTCCTCAACACAGGATTTTTCTTCACTTAAGAAAAGACTTTTTCACTGTGAGGGTTGTTGAGTGCTGGATTAATGGCCCAAGGAGGCCTTGAAGTATTCGTCTTTAGAGATAGCTAGTTCAGGTTGGAGTTGGAGCTCTGACCTGTGCAACAGCAGAAGTGTGGAACTGGACACGTAAGTGAATTGTATTTTCATTGGGCATGATTTGTCCATTTCTATAGAGAAGGAAATATGTTATGTAATTGTATTAGAAATGTACATGGTTTATAATGTAGGTTGAGCCCACACTATATGCTATTTACAGCTAATATGGGGATGTTGAAGCATTGCTATACCAGCCATGTCTGACTTTTTGTTATATGACTGAAAAAAGTGAGGCTGCATTTTTGCCATTGTGTCGGTCTAAGAAATGGGTCTTATAATTCTCAAGAAAAAAACTGTAAGAATTATTTGTGCAGTCAAAAGAGAATCTCAAATGGTTACGATCCTGTGAAAATAAAAGGTAAGAGCTCTGGTAGAAATTAATAAAAACTAGTACCAATTTCCCAAATATTGTTCCATAGACTAAGACATTGTGATGATACATGAAGAATGAGGTTGTTATTTGTCTAGTTATTTGCATGAGGACTCTAATTTTCCAAATGAGCAATTCCATTAGCTAGACTAGAGTCTGTGAGATATTTTTTTCTTGTGCAAGTCGCAAAGGGAGCAATTCATGCTGGGTTTTTGTTCTTGGAAAATTAATGTTAGGCTTGACATTGTTGTTGGATTGTTTGTTTTCAGGAAATTTACTCCATTCCATGATGCATTTTAGAAGTTTGTTTCAAGACACTTAGTCAAGACTCCTTTTTGCACTTTTGCAATAAATAGATAGTGGAAGAAGTATCATAATGACAATAACCATTTTGACAGTCATCACTGAGGAGAGAACAACTAGGAACACAGTCTAATTTAATTTATAGTCAGAGCTATGGTAGTATTTTGTAATCCCTGTCCCCCGTAATTATTCCACTGCAGCAGCCATCCTTTCCCCTTTCCTCCTGCCTCTCCTGAAAATATTGGGAAGTGTAATACAGTAATTCTACCCACTCCAAATTTATGGTGATGTTGAAAGGATGTATCTTTCTGTGTTTGGCGCAGTAACCTTTGCCAGGCAAACACAGGGCATATTTGAAAGCCTTTGCACAGCGCCTGAGGGGTGACAGAGACAGGATTGTCATGTAGAAAGTGTTTCTGTGAAAATCCACCTTTTAATTTCTTTTATCCCATGTTGAATCAAACTCACGGATTAAGATACATGTGATTAAAATCAGTTTATAAAGGTTGGATTTGGCTGGAATGATACTGCTTCCAGATAATGTCAGTGAGGATCCTTGGAGTGCATTTTTCTCCTACATTTTAAGTTCTTTGTCATGATGATCATTGGCCTCTGTTGGAAGTGAATTGTTCAACTCAAAATACAAATATTTTTCAAAGTTATTCTCTGCAAGTGTAAGAAAACAGTGATAGTATTATGGCAATCTGAGATAGCTCCAGGTCCTGCAGGACCTTATCACTGAGTCCTTGTACCTGAGTCCTTGTCTTTATGTTTTCTCTTCCCACTGTAGACCTGTTATGAGTGAGCTCATAATGTGGTCACTGAGTAAGTCCTCTCACACCCAGGAGAATACCACTCAGCACTAATTTACATGACAGGTCTTGTGATGTAGTCACTATGAAGTAGAGATGCCTTTGTCGAGGTGAGGATTTGAACAGAGAATTGGTGAGCCCAGATGTGTCACATCATTTTCTGATTCTTTGTCTTATTTCCTTGTGAGCAGCTGCTGTTACGGGTGTGTGGTTGCTGTACTCTGAAAATGAGTCATTTAGGTCATACTGAGACATATGGGACAAAAGAAACCATTACAAGAACATGTTGCAGCTACTGATGCTCTGACATGCTCAACTAGTCAGGCGCAAAAGTTGTTCAAACCATTGGAACAAAAATGCTTTATATCCTATGGAAAAAAACGTTTCCTCCAAATTTTATTTTGTAAGCATTTGGATTCTTTTAGTGTTTCTCCATCAGCTAAGCAAAAAACTCATTGGCATTCTCACCATTTATGGTTTGATCCATATATGTTTCCGTCAGCAAAGATAGCATCCAGCAAAAAATGTGCTGTGTTAACAAAACATGAATTACTTGGATATGTAAAAGAGAAAGCATTGCACATATGCAATTGCACTTTAGTGATCCTTATTTTCAATGTGTGTTAGAAATTAATTTTGGTGGAAGTGTATCACGGTTGTTGATAGCTATCTGATTTATGCATATGTTGCCTTGCCAATGCAGCATCAAGCTGTAAAGAAAGTGTTTCTTTGGTCGGTATTTCATTTTCATAAGGGCTAACATTAGCATTAGCCCATTAGCAGGATTATATAACTTGAAACATGCATGGTAATAAATCTTCTCCAATTACCAAGTTGTAAAAGCATTTTACTGGTAATTTCAGTGCAGTGGCTCACTCACTGATTTGAGAATCCATCCTTCTTTGCAAATAGAGCAGAGATTGCCTAAGGCTGGGTCCACCTGCAGAGGGAGAAGTTGTCCAAGTGAAATGGCCTGATGGAAAACTGTATGGTGCAAAGTATCTGGGGACAAATACAGCTCACATGTATCAGGTGAGTATCTATGTATATTACCACATGCTTTCTTTTCAGATGTCTTTATTGTTAATTACTCATTTGGCTCTAGCACTGGAGTGGCCTGCCCCACATTCAAAGATGAAAGAGGCTGAAGTGTGAACTCTTATTGTAACTGTTACCACTCTTCAACTAATGTGTAAAACTTTCTAACCCAGTAGCAAGTGCTATACACTATTTGGGGGCAAGGTTTCACATGGTCTTACAAAATCAAGAAAGTTACTTGTCTTCTAAGAGCTCAGGTAAACAGGTGGAACATTAAGATTGAAAGATAAGATTTGTTATTTTCTGCAGGTTATTTGCTTTCATTTGATATCAGCTAATTATACGATTAAGTGTTGGTATGAGCCTACAGTGAACCTGAGGCATTTCATAAGAGATTGGAAGGGAGGACAGTAAGAAGAAGAGCATAACATTCGTCTGAGGCATTTTTGAATTAATTAATCTAAGGAGCGTTTTATCCTTAGCAAAGGCAAAAGGGCCTTTGAAGGCATTGAAGGCAAAGCTAAAAAGCTGACTTCTGATTTCAGTGTAACAATTACTGTTTTTTTATGGGCTTGCCTTTGAGAAAAATCAGTCAGCAGCTTTGAGTCCCCAAGTGAATGGTAGAAACTGCAATAAAACAATCGCAATAATAATAGTACTTCTGAAAGAATGAGAATCTAGATATATTTCTTTTATATATATGTAATCATTTTCACTTATGTAACTCTTTTCATCAGCGGGCCTCACATTACTGTACCAAAATGGCAAATTTACTATTATATCTCTAGATAAATTAGGGCACAAGGAAGCTAAATTACTTGCTGCATTGACCTTCTCACTTTGCCAATGACTTGCAATTGAATTCAAGTCCTCAAATGCCTAAAGCCTTGAGCTAGTCTCTAAATCTTACCTCTTCCCTTATATTTAGCAGCTGTATTATGTTGTGAAGGTGGAAAGTTCTTTATAAAGCACAAAGATTATTTTTCTATAGTAACATTAATCTTCAAATCATTTAATCTTTTGAACAACTAGTCTTCTGAGGAGCACTGTGAGATAAATTAGATGTATGTTGTTGTCTTTCATATTTGAAGGAATTTGACATAGTCAAAACAAACAACTTTGTCTTATTTTAGACCTCTTGAACAACATGATGAAACGAGTTTTGCTTAAGGAAAATGGATAAGCATGTGGAGGCTCAGCAAGATTTAGAGTTCCTCAGCATAAAAAACATAAATTCCTGTAAATTGCCTTTAACAATCCCCTATCATGGGGAGAAATGACAAAGTTTAAAGATTAGAGGGAGTCCATATTGCAATACATAGAACTATAGAGACAAGCAAATATTTTGTCTGCAGGATGAAAGAGGAGGCTGCCTGTGGCCACATATTACAGAAAATTTATGACAGGGAGGGTGCAAGATTAACTTCACAACATGTTAGTAGTTCTTCCTATGGTCTTTCTAAAGTGTCTGAAAGCTCCCAGGACTTATACATACACAAAGGTTTGTTTTCATCTGATGTGATCTGTGTTGCACCTTTGAGATTTTCTTACCCAGTCTTCTTTGTGATTTCTTAGATCTCATAAGGCAGTTCTAGTTGTAATATGAATTTCCCTCATGTTCATCAGACATTTGTACAAAATGTGGCAGTACCTGAGCATGCAGGAGCTATGGCGCAATGCACCAGAATTTGTCATACAATTTGACATTTGTCAGCCAGTATCCTACACAGTCCCTAAGCAGAGCTGAATCTGCCAAATGAAGCAGGTGCTCAAGTGAAATTATTGTGATCCACATCTGATTTCTTGGTGATTTCTGATATTGAGGTTCACAATTGAGTTAGAGTGTATTAAATTATCTATTTACTCCATTAATTGCTTTCTAACAGCTTTCCCTTTAATTTATGATGTGCTTATAGAAAAAAATCTCATGAACATAGTAACATATCATGCAGACAGAGTACAGCAGAAGAATGCAACTGAAATAACTTACTTGATAAAATTGATTATTTGAAATGTGGGATCTGCAATCTGACTTGCATTGGAGCTATTAGAGATGGTGGATTTATATTTTGTATGAATCATGATACTATTGAAAATCTTAGAGAACCTCTTGTGTTACTATGAAGTGCAGGCAAATTATTTCCAGTGTGATATGCTGGATTATACCCAAAGAACTTCCATTCAGTCTTAATTGTAAATGTGCAGTATTTCATATTCATACTGCAAGCATGACAGATTCTCTGGTATGAAGCATTTACATCCGACTGCACACTATGGGTAAAAACAAATATACTGACCATTTAAGAAGAGATTTTACCACACTGATGTAGTGTCAGAGTTAGTTTCCTACCCAGTTTTTTCACCAGGGATGCAAAAAACACTATTATCAACTGTATTATGCAAAAAAAATTACGACATGTACTGTGCAGGAAGGAGCAGGAATAGGAGTAAGACTGTTCCTGCATCCTGGATTGCCATCATTTAATTAAACAAGCTTAAGACAAACAGAGTAGGCTTATAGGGTTAGTAACAGGAGCAGAGAGGGGTAAGGATGACTCTTGAGACTTTTTTATCGATTTGTGTGCTCTATACATTTAAAATGCATTCTAGATTTGTGCAGCCCTATTAGTTGCATTGGAAAAGTTGTTTTTAAAGAAGTTAATAGATCATAGTCCGTATCCTGGCTTTTGCAAATGGATATATGGATTTTTCAGCTGTTCACATATTAATCTGAAATACTCAGCTATAGCAGGCTTTTAATTTGAAACTGAAAATCCGGTCCATTTAAAAGCTAAAGTGCATGATTTTTCAGTTTTATTTGTAATAATACTTTTGATAAGTCAGTATTCTCCTATGTTTGTATTTGTGCTTATTCTTCTAGTCAAGTGTGCTGTTGTGATTCACAAAGTCTTATTAAGTCACCTAAGGATGTAGAATGAGACTTCTAATTTTATATCAAACTTTAAATTATACTTTCTGTGGGATCTAAACTGCAGTCACAGATAATAGCTGAAATTCACATTCTAACGATGAAGTATTAAAATAGAGGAAAAAATCAGCAGCTACTGGAAAAGCTTAAATGCTTCAAAGCCTCAGCATTTTAACATTCCCCACACCTAGTTACATTTCCTTTCTCATTTTCTGCTAACGGGGTTCATATTGGATTAAATCTAAACCTAAGCATGATAAAGCTTTTCATCTTCTGAACAGAGCATTTAAAAGAAATTCCATCAGATTCAATAAAATTCTGTTAACTGGTATTTCCTTAGTTGTCACTCACACTTTCTTTTGACATAGTCTTCCTCAACCTTGAAACGCAGTATGTTAAAATTAATTTTTTATTTATTAGACGCAAGTAAAAAAATTAGTGGCAAATAAAAATGACACAAGGACATTTTAAAATGTCACTCCTGCAATATAATGTTGCCTGTCTTGTTACTGTTCAGCATTCCTAATCTAAAAAAATTTACTTCATTATATATGTGTCAGTGTTGCTTTTGAAGTCTCTTTCCTTAGATATTATTTTCAATGTATGTGTGTGTTGCAGTTCCTAAGAAATGGGTTTTTTTATGTTTCAGCCTAATTTTGTGCTAAAACAGATTGCAAAATGTCTGTATATAAGT
>JAODKT010001744.1:27876519-27900016 GCA_027576195.1 Cossypha heuglini
TACCCTTTTAAGTTTTAAGCCTGCCTTGTCTCTGCTCCTAAATCCTATCTCTAAAAGAAATTAAATATAGTAAAATTGGCAAAACCCAAGTCACACCATGACATACATCTTCTCTAGTGACAAAGCATGCCAGCATTCGTGACCATTTCAATTACAGTGTCTGTGTGAGGAAGCATGCAGTAGGATAGGAAGAGTGAAGCCCTAATAAAGACTGGGTAACTGAATTGGCATAGTATTCCAAGGGGGAAAAAAACAAACCCACAAAACCCCACAACAATAGCAAGAGAGCACAACATGCTCTACGTACAAGAATGCAGTAGCTGTTCTGTACAGTTGTGAGTCCTGAAGGTCATGGGTGAGGACACAAAGTAATGGTTTGGTTGGGATACATCAAAATTATTTTTATTCACTATCATCTGAAAAATATCAAGGAAGAATCTGAAGTACTTCAATTTATGCTGGCTTTTGAAGTAAAGTGCTTTAATGCTGTGACTCTGATTTCCACAGCTGTAAGTAAGGTCTGATAAAATCAAATCACTAGAATTAGATAAAAATTAGATTACTTCTTTTGAATCCTATTTACTATTGTATTGCTGTAGCAAAGCAATTTTGTTGATGCTTAATAGGAGTTCTGCAATATATTGTGTTGTGCCATGGTGGTTAAAAATTTTCAATTAAAGAGAGTAATAGAAAAATTCCTGCAAAATATTTTTGCTTTGAAGCTTGTTTATACTTCCCAACTGTGATGGAAGTGAACAGCGGTGTTTTGTAACAAAGAGCTTAATATGATATCCTGATATTTATAAGCAAAATAGAGCCAGGTAAGAGCTTAATTTGATAACTTGATATTTATAAGCAAAATAGAGCCAGGTAAAAGCTGTCCCTTCTTCTGCAGTTCTACTCTTGCTGATTTTGTGAAATGTTTTCCAATGTAGAAGACATTATAGGGAAAAATAACTGATAATCTACATTCTGCTTGAATGATTAATAATAACAAAGCATTTGTTATTTGTGCTAAATAACAAATATTTGTATTAGTTATCTGTGCTTTTCAGTATAGCCACTCTGTTTAGTGGCATAATCACAACTATTAACTTTGATAGTAGATGGAGGCAAAACTATCATTTCACTTACTGGTATGAAATGCTGATTTTTCTTCAGCCTCTAAATTTTGTAGTGGTTTTTCTGTTTCTTGTTAGCCAATAGAAGTATTTAATGCCAGTGTTCAACAGCATATTAGTAGGAGAGAAAGCTTATGTCGGATGGGCAAAAGGAATCTTTCCTGCATATATGCACAGAAAGGATATCCATCTCTTTTAAAAATTGCAGAACTATCTGTTAGATTTATCACACACCTACACATTTCAAAAGTCATCTCTGGGGCTTCTAGTCTTGAATTCTAAATGCCTTAGATAGCATTTTTCTCTGACAAATCTAGCAAAAAGAAAATGATGATGTTATGGTAGGGCATAAAAGTTTTACTGGAGTTCATCTCAGCTGTTGTATATACAGTCGACTCGGTTATAACTTCACTGTTACTACCAGACTGAATTGTCCTACAGCCATCCTGCTGTTATTCTCAACACTGAAATGTATTTCTTCTAAACTTAGATTTGTAGGCAGAGCTGGTAGCTGCTAAAACTTTTGTAAGAGCCTGTTTTGAGTTACTAAAAACTTTGGCAATTTAGATATCCTGCAGCTGAAATTTTTATGTGTGGGTTTGTGTCTGAAAAAGTCAGGAAATTTTGCCTCAAACAGTTTGGTTTTTTAGAATGATTTTGAAGAGGAGGATTAAGGATAAAAAAAAAAATGATCCTTCATTCTCTCCCAAACTTTCCCAGGCCTTTATTTTACAACCTCCCTGGTTCCTTTATGTAGTAAAAGTGAAAGTGAGTCTCTTTATACAGGGTTGGTGTATAACTGAAAGGGGAATGACTGGAAGAGTGATTCCCATTAGACTTTAGAAGTAGGTTTGTGAAGTGTTTCCTATCATTTGACTGAGCTATCATAAACTGGTCTGGGGCTGGGGCTCTGATGTGAAGTCTTGGAAGAACCTGTACCTGCAGGGCTCGTTCCACCATAGTACCCTTCTGTGTGAGGGACTGGGCTGTGCATGCATTGCCACTGCAGCTCAGCACTGGCCTTGCAGTCTGGGAGAGCCTTTTGTCCTTTTCTTGTTCACCCGTTACTTCAGTGGAACACAGAGGCAAGCTCTTGTTTGTTCTCAATGCCTTGCTAAAGTTGCTGCTGTATCAAAAAACTGATGGGGGAAAAAAAAAAAAAAAAAAGAACAAAAAAAATAAAGAACCCCAAACTGCTTAAATACAAAAGTGTTAAAATTTGGAGGTAAATATGGAGAACTCATGGAGCTGGAAGGAGAAGAAATAGGGGGACCAAATTCTTGAACAGAAATTTGTTCAGAGTCTCTGCAGAACCCAGGATGCCTGAGGGTCAAATTTCTTGTGGTATAAGCAAATGGCTGTGAAATGTACCAGCAAATTACTGAATGATTGCCTTTAGGAACAGCTATTCCTGATGCTAATTACTGAATGAACTCAAGGAGCAGTTATCTCTGTTCTCCTAAGGATCTGGTCCTTCTGTACAGATGGGAAGTCAGTTATATGGGATAAGATTTAATTTTTTTTTTCTCAGATTGGTTCCTAGAAAAAAGCAGGTTTTGTGGTTGAGTGCTTATAAATTACTATGCTAGAGTTAAGGATGCAAAATCTGAAGTATACAACCAATGCCAGAATTTTCCCAGAAGATGTATAATCCTTTAAACTTCCTCGTATGTTTCTTACAGATCCAGTCACTAGAGGAACTGTAGGAAAGAATCACCATAATGACTCTCTGTTATGCACTGGAGTTATAAGCAAGGAAGAATAGAGATGAGGCACTGCATTCCCAAAGGCGGTTTTTTTTGCACAGTACTAACATTTGATGGCAATGTCATGCTACATTATGGAGGAGAAAAGGCTCAAGGAACAATGTAACAGAACAAAATTATCTTTGAAAAGCTTCCATATCTAAAAGAGTACATTGCAATCCACCTCTTCCTTTCTGTGTGGGCATACGTAGCATACATAAATAATAAAAAAAAGCTGCTAACCTTAGTCCAGTCCAGGTGTGGCAACCAAGGGTGACTTGCACGACCCTGGTATTTTCTTCTGAGTCCTATTAGGAGAGTAAAAGCAGGAACAGATGAATTCATTCTTTATTATATTTTAGCTGTAAAGAGAAAGGAGCAGATAACATTCCTTTTGCTATTGGAAATATCATGTTGAAGTAGCAATAAGATAGATTTCTGTGCTGAATATCTCTTCATTATTTCAATTGTTCTGTCTTCTCAAAAGAAGGGATGGAGCCATTCTGTTCTCTGCTTATCTAGTTTTGTATCTCCCACTTCAAAGTCCCCCACCAAAAAGCAGTCAAAAATCAGCTAAAATTCTTCCAGATCAAAATACACAAATAGAAAAAAGGACAACTTATTTTTCTGTGATAACTATGTGGAGCCAAGATGCAAGGGACAGAGATCTCTGGAATGGGAAGGAGCCCAGTGTTTCCAGTGTGTCTCCGTGCTCCCTCTGTAAACTTTCATCTATCTAATGCCTTAAAACTTGGCTTGAGACAGGCAGAATATGTCCACGTATAATGCCAGTATGGTCTGTAGATGGTGAGTAATGCTATCTCGATAACAAAATGGGTACTGACTACTGCATTTTGGAGACTACTGAATAAAGACATAGCTACAGGAAACTGGTGCCGTAACCTGAAACCAGAAATCGTTGGGTTTTCAATATTCTCACCCTTGTCATCCACTGAAACAAAGCAGCACAGAACAGCATATTGTAGCGCAAGAGCTCACAACTTCGAAGCCATCTTTCTGTTAGATTTTGGGCAGATCTCCAGAAGTCATATCTTTCCTTGAAAGAAGAAGTTAGAGGAGGTGAGGCTATGTAAGCTGGTTCAGTAAGAGTACTTGAAAAATAAATGGAAGGTAAATTGTCAACATGAAGAGCTACATGAATGAAATTCTTCAGTAGCTCCTTTTGGCCAAGGGAAAGTCAAGCAGAGCCTACATGAGATAGTTGCTGTAACTGGAGGTAAATCTTTGCAAAAAGAACTTTGAGCTGCAGGATACCCCTGAGACACAGCCATGCATGCAGAATTTTTTCCCCAAAATTCTGAAACACAAAAGTAGGATTTAAAACAACTGTTGAGCTTTCCAAAGTCCTTGTTGCCAAAGAAGATGGATGTCTGATATGCAATAATAGTGTTGTGCTACAGCACTCTTAAGGTCCTGGAATAATCAAAGAAGATTTTGTCTCAGAAAAATTCACCTGTTGTTTGGCAGGGCTTCCTCTGCTGGCGATACTGACAAGCACTGTAGGGGCACGTGTAGACCACAACCCCCATCTTGCATAAACATGTGGTCTGACTGCATTACTCTCAAGTTTCAGCACTTTGCTCTGTGGCACTCTCCCAAAGCTATTTAACTGTAGGCACTTCATAAAAAATAAACAAAAAATTCTGTTGTAAATATTTCCTTGTGAAGTGCCCATAAAATAAACTGCTGAGATAGTAATGAGAAAATTCATGTCAATTAGTAATGTTTTAAAAAGACAGGAGAAACCAATTGAGAAACCCCAGGAGGGTAATCACTTGCCATCTGAATTATTAATTTCATGATGTGTTTTAAGAGAAAGAACATGATAGCCACTAAAGGAGGCCCTGGAGGAACACAATACTGGTATAGCAACAGAACTGATTTCTCAGTGATTAAAAGAAAATTAACTTTGTGACAAGTTAAAAAGTTTCCAGTTGAAAAGGAGATGTTACTTCTAGGCCAGTGGAGGGTCCTACATGGATGTGGTTGCTGGGCAAGGAGTGATCAAAAGGGTTGGCGCACCTTACCAACATTTTTTGCCATTTTTGCCATTTTTTGTCAGGTGCACTGGGATATATCACAGGTGTACTCACCAGTTTCACAGCTTCTCTGTCTGTCTTCTCCCCTTCCTTGCCAGCATGGTGCCTTAGGAATAAAGGGTGAAATGATAGTTCAAGTCTGAGACATGCACGTCTCTACTCTTTTTATGGTGTTGTAGTGAAAGAGCAGCTCTGACTCCATAGCAAATACTATTGCAGCAATTTGTTTGACATGTCTGACAGTGGTTTAAATGAGGAAGGTCAAAAGTTTTCATGGAGGGTAATACTGGATTTTTCAAATGGAGAATGGGGGCTGAAATTACTTATTAAATGCTGTGTAGCACTAATGGGAGAGCTGATGGAGTGAAATCTGCAAGTTTCTGCCCAATAAAAATTATAACAATACAGCAATTATAGCTTAGTTCTGCTATGAGAACAGTCTTTGGCATCCCCTTACTGTTGTCAGGCCATGTAATCCATTTTCTCTAGTGAATTATGTGGTATTCCCTATGGCAAGAATACCACTTTGCATATTGCTCCATTTCTTTTTATCTGGATTTTGTGTTATGCTTTGCATATAGCCCTTAGCCAATATAATTTCCTTGTAGGATCTCTCCCTTCCTGTCTGGTGCTCCCTTCCCCAGCAGTTTTTAAATTCAAAGGGCAAGGTAGAATGAATGACCGAAAATATTCTTATCTTTTATATAGCTGTGTACATACTCCTGTAGAGTCTGTGGCTGACTCATCCTTAGTTTCCCTCATGAGCTTGATTTTCTCCTGCCTTCCTGCATAGTGAGTTAAGATTTTAAATGTGCATTACATGTACATGCTGTGCGCTGAATCTTTTGGAATTGGTTAGGGTGTAGTTCTGGGGTTGAGGTTCAGACCAGAATGGCAGTATCTCAAGAATCCTTGCTAAATCAGTACAGCACATGAATACCGTTCTTGCTCTACTTTCAGTCTTTCTGTGGTGCATACTGCAAGAATATAGATCCATAGCTGCATTAGAACTGATTACTTGGCAATTTTTATGTAAAAAATCAGTTTTGTAAGAATTTTGTAAACAACATGTATGATTAAAAGGTGGATTTTTTTCCAACATTGGTTTTTACAGCTTGATATGAAAATATACCCAGAAAAAGCAAGTTTTTCCTTTCTATCACACCACTTCACGAACCTAATTTTACCAAATTTATTCCCACTTTTCCATATAAGGATCCAATTCTAAAGAAAAATTTTCATGAGAAGAGAGTAACGAAAGAAAATCCAAATTCTGTATCTGGATATTTGGAGCAACAGCCTCTGAATGTAAAATATACTTTTATGTGTATATTTTCAGATAAAACTCAGAACTTCATAAACTCATCAGTAGTATAATCTTTTGAACTGAAAGTCTTTTAGCAGCTACCCCTGAGAGAATTAATGGAAGCTGTGACGGCATTCCATTTGATAGTGATTTTGTCATTAGCAGTCCTTTTAGATAGGGAATTATGCTTAGCAACAAATGGCCACTTTTGCAGAAATAAAGCATTAATTTAGTTCCAGTTTCTAATTTTTGATTTGTCTTTACATGTAAAATGCAGTACATTACTCTCAGATGTGAGATACGTGATAAGTTTAATTAGCTGTGTTCTGCAATGTAACACACATCCTTCAGTAGCAGCCTGCATAGTTTAACCATGCAAGGCAATGTCTGAGCACTTTGTTTCAGGTGGTTTTTTTTGTGTTTGGAGGTTTTATTTGATTGTGCTTTTTGTTGTTTGTTTGTTTGTTTGTTTGTTTGTAGGAAAAAGAGCCGGCTGCTGCAGAAATTAAGAAAACTATTTGCAAATAAAATACAATGGATTCCTGCAAAGCAGGGTATCTCCTTTTGCTCTCAAGCTTTTGAAAGCATTGAAATAAGAAAGCAGGAGGAGATCTTACAGCACAGCAGAGGCTCTATTCAAGCATACATTACTGAAAAAATAAAGTAATGCATAGATCATAGAAGGGAACCACAGTATTTGGAGTAAATGTTCACTGGATTTTAACTAGAATTTATGGATTCATAAAAGACTCTCTGCTCTGCAGCAAAATTAATCCTGATTATCTGCTTTTGAAGTAAAGTAAAACAAAGGAATACATATGTTTTTTAGTCCTATCTCTTCTAATCATGTTTTTGTAGAGTAGAATTGGGCATTTCAAGTGCATAAACCAAAAGTAATTTTTTCTTGAATGACTGAAAATGCACATTCTAGAAAAGTATAAAGCAAAGCAATTTTTAATGGTTCTCTTCTTTTAGATTAGCTGGCATATGCAAGTATCAATTCTTTAGTCATGCAGATTTAGTAAAAAAAAAATTTGAGAAAATGACAGTAATCTCAATTAAGCTCTCAAAAACCTGAGGAATGTACTTAAACTACCTATTAAAAAAAACAAAAAAAACCCCAAAAACAAAGCAAACTACACATTCAAAAAGTTGTCTTGCAACAGATAGATCAATGCATGTCTAATTTTGAATGAAAGCCCAGTCCTATTTTCTTTTTTCCAGGCAATATGGAAACACATGATTTAGTTAATTTGTGGCTTCAGTTAAAATGTTGAAAATACCTTCAGTTAAAATGGAATGAAAATATCCCACTAAAGCTCTAAAGAAAGTTAAATCTCCTCCCTTGGTGAAGGGTTTAAGGCTTAAATCATAGTGGCTGGAACTGGTGATGAATTGGAAGTCTTTCTCACAGTGTCCTATCATCACTCTCCTCTCTGTTCCTCTTGTGATTTGATTGTTGGTTGACTGGTGGTATGAACAAGATATCCCCTTAATCTCATCTGGATTTAGTAAGATTGGATGTATTCTTCAATGAAGTACAAGGAATATAGTCTTATATGAAAGCTTTTCATCATTTTAAAAAAGAAGTCTCTGAAAACATAATTTTTAAGCAGAGATTTAGCTTAAACAGTCATTGAGGCAGTAAATGCTTCTTCCCCACCAGACTTGCAGGGACAGCTTTGCATTTGGGAGGAAACTACCGAACCCTGCTCGATAGTTAAGTCCCCAGTTACAGTTATTTTTTAATAGCTTCTTTGGTTTGTAAGCATTTTGGCATCAAATCAAACTTGTCTCACTACCCAAGATGTGGTTCTCTACATTTGGATACAAAGTTACTACAAAGATACTAGGAGCAGAGGGAGCTGCATTGCCAAAGGAGACTTTTTCATCCAAACTTAGTTAGCATGAGGAAGTACTTGTTCCCTGGGTGAATAGAAATCCTGAGCAGTTAATTGCAAAAAGTGTGACTGGAATGCTACTTGCCAAGGGAGAATCCTGCCTGAGGAAGCCTGACTGGATGTTAATAGCTGTGGCTTGTCTTTGCTGGAAGTTCCTGTGCTAATTAAAGTAACAACATGAAGATTTATAAAATGCACAATAAAGTCCTAAACACAGATGCCAATGGGGATGGAGATGATTTTAGTTGAAATCACACAGGTTACCAAGACAAGTTGGTAATAAATGACCCAGCAGAGATGCAATTTTAGTCTGTTGCTTTTCTTGCTAGTTGAGGGGCAGCTCTGTTATGACAAAGTGTTGTGATATGCATTGTGAAATCTCTGTTGCTGAAGGTATTTAAGAAAATTTTAGACCAACATCTGTCTAAAATAGCTCAGGAATAGCAAGACCTATTTTGAGGCAGGAAATGTGTTTCTTTCTGCTGCAGTTTTGTGCTGTAAAAAGAATGGGTGCTTCAAAAACCTCAGACTGTAGGCCGCTAATTGTATATAAGCTTTGATTGTAGGGTAAGGACTATGAAGCAAGTTTTCTATGGTCAGAAAAGGAAAATATTCTCAGTAATAACACTAAGAAGACATTTACCATTAAGTTCCTTTTTAAGAAAATAGATAGGTTCCGATTTTACCTTCAAATGAAATCTGTTTATGATGACTCCAGTTAAAAATATCCGAAGTTTTGCTTATAAAATTTCACTGTCTTGCTAAAGAAGATGTCTGTATATTAATTCAGTGTAAATAAAACTATTCTGTCAGAGGAAAACAATTGGGAGATATTATATTTCAACTTTAATATGGCTGTACTATACAATGCTACTATCCTGAATTTCAAATTAATTTAATTGACTTCTAATGGATAAAATGAGTTGTCCTAGTCCAACTGAATGGTTTAGCAAATGAATATTATGGTAATGTGGCTAGCTTGATCTTTCTGCAACTTGAGATTCTCAACTGCATCTGTCCCTTTCCGTTTCCTCATGTAAAAGATAGCGAGTAACCCCAGACAGTGGGTCCTGGCGCTGCTCTTTAGTGCTGCTTGCTGTAGCAGTCTCACTGTAGGACAAATTGCAACACTAGTGAAATGAAAGACTGAAGAAACTTGCCTTTTACTGGAGGCAGGGTGGAGAAAAGTCAATGTTAATAATCGCACAGTCGTGAATGCCTTTTTATATTCTAAATAAAAGCAGTGGCAGTATGATTTATTTGATACTTTGAGAACTGAATGTTCACAACACGGTTTATGAAATAAATATATGAGCTCAGAGAGCAATCCTGGTCATCTTTGTGAAAAGTATCTTTGCGATTTAATTTTCACAGAGAATCACAGAATGGTTTGGGTTGAAGGGGCCTTTAAAGATCATCTGCCATGGGCAGGGACACCTTTCACTAGAACAGGTTGCTCAAAACCCCATCCAGCTTGACCTGGAAGGTTTCCAGGAATGGCACATTTAAAACCCCTCTGGACATCCTGTTCCACTCTTTTATTACTGTTATTATCATATGATGCAGTTTTCCCCAGACTAATCATAGCAATGTAACAATTCCTCTGTTCTTCCCTACTTGGGGACATGAGCCTGGGTACATTTAATGAAGACAGTCTCTAGAAGTATGAATATGTATTTATTGAGTCATATGATTTCCTAAGTTTTCAAATGTTACCTTCTCATCATTTAATAATTTAATAAACCATTTAATAGTTACACACTCATGAAGGCATAGTCCTCCTCTGCCACCCAACCCTTCTAGCCTGCAAATATTAGCAATGCCTGAGAGAGCTATGTAAAATAAATAGTAACAGGAAAAATAGTTTTGAACTCTGCTGTAAATCTCCTATTCTTTCACTTTTTCTATCTGGACAAATCATACGCCCTCTGTATATAGGTTTTCCTTTATTTGTCAGATCCTTTTCCTAGTGTGACATAACCAACCAGAGCAGTGCTGTGCAATTGAATGTCCTGCCTCAGAGTTGTCTGATCTTTGATTTGCTGGCAAGCAGAGAGCTTTTCTCTGTTCTTGCCCATTCAGCGAGATCACTTCACTAACCTTCCTCCCTGATTCATTAGAAGAGTGCACTAGACCTGGGGCAGTATGTTGTCAGACAGAAAGTTTTTCCAATTTAAATCTTGAGGAAGTTGGATATCTGGAAGCTGGTTGTGTCAGTCAATGGAGAGATCCAACAGGGAATTCCTAAACATACTCTGTCTCTCAGAACAGGATAAAAAGAATGAAGTAATACTGTTTTTTTGTTTTTTTTTTTTTTTTGTTTGTGGAGTTTGTTTTGTTTCATTTGTTTGTTTGTTTGTGGGGGCTTTTTGTTTGGTTGGTTTTGGTTTTGGTTTTTTGGATATGCTGAATCAATAAATACACTTTGAAAAAGTAATAAAGAACTTTTACAGTTAGGTAATGGCTGTGCCTTCTGTCCTTTTCTGAAAAGCAGTGCAGGCCATAAGGCCATAAGTGCAGGCTGAATGTTCCTCATCTTTCAAAGTGAATTTTGTGTTGTACATATAACCTCTAGCTGGGCTGGCATGTTTATCTTAGATGGAAGTAACAAAAACTTTTTGCAATTATGTAACTTTCTAGCTGTAGGGGTCACAACACTATTCTCACAGTGAGCACCTTACTCTTGTTGCGATTTCTGCAGCATTGCTGCAGCTTCTGTTGTTCTCTATAGAAAATAAATTTGTCTGAAGAAGAAAAAGCTGACTGCTCTTTGTGTGTGGAATTCCACAGCAAGATGGTGTGTTGTCCCTCCCACCCAACAACAGAATTTTGCAGAATATTAGAATGTACAACTAACAACACAAGCACAGTGTTTTCATGTATTGTTGGCCATGCTTTTGATTCGTTGCTTTAGGTCTGTGTTTAAAATCTCAAAAGACACATATGTGATTTGTATATTATCTGATTTTTGCCTCATTAGATTTAATATAGCAGAGAAACAAAGAAGATGAAAGAGCTTCATTTTCTCTTTAATGTTTCCTAAAATCATCAATAAGAAAGGATGAATAAACATGCACAGGCAGCAATACAATAAACACAAGCAAGGAAAAATGTTGCCTGTGATATAGTGGCATGGATTTCCTTGTAACCCTGATGCATCTTTTCATACTCTCCTTTGACTGCAGCGTTTCATCCTCTCAGAAGATGTAGCACTAGTACATTCAGTGTATTGCTGGTTATACTTTGGAAGCACCTATGGAGATAATAGTGCCATAATAGAAGGCTGTCCTTCTTCCAGCTGCCTTCATGAGTAGTTCTGACATCTTTCTAGTACTTGAGCAATGCACTGAGAATTCTTTTCCTTCTCTGTATCTGATTATATGGCCATACTTTGCTTTCTATACTGTTTATTATTCTATCCCAATACAAGAATGTCAATGTCATATGTTGGTTCCAGACAGGGAGACCATTCACTTTTTCTTGAAGATCTGTACATGAAATAGGAATGGGAAAGATGAACTAAATCAACTGGAATTCCTGAACCTGCCTGGTTAGAAATGTAAAAAATAAGGAATATGTATTTCTTTGCCCTGCATCACTACTAATTGATGTACTGCAGCATGGAGATCAGTATTTATAGTATAACCATGTAATGTGATAGTAACAATCCAAATGAAATCAAACCTAAGCAACAAATACAGGCAAAAAGAAGGAAAAGTGCCCATTGTTGCTGCTTCTTTTGTGCTCAGAGGTCTTGCATAGAAACAAGAGATTTGGTTTCAAGGAAATATATAACTAAATACCACAACTAGATACCCAGAGGCAGAGGGGATAAAACTTGGAAACATGGAAAAGATAACTGATTTTGTTGGTTTTTGAGCATCTGAATAGGTATGCATAAACAGCATATTAATGCAAATGAAAAAGAAATGTTACAGACCTGAATTTCCCTCAGGCAGGTCTCTTCTGCAGGCAGAGAGATGAGAGTAAGGCTTGTGTTGGAATAAAGTTACATCCTTTGTTCAAGGTGGTAGACCAAAGAACTTATAGTGCCCTGACACAGTCCTCTCTCTATGTTGTCTACTTGCAATCTTCAGGGAGATTATGAAGTATTGCAAGGAGAAGATGCCCCATTCTGGCTAAAGTTCTGCTCATTTCTAAGTTCATTCTATCCTCAAGATAAATTTAATGCTAGGAGACTTTGGTTTGTAATGAAAACACAAAAAAACAGTGAGACATGAAAAGCAGAAGAGAGCCTTTACACATGGGATCTGCCATGGCTGCTAGGGTAAATTCTCATTTGGTCCAGAAACCTGAAGACTGACCCTGAAACCCTGAGTAAATAATAGCCACTCACTCACTGCCCATCTCAGCTAGAAGACATCTGTGAGCAGAGGTTTTACCTACACTCCTCACATAGGACTGATGTGGTTTCTTCTGAACTATCAGCCTAGCAGCCAGCTTGGCTCCTAAGAAAAAAGTGTAGATATCTTACCAATGGATCCTGGTAGTGGGGAGCAGTGCTGTATTCCAGGAGTGCCAAAGTAATTAATCCCCGAAACAGTATCAACCATTATCTTTCTCTTGCATTCTGAATGCTACACTCTGCAAGAATCCAAATCACATATGAGAGTTTTGCTTTATTTTATGTGAAATTCCAACACTTCCTCTCTGGAAGTTCAGTAAATCCTCTGAAGCAGTTAGTATTGAATTGCTGCAAAACAGTGACCCACAAAGCAATTCTATTTATGGGCCCTATCAAAATGCATTGAAATTGTTCCATTGATTTCCATGGGCTCTCAATCTCTCCCATAATAATTACACATGGCTACAAAGTTCTCGGTCTTTAGTTTTGGGGTTTGTTGGGGTTTGGTTTTTTTTGGCATTAAACAATATTTTACTTTTTTCCCCAAGACAGATCAATTGCAACTCTTTATTTGGAGAAATAGCATACTTGCTATAGCATCCATTTTATGTAAAACTCCTGCTTTTTAAAGATTTGACTAGCAATGTGTCTATGAATTTGTTAACCTATCCACCTCTGCCTGCCTTTTATGACAGGAAAAAGATTGACTAATTTGCCAAAGAGGATCTATCAGAAATGGATTTCATGGAATCCGAAGAATTTTTTTCATTATACTGGCAGCCTGTCACCACAAACATGGGCAAAAAGGTCTGGTGTTATCTTTTTTTTAATAAATGCACAGTCAGGAGATATTCCAGAAAGTGTGAAAGCTGAGTGTTTTTGGGCTTTGATAAAACCACATCATTAAAGTTCATGCAGTGCCACAGTGTATGATTCAGTCCAATGTAATGGTCTGTGTATAATGAGTTAACTAGGTTAAATCCACTAAGAAAGGAACTACAGGATTCCATAGATTATTTAAAGAAAGTATAGCTTATTCATCCATGTCAGAGAAAATCCATGAATACTGTGTCACTTCTCTAAAGCAGCCACCTAGGAATACTGAAGGGTAACATGCTGAGAAAATGGTTCAGTTTAGGCATGAATTTCATTTTTATTGTGCTAGCCCTTTCATGTAATAAATGAGAAAAAAAAAACCAATGCAAAACTACCAAGTTTTATCTTCATGTATCAGACTCAATTTGATGGAAAAAAACTACCTGAATTGCCAGAAATTAATCACATTTGCAAGATATCTCAGTCTTTTCTATATACCCAAAAGGATTGTACTGCTTGGACTACACAGTGTACTAAAACAATACATTTAATTTCTACCAGTCTGTTGGAAAGATCTTTTCCCTTTGGTAAGGTAAGTATCACAAAAAGTGCTGGTAACATTGCATTAGAACACGACCTGTGCTTTTTAAAGGAGTCAGACATTGTTTTACTTCTGGGCTCCATCTGTGATTCAGAACAGGAACTGTGCAGCCACCATGGGTGAAAGTGTGGAAATACAGCAGAACATGATGTTCATGTTATCCCTATTAGTTTTACTATATTCTTGCTTTTGAGTCAGGTTAGTAAGTTGAAAAGAGGTTGACATGGAAAGAACAGTTCAATTAGAGATATCCTTCACTGTTTCCAGTCAAAATTCTTCTAAGATTTACAGCAAAATTCTATACCTAGAACTCACGAACTCTCTCAAGCTGCTGGATTCAGGTTCCAGGAAAAGCTGCAAAGTAATTTACAGTTTAGATTTATGAAAAATGTTGTTGATCAGGAAATATTTATGGTCATTGGCTCAAGGCCTGAAGTGCCCAAACTGGCATTGGGCATATTGCTGGCACCATGAAGTCCTATTTTCTCTGTTAGAGCCTTTGTGGCTTGTCCAGTTTTGAGGCATTGTCTTAAGTGTTTATTGTCCTATATATTGCGTTTGTGGTTTTAATATTTTGCATTATCAGAACACTTTATGACATCCTTTTACTTGGACTACTTGTCTGTGCCAACTTGACATATCTAACATTTTTTTATTATTATTTTTGTTTATTTTGAGCAATTACTATACAAGGATTTGTATATGCTTGTTCTGTAACCTTCTTTCTTTATATGCATGTCCATAATGCTAATTGTTTTCAAAGAGGACTATGCGCATGTAAGAGGACAAAATCATATTTGTTTTGTCCAACAATATTTTCCTTGGATGCTGCATTTAACTGTGCAAATTATTAGATATTCTTTATATTCTTTACTGTATATGTTGAGGTGTACTTTGCTGGATAGAATCTCATGGTTTTTAAACCTTCAGGAGGTTTTTAAAGATTTTTAAACCTTCAGGACATCAGGTTTTGTTGTTTTCCATGTCCTTCAGTATTTTGGCCCTATGACTGCATGTATGGGAAGTAAATACAATTCACCAAAGAAATCAATCCCCAATGGTGTTTTAATGCAAAAAAAGGATGCTACTGAGCAAATGATAGAACATTTTGAATTAAGTTTTTCTTAGAGTTACACAGCTTTAATATCCCCAAAGCTTTGGACCATGAAAACAAATTCAATTGTTAACCATGTTTATGGAAATATTTGTGAAACAATTTTAAATTGTTTAAGAGTGTTTTATCAGAAAGACTATGAAATATAATTCAGTCAGATTTTAGGAAAAAAGGTAGTAGAGATAGTAAAAATAGGAACAACCTAAAATGAATTTTTAAGACTGGAGGCAGATAATGTATATATATGAAGTGATTATAAGGCACTGCTCTTGGGTTTCTGAGTCTTCCCAACATCCCAAACGAGTAATAGTTTAAGTAATAGTTGCAACTAACTTTGTTTTATGATGTATTTTAAAAAGAACATGACTTAAAAATGGAATTGTTTCAAAGCTCGCTAAGTACTCCAAAAGAAAATCTAGAATTTAGTATTGAAGAGAATTTCCTGAAGTTTTTAAACCAATAGCATTTGCTTTTATTAAAAATATATTAACAGAAACTGTGCAATAGTGGGATTATTATCAGCGGGCAGGCAGAATGTTCTGTATAGTTAAAAAAAAAGTTGACTTGTATTGTGTCCTTAATGATATTTAGACATTGATGAAAAAAATAAAAATAGAGAAAAATAGAAGTTCGAAGGAGGGAACTCACATTCCAGGAAGCATAGATGTTTTGTAAAAAGCATCCATCTCAAGAAACCATTTGCACTTGTATTTCTCTTTAGAGACATGCAGATGCAGAAAACTGCATCAAGTGATGCAGCTGGGTATGACTTGAGTGGCAGAGGTCTCTTCTGATAAGCACTCACTACTGGCAGCCCCTCAGAAAAGGGGCACCAGGACATCCGTTTTGTGAGAAAAATGCAAAATCCCAAAAAGTTTGGTCAGTCTGGGCCTACCGAATTCTTCATTGGCTGATCACCTAGGTTGACAGCAACTCACTTGGGAAATACTGCTTGCATGCTTTGAAATACAGTTGTGCCAACATCAACCAGCTTTTAATACTCTTACTTCTGTGAATATTAAATTTCAAATTTTGAAATGTATTGTGCAAATAGCACTAAGGGAAGTTGGGCCCAGTTTGCCTTGGATTAGAATTTGTTAGGCAGGTCTGTTTACCAAAGGACTTTTGAAAGAAAAGAGAAATCCCATGAATATTAAGAACTTAGAGTAATCAGTTCTTTTACAGCTAGGATTTCAGGTTACCTAGTGTCGGTTGATTTGCTAGACAGATGTATGTATGTTGACAAGTACTCTTGAATTACTGGAGTCCTTCGTGCTAAATTTGTCTTTGTAGGTGGATTTTGTCCCTACTTTTTAGTCTGGCATTGGCACCATATTGAAAATTTCATCAGGAAAAAAGGAAGATATTGGTGGTATGTAAAAGGAAATTAATCATGTGGAAAACAACACTGAGTTACAGCAGAGCAGTTCCTGCTATGTTCCTTCACAGTTTCTGGATGTACTTCTGCTAAGTAAAAATCCACATGTTAGGACATCTTTCTGAATATCCAAGCATGTCTTCCCAAGAAAACACCTCCAAATAATTGGTCTGTAAATACTGATAGTGCTTTATCAGTTCTTTTCATGGCAGGCTAAACAGGAAGTATGTTTTCAATTTACTAAACAAATCACTTTCACCATTCCTTTTGAACCATGCTGGTGTTTGAGCTTGAGGATTTGGCAATTGCTTTGAGCTGGGGCATTTTCATATCGAAAAGTCTGCATGGCAAGATGCAGAAAGTCCCTGAAAGCTGAAAAACCCTTTAGAGAAGTGTATCAGAAGAGAGATAAATGGCAGGCACCCTGGAGATGAATCGAGGACCTTCTTGATATGCATTATTTACACATGGCTTTGGATTTCTCCTGCCAGTGAAAACCAACAATTTTGGTAGTAGAGAAGCAAGAACATGCTACTGTCATGGGAACTGAATTAGTTCTCTACCTGCTTTGATGTGCTGGCTAATAAACAATTTCCATAACTGGAAGACACGTATTTAAATGTTGACTTTGCACTGAGAGCTAACAATTTCAAATGCATGATCACTCTGCATATTTATATGGCTTTACCTAAAGGGTGTAATCAATTTAAAATGTGCTCCCCATTATGTGTCTTAAACTAACAAACAGACAATTATGTATGTGCTTGTTTCCACAGAGACAGTTTTTTTGCCCGATACTAAATGACTGTTTTGTATCTGTGGGACAGAAACCAAAATGCAATGTTGCAAACCCGTAGATTACTTCTCCCACTAAAGAATCAATTTCCCTTAGGAAAGTAAATGTTTAAATCAAGACGCTTCTTCTGTGTGTGTGTGTGTGTATCTTACATGCATTTATTAATCTGTAGTTCATAACTGTTATCTGTTCTAGAGAACGATTTAAAAATTGCCCATCATGTATCAGGATGACTGAATACGTATTTCAAGCAGGTTGTTGCCTCCCTCTTGTGTGATATATTATTCACAGCTGAGCTGCTCAGAGACCCCTAAACATTCAATATCTTAGCTTTATCACAAAACATATTTTGTAGAATTATGTGCATATTTTGATTTCAGAGGCACATTTAGTGTGGCCCCAGGGATTAAAAAAAAAAAAAAAAAAAAAAAAAAAGGAGGCTTTTGGCTTGCATTTTTTCACTAATTATTGTTTATATTTATTTATATAATTATTGTTAATATGAAACTAAATCATACTGTCTTTGACTTACAGGTTAAAAGAATGAAATCAGTTTATTTTGAATTGTAGAAAATTTCAGATATTTTTGGCTAAGTTTATTAGCTCAAAGCAGTGGTCAACAACGAACTGTTGAGATCTGTTGTTTCAATGGTAATCTATTCTCTTTGAACAGAGATTTGTGTAACATCACAATTTCAGGCTAAGAATTAGTGAAATTAATTGCCATACCAGTGAAGAACAAGGTGGGGCAATCTCCTCCCTTGCCCTGTCATGCCTGATGCACCCCAGAACATGGTTGCCCTCCTGGTTGCCAGGGCTAATATTGTGCCAGAAATGGCTACTGAGAACTGTTTGAAGCAGACACACATGGTAGAAAGCAAGAAATTAAATTTGTATTCCAGTTCAAGAAATGTGGTTTCAGCTGACTTATATTGTCTGCTGCACAAATCTTGCTTGATTAGAAAGATAATTTTACCAATTGGGTATTTGACCTGTTTCTACGTCTATTTTATCTGCATACTCTAGCAGGGTGGATCTGAAGTTACTGGTTCACAGATTAATCAAGCATTAGAAAAAATATCTGGAATTCAAGTTCTAGTTAGATTTCACATAGAAACAGCAATGACAATGTTAGTTTGCATTAGAAGAAGCTCTTATCTCCTCATTTGCCTCCTACCACATCCAGGATTTAATCTGAGCTGCTGTTTACTTGCAGCCTTTGTACCGAAATAGGGAAACTAGCTGCAGCTGTTGGCAAAAGCTTGGTTTGGCTTTCATAGCTGCTAATATTCTTGATGATACCAATGTTTATACATCTTTCAAATCTAATGTTGTTTCAGCTGTGCTGGAAACCTGCTCGTTGATACACCAAGTGACAGGAGACAGAAAACTGCCTTCAACTATAGGGAAATTAAATAAGGACTTAATTTTTATTGTTCATTACCAGGTGGTTCATTAGCCCTGTGAATACTTGGCCCTTTGTGTTTGGAGTTTTAAATGGCTTGATCAAAATGAATTTGCCATTGTCTCTGACATCTGAATAGTATTCATGTGCTGATGGATTACCTGAGCAGATTTTAATCTCTAACCTATCTAGGCTTTCGAAAACGGATGTAGGAATCCATTTTTCTCTTTGTGTGGATCATGAAACTGAAAAAATGCAGATAGAGACAATAAGCAAGAAAGATCAAAAAGGGTTTCAGGCAGCTACCCGCCACTATGCCTAAATCTGGAAGTGCAATCTGTAGCTGCTGCTTAGCCTTGGAGCTTCTGAAAGCATGTGGGTAGGTAAATCTTAAATGACCAGGAAAGTTCTGGTAGGACATAATGAGAGAGATTTGCATTTATAAACATCCCCATTGGTGCATAGCTAATAACTTTAAGTTAGGTTGTTTTGTTCATTATTGTATACTAAACTTTCTTGACTAGAAAAGAAGGCTGTAGGAATATTTGCTTGTGGGATTCACTGGTAGAATCAGCAGCAGGGAGTAGGTTAGATGCCTGCATGTAGAACAGAACAAGAATATTCTCAAACTTCTCTCTCTTAAAAGAGTGTACTTACTACTCCATAGCTCAGATTGTTCAAACTTGAGAATGGAGACTGAGTGTTGACCACAGAGTGCCTTTTTTTTTGTGGATTTGCAATAACAACTGTAACAATTCATGGGAGTGTGGCCCTTCCTCAAATATGTGAGGAAGTAAATGGTGAAAGTAAATGGAGTCACAACCTGTTTACAGGACACAGAATAGCCACGCTGGTGTCATTACATGGATGTCTATCCCACCCTTTTGTCTGTATTACTTAAGACACTCTTTTTTTTGATCTTGAGAGCATGCTTTACTTCAGTCATCTTTGTTAACAGGTTGTTACTTAAATGATGAAACTGTTTAGCCCTAGCACCAAGTCTGCCAGAGCTCAAAGAGAGTTTGGATGATGGTCTCAGTCACATAATGTGATTATTGAGGATGTCCTATCTGGGACCAGGAATTGAACTCAATGGTTCTGTGGAACCATTCCAACTCAGAGTATTCTATGAATACTATGAATCTATGACCAAGGGAAAAATTGTTTTGATCACTTTTTTTTTCCACAAACACATCTAAATTTTAGCACAAGAGCATATGTTTGTGTCAATTGCTGTGTTATAAATGTGGTTTGACTTCACAAAAATACATGAAGGTGCAGTTGCCAAAAATGCCCACCCAACATAAGAGAAAAATTTGGACTTGGATTTTGGTATATATTTTGGCTCACAGTGATCCTCAGCTTTAAATGTATCTTATCTAGTGTGCTGGTTTCAGCTGGGCTAGAGTTAATTTTCTTCACTGGCATGTAGCTGGCATGGGGCTGTGTTTTGGATTTGTGCTGAACACAGGGTTGATAATTCAGAGATGTTTTTGTTATTGCTGAGCAGGGCTTGCACTGAGCCAAGGCCTTTTCTGCTTTGGTACCGCCACACTGGTGAAGGGACTGGGGATGCTTGGACGAGACAGAGCCAGGACAGGTGACTCAAACTGACCAAAGGGATATTCCAGACCATACAGCATCATGTCAGTATATAAAATGGGGGGAAGAAGGAGGCTTTTGCTTTCCCTGTTAAATTGTCTTTATTTCAACCCAGGAGTTTTCTGTGTTTTGCCCTTCCTGTTCTCTGCCTGATCCCCCTTCTAGGGGAGTAAGCAAGAGGCTGTGGGGGGCTGGCATTTTGGCTGGGGTTAAACCATGGCACCTAGTTTTGCCCAAACACCATTAGTTGAATTACTTTACATGAAAGCACAAAGAAATGAATTTGGGAAAATAAATGCAGCAATGCTCTTACAGTTATAAAAATGACCTAACAAAACCTGAAAATTTCCATGTGGTTTTTGCAAATAATATGATTTAAGTTCAAATTCCCCTTTTTGTTACTAGCTGGAAAAATATAAATACAATGTAGTTGGTGAGATAAGAAAAAATGCTACAATTATGTCTCAAAAATAGTACTTAAACAGAATGTTCCCCAGCCAAATTGGAAAGCATGAGTGATATATGTCAGTTTTAACATTTTTTTAACATAGCCAGTCTGACAAAGAATAATATGCAGCTTGATCTAGAGACTGGAAAAGCTGCGGACAAAAATAGGAAATTTAAATCTGTTTTTCAAAGAGACGTGTGCACATAGGCAAACTCAAAAAAACATGTATTATATGTGGTGTCAAAACTCTTCCCTCCCTTCACCCCACACAGAAAAGTGTGTGTGGTTTACATTTCATTTATTTATTTATTTTTTATTAAAATGAAAGCTCTGTGGCGCTGAGTCTATTATCAGAATGAATGGATTCAATATCTGTTCAATGGTGTGTTCAAAATGAAAGCAACATCGTTAAATGTCAAAGATGCCATCAGCACATTTTACTCCTTGCCCGAGTGAAGCAGGCTGTCTCCGGGGGTCCCTGGCCCGCTATTCCCGGTGCGAAGGCAGTGCTGGCTGTGCCCAGCAGCCGGAGTGGCCCCCGGGCCACCCTCCAGGAGCAAGCTCAGGTGCCGCTGCTGCCTTGTGCCCATGGTGGGGAAGGCTGAGATCCTGCTGGGATGGTATTTAAACCCAGATTCTGTCCTGGCCATTAGCTCCCTGAGCCTCCCTTTCCCTTCTTCAATTGGCACAATAAGGGAATGAATGCAAGGGCCCGTTAGCAGAGCAAGAATGCTGACTTGTAGCCCTGTAACCATATTCAACAAGGGAATGTTCTAAACTTCATCTCCTGGAAGTCTCCTATCTGTTACATGCCTTGAGCTATTACCCACTAAAGGACTTCACATTTTTGAATACTTAAAACTGAAAGAAACAGATTTGGGAGAAACTACATAAATCCATTATTGCAGCAGGAATATCTTTCTGCTTCAGGCAGAGAAGATAAATTGCCACCAAAGTGATACAAAGTTGGTTTGATTATTTCATTGGATCAAATATATCATGCTGTCTTGAAATCTCATTGCTTTTAAGTCAAAATTAAAGAATTTTACCATAACCATATTAGACACTATAATTTGCATATTTTTCATCTCAAAAGAGACTTTTGAAGTTATGTAATTCTTAAGTATTTAATTGTTCTTCACATCATTGAAATATCAAATTATATCCAGAAACAGAGAGGATTCTCTTGCAAGATAGGACTGACTGACTCTCTATCTGACAAGAACAGAATTCTTGTGTCAGGGAAAGAAACAGCATTAGGAAAGTAACCCAAAGAGCCCCAGCTCTTATTTTCTTCAACACTGGGATTTGAGCATTCTTTCTGTTGGAACAAAGAATGCCAATATTTTGTGCTTGCACAAAAAAACAGTCATTGAGGTAAATACTAATTTGTTCTGTAAGATCACAATGGTGACATTCTTGCTCAAAGAAGGGTGAAAGCCTGCTTCTGCATGGATTTCTATTGCATAGCTTATCAGCGACATCTTGATTTACTTGCAAATGCAGATGAGATAATGGCACAGCCTGGGGCTATGGGAACATTTGTAAACTAAATTCTTCCTGCTAAGATTTTCCAAGACAGGTTTAAGTTTGCTTTAACTATCAAGGATTAAGAAAAAACAAAAAATCCTAAACCAAGAGGAAAGTTCACAGAAAGAAACTGCTTTCCACTTGAATTTATTTCAGCTTCATTGTTCTCTTTCTGCCTAATTTTACTTTATGCAGGCCTGATACAACCCAGCAATCAGAAACTGTAGCTGTTTTGTTTGTAGTTAATTCAGCTCTTTCTCGACATTTTGCCAGTGATGTTATGGATGAGATCATAAATTTTGGTTCCAGGAACTAAGTGAGGTTCAGGTACCAAGAAGATGTTATCTGATGCCAGCGTGTGAGGAAGAGTTAAATCTTTTTGACAATTCAATGGTTCCCTTTGGGTTTGCACAAATGGCACCTGTTGTTGAAGTCAATAGAGCTTACAATTTAATTTCATCTGCCTGCAAACAATCTCACTCATTAGGGGGTGAAATGATGATAGAATTCACTGAGGCATGCAGTTTCACTTTCTACAGGGCACTACGTAAGTACAGTCATCATTTTCAGTGAAGGGAGGCACAATTATCTTGGAAACTGATTGTAAAGTAGAAGAAAGGAAGAAATATCTGGGAAAAACATCATAAAAATTCAGTCTCACTACATTTTTCCACTGATGCCAATTTGCAATCTAGTTATTATATTTAGCATGCTATGGAAATATAAAAATTAGGGGGGAAAAGGACTAATAATATATTTTCCTATATATTTCAAAATGATCTCACCAGTTTTGGACAACAGGTTCATGTAATAAATATATCAGTGGGGATCAGGGGTTAATTCACCCCAAATTTAATTTATTTGCATTGAAAATACCTGCTCCTACTTGCTGCAGCTCTTTAGGTGAATTAACCGGCCAGATAATGTGTTTCCTATATTTTAGTGCAAAGGGTGTGAACTTAACAGCATATTAAGGTAATGGGGCCCAACATTCCCTACCTCACGTTAAATTCACCTACTTTCAATTGTCATCCCAGAATGCTTTGCATCCTGCTAGGACTAACTAATCAATTTGTCAATGTGCCTCAATTCCATTTGTGTCAGGCTGCTGTATGTCAGCTTCCTCAAATGTTTGGCTGTAGCAAAATCTGAGTCATTCTCCTGCAGTCAGAATTGTCGTGATGTAGGAGATGTCATGCCCACCCTGCAGGTACCTACCTGGAGAAGTCCTGCCATCCATTGCTAAGGTTCAATGAGGCTCAACAAGGCCAGTGCTGGGTCCTGCCCTTGGGTCACAACAACCCCAGG
>JAODKT010001744.1:27922841-27948326 GCA_027576195.1 Cossypha heuglini
GAAAGAAAGAAAGAAAGAAAGAAAGAAAGGAAAGAAAGAAAGAAAGAAAGAAAGAAAGGAAAGAAAGAAAGAAAGAAAGAACAGTTTGGAACAGTGCTTTCCCATAGACACTAAGGTTTACAGTAAGTTGTATTATTTGGTTTACCTAGGGTGTCAGCTAGGATGAGATTCCAAACTTCTGCTGTATCCATGTGAGTTTCACTAAAAGTTTCTCTTGACACCTGCTACGTACTGTAGCGGAGGATGGAGTTACTCCCAGCAAACGTCATCTGGGTTTCCTGCTTACCAGTTCAAAGTGATTACTATTCTAATTGAAAAGGTCACACGACACTAAGCAGTAAATTCAGCCTTCTCTATTTATTCTTGAGACTGCAGTGCTTTCACCAAGCTACGCAGGAGCTACGAGTGAGAACATTAATCTTAAGCTTGCTTTTTAGTCCTAAACGTTCCAAGCCTCTTTGCAAGTATGCATTCTTATGTCTAAGAATTGAGATTAAAGATGGATGTACTACAGGCAAACCATGGACATTCATGAAGACATAGACTTGAGAATATAGTTACAGGAGTGGTCACCTATGTCTTCTTCTCTTTGGGAATAACATGGCACCTGCACAGCAACACCTTCATTGCAACAGTCAATTCCTATGAATTCATTGCTTTCTACCTGGTGCTTATAATCTATTCCTGCACATATGAGTTGTTTGCACTTAAAGTTGTTTTTCCCTTCCTGACTGGCAACTAGAAATTCAGGCTGCAGAACTCTAGCTCAGTCTAGGAGCTACCTCCAGTCAATTTATGGCCTAATTTTATTCCAAAATGAGAATTGTAAAGCCTTTTGAAAATCCACTGTGAAAAGAACACTTGGCATGTGCGCATCTTATACATTGTAGACCATTCAGTGATGTACGTTGTTTATTCTTTTAGAACATAATAATGTGTCATGAAATAATAGTGACAGTACGAGTATTATGAAAAAAAACATTGAAATCATCATTGGCTAAAGCAACTGGAAATTACTGAAGCTGCCAATATACTGCATGCATCTAGCATAATCTCTGTGCATAATTAGGTGCTTATGAGGAAAAATCTTGATTTAAATACCAAAAAAAACCTTCTCTGAAAGCCTGCAACTCTCTGTCAATAATGGTTCTTGATCTAACACTGTATAAAGATTTTTTGCGAAGGTTTCAATGATATCCACTGACAAAAGCATTCTTTGGTACATTCAGTAAAAAGAGCCTTTTAAAACATGCAGAATACTTGTACTTTTAAAGCATGTTTTATTTACTGAACTTCATCAGTGTGAATAAAATATTGGTAAAACAAGTGGTTTAGGGCCTCATGAATTATATTGCCTAGGAAAGTTGGAAGTTAAGTCAGTTTAGCATTAGAATAACTTCGGTGTTTCACTTCCTGTGCACAATTTACTTTCTGCAGGGTGATGTGAAGCCATGCAATAAACTGCAGTCTGCTTGGCTGATGTCGCAGGTTCCAGTTTATGTCAGCTTTGATAGGTGCACTTAAAACATTTTGATAACATGACATTCCCCAATGCCCAAATACAGCTGAAGCAGAGTGCACCAGCTGTTACTTTGACTGGTGATCAAGAATCTTCCAGATAAAGGCAATCTCATGTAAATCTGCCATGAAAATGGAAATCCTCTGATGTGACACTGTATTTTTCCAATTACGTTGTGATAAAAGGAAAGTAAAAAAAAAGCATACCTGAAAGCACATATAAATAAAAGTTGTTCTGAAAATGAAAAAAAGAAACAGTGTCCCTATTAAGATGGAATTCTATCTTTCTTATTAAATTGTTCTGCCAGCTAAATCATCAGGAATTTCAAGAGCAGATACACTTTTTAAAGTTTGGTGTATTTGTAGAAAGTCTGCTGATATATGAGGGAAAATTATTTTCTCTCACCTTCCACAATTGCTGTTCCTTCCCTTGACTCTTTGGCTGCATAAAGTTTATGTGGGCAGATGTTCCCAGAATTCCCCTCTCTGCATGGGACCTCTTTACAACCCCAGCAGGCAGCCAGATTTTGCAGTGCAACCTAAACGTTGAGACTTAAACTGCAAGCAATCTGTTACACTCTAGCTAAGGAAATAAAAGTTCTTCAGCTGTCACGGAGAGATGTATTAGTTTGGCCATGCCTAAAATGCTTTGGGAGGTTTTCTGAAAATAAACATGCCAATCTAGCTCTGAGCCCTGTCGTATGGAGAGATTTGAAAACGTATGGGTTTTGTTTCCACATTTAATGCAGCCAACAGGTAGAACCAATTCAAGGGGACTTTTAGTTTTTCCTAAGGGGCTGGGGAGTTCATTAGAAATAATTGCACATATACTCTGCTGGAGTTAGCAAATGCTCAGCAAGCTATTATAGCGTGTAACAGCAGCCTGTAGAAATTTAGGGGTACTGAACAGCCCTGAGAGTAATCACATTCATTGATGTTGAATTTAGAATTTTCTCTTTATTTTTAAAGCTGTTCCTTGATAAATTGTTAGTTAGACTGAACTGTTTGCATACATTTCTTATATTGCTAGATGAGCCAAAACAGGACACCAGCTTGAATCACCCTGTTTACCCCTTCTTCTGAGCAATGTATCTACCTCCTTTCTGGCAAGCATTCAAATTCTGAATTTTAAACTTGTAATCTATCTTGTTGTGAGTAAGAAGGAGAACAGGTTTTGATCTCAAGCTGAACTTAAATTTATCTTCTCACTTCTCTATCCCTGACCAAGGACCAATCTAAGGATCAATTAGGGATCATTCAAAAAAATGTGAATGAAATGTTATGACATGAGAAGTTAGGTCTCATTGACACAGGTAGGATATCAGCTGCTTTTGTAGCTGGAAATGCTGTTCTCTTTTTAGGCCTTTACAGTCTTGCCAGTATCTGGTAGATGTTCTTTGCCCACTAACTCATAAACTATAAATATACTGATCGAAAGCTTCAGGCAATTCCAACCACTGAAATATATTGTAATATGGAATCTTATTCCTCAGGCAAAATACAAATGTTCTATTTTAGTAAGCATATTGCTGTCAATTCCACTGCCCTCAATGCCCTCCCCCTCCTCTATTGCAAGCTTTTCATTTATGGCAGCTTGGAAAATTATGTATGCAAAAGTATGCATCTCAGCACACTGGCAGAAACTTCTCTCAGCTAGGTATATTTCCCTTATTTTTCCCTTTTCCTTGCCTTTCCCCTTCCCCTTCCACATTGCTTGATGAAATGTGAGCATGTTCTTTTTTGCTTACTTCTGGACTTTTCTTGCCAGTTTTCCTCACCTCACTGCTTAGATTATCTTTCTCTTTCTTTGTGGAAAAAAATAACCCACAGAAATGTTCACTTCATTTGCGTAATATCTGGGTTTTTTCCATAATTTGTGAATTTCATAAGAACTTGTAGTAAGAATATTCTGTCATAAACCTGATATATTTAATAAAGCTCATTGATATTTCTTAGGAAAAATACAGGAAAATTGCATCAGAGGCTGTTTCCCACTAACCAGTCACATTCTTACTCTGCAGCAAAAACTCCCTTTCTCTGAAAACAAAGCATATTAGTCTTGCAAACTACAATGTTAGACCCCTGTTAAGTGCAAGGAAAGGACAAAATCTTTTCGGAAAAATATTACCTCACAAAAACTCAATCATAAGTTTTATTTTCAAAAACAGATTTTTTTTTTCCCTTAAAGGTTTTTTATTTTCTCATTTAAAACCTTTTCCTGGGCTTGAGGAAATTTTCCTTTATTTTGGTCGGGAAGGCTTCTCCTTAACATTTTAGTCTTGATATTTGCAATTGCAGCACATCCTAGCATATTTCCCCTAATTCCCATGCACTCAAAGAAAAATTAGAAGCAACACATTCATTCACCTCATGCTTTGTTTGAAAGAAAGCAACCTTATCCTCTATAATTTTTTTAAATTACCATATTTTAAAAGTAATTTTATAATTAGAGCAGTAATGAGAGCAGGTAAAAACCACTCCTATTCAAAAAGACACATGTTTTTCAAAACCAGCTCTTTGCTTCCAGCATTATTGAGATTCTCTCAGATATGTGTCCCTTCAAACTTATTTCTTTAGAGATTTTACTTGCATTATATAATATTCTGTCTGGCAATTTTTCCTCAGAAACTGAATTAGTATCCTACATGTTGGCCGCTTCCTGCATGTGAACATTCACTCCTATTTAGTAGGTAAACCCTGGGAAGAGCTGTTGTGGCTAGACAGACACAATGCTCCCTTTACCATCATCATTGTGCTAATTGCTTGCTGATGACTGGCCATCAGTTATATCAAGCCCGGAACAAAATATCCTCTTAAAAAAAAAGTGAAGTCCTTCTAGCACCTCCTCTCCTTAGTCCTTTTGGGTACTTTGAATTCCACATTGAAGCCATGCCTTTCCCATGAGGACTGTCCACTCCATGTAGCTGCCGAAATAGAAACCGACCTTCAAAACAGAGATAAAGAAACAGCCAAGCTGAACCACATCCATTTAGCTGCTTTCATTTGTTAGAATGTTCAATCATGTTCTATTGGGAGATGTGGGTTTTCAAGCTGGTTTATCACATCAGGGTTGTGGTGTTTTGTGTTTCTGTCAGCATGTAATTGGACATTGCCAGTAGCACTTACAGTTAGTTGGTGCAGATGATGCTCCAAATCACTGCTTGTAATCTGACACATCTCAAAGGACTTCCTAAGTGTTTTTTTGGAGACAGCTGGCTAGGTTAAGTTGACCCACTGACCTTTTTTATCTCTAAAAGGTGCTTGAAGGATTAGCAGCAGCTGTAGGCTAGTGTTATCCTTTAGCCATCATCAGACATGGGTGTCTCAGTATCTAAATCTGAATGTGGCTGCTCAGAATATATGTCAGGTAACAAAGGTCTTGAACCATCAACTATCAGAAATAGTCACTAAGTGTTCCTTCTCTTCTCTTGAAACCAAGTCTATACAGGTTATAAGCTTCTCTAACACAGTCTTTTTGAAAACACTTGACTCTGATTTACTATCAGTTCCTAACACAGCAAGTCCCTTGCTCATTTCCAGACTAGATGTCGGCTTGTGTTAGATGGGATGACAGATATACTACCCATTCAAAAGCCATAGATGGAAATATCGTGCTACCAGCCTTTGCTTAGTACAGCAGGCAGTTTCTCATGGGTAGCTATAAAGAGGCAGGCCAATTTAGTTCTCTTTGGGACAGCTACACTACTTGCAGGCATGTCATGTTGTCACTTTCCATGACAGCATTTCTATGTTGCTAGTTGCTGTGCTGACAATTAAGCTGTGGTAGTATTCTCCTAAAAAATTGCCATATGTTCTGAGTTTGAATTTTTTTTACTTTTTACACACAGAATTTTGTTATTATTTTGCCTAAAAACCATCATGAACCCTGAAATACCCATATATCTACCAATTACTAGGAAACAAATCCTTGTTTCAAGTTTATGCACTTGCTACTCGTGTTACAGACCACTGCAGCATGACCATTTAAATGTATTTGTATTGGACCTTGTGATGTCAGAAGTGAACTCTGATTTTTTTTTTTTTTACAGACTTGTTTTGGACTGTTTTGTGCAGCACTGTTATTGATCATATCACTTATGAAGTGTTAAATCCCCTTTACAGTGTCACTGTACACTTCACTGCAACTCACAGCAAAGACAAGAATGAGAGATGTTCAAAACTTAAGGAGTGAAGAGCGAAATGCAATTTATTTAATAATGTTTGGATAGAGGTCTGTATGACAGCAGATGGAGAAGGAGTCAATGAAGGGTGAGAGAGTATGCAGTAAGCCAAAGCAACCACAGAAACGACACATGGGGTTGCAGCAAAGGGAAGGCTCAGTGTGCTGTGCAGTAGATGGTCTGGACATCTGAAACTGTGACTGAAGTAACGAAGTCCAGTTTCGTGATTCCTTCAGCTTTCAGGGAAATGGGATGTTGTGTTCTTTTCAGATAACGCTGATTGCTCCTTGTTGGCAAGATGCATTTATCACTTTCATTTTACCCTGTACCCTGCACATGAAAGTGCTCACAATGACCAGCTGTGCAGGTCAGAGGGGTTAGCATACCTCAGCCCAAAAGCCTGCTATAAGGGACATTGTGCACAAGCAAGAGAAACAGACTCTTGTTAGTCTGATCTTCCAGGCTAGAAAAGTGTTTTGCTCAAGTCATGCTGTATGTTGTCATACAGCAGCAAAATTCATGCTACTACTTGCTGGGCAGAAAACAGAGATTTCTTTTCACTTTCTGGGTGCTTGGTTCTAGCTTTTATTTCCACTTTACAGGTATGTAGAAGATTTTCTCTTGGTCATTCTTATTGCTCAACAAATATAGAGGGTCTTACAGATAGTTTTTTATCTTCCTTTGTTGCCCTTTTCGCTGTTACAAATTCAATTGCCAAATAGTTCCCACAGGAAGCATACTTAGGAATAATATTTATGCTATTAGAGGTATTTTGTAGAGTGGCAGAACACCTATTTGGTAAGAAAAATTTGGTAAGAAAAGAAGAGACAGAGCTTGGTGCTTGCAGCATTCCCTTAGGATATAACCAGTGCCTGAATTCCTCAGATTGAGAGGCATATCCTCAAGCTTCCCATATCCTGAGGTCAAAGTTACTGTTTTGTGTGTTTATTCAATAGTATTTTTAACAGGAAAGACTCTGTGCACTGAAAGAAGAGGTATGATGACTGTTCAGTGCTGTGATATACCCCAGAGTTTGTGTGCTTATCTTATATGTAATTGGAATATCCAAAACACCACAGATTTAGGAGATGCCATCTGACATTTCATAATTTTTTTTTCCCTGACCCTGTTTGTAAACTGCTAGTGTAGAGTTGTGGAAATGGAAACTGATATGAGGGAAGGGAAGCACCTCACACATTTTAAAGATCAAAGAAAGTTTTTCTTGCTCTTTGACTAGCAGTATGGAATGGTTCTTACATTACTCAAATTATTAGCATACCTTCCACTGAAGGCATTACTGGCATAACCCCTGAGTTTGGCATGTTTTAATTATTTCTCTTCCTCTAAAGCAGGTCTAGTTATATGAATTGTTACTTCTACTTCCTATGAAAATGTGGTATTTTCTCCAGTTTCTATAATTTTGGGGCAATTGATCTGATCTTGTATAAAGATTTAAATCACCAGATCTATTTTGCATTGATTGGCCACTAAACAGACCTAGACAAAAGCCATCTATACCAGAGCTGGACAATTCAGAATCATTAATCAAAGTGTGTTTTTGCTACTGTTTTACTGCCTCACCCTGCTATTAACTTGTCACAGCTGGGTTGCTTTTATGTTTTCACACACTATGTGATGGATTAAACTAGTTAGCTGGCTAGATAGATTATATGCATTAACACTTAACCGCTTTGCTCAAGAACTGGCTAAGGCATAAGGCTTAGCTTATATAATGCTCTAAAAGGTCTGATTTGCTGTGCTTTACTTTGTGTTCATTCTTTTCTCCATCCATGGCTAAATAATGGAAGTAAAAGCACTTTTGAACTGAAGCATCTGATTTCATTTCTCAGGAGGTTCTGCGGTTTAATGGATGGTATCATTGAGCTTCCACTCTTTTCCACAGTCATGTTCTTATTTTTAACAACACTTCTATAAATTTCTGAATGAACCTAATTCAATTTGGAGTCAGTGTGCTGCTTCTAATTATTTTCAAGAATTTGGCAGCATTTTTACTCTTCAATTGTTGATGATACCATCTTGTTTTGTGTAGCTTTGTTGTCCATCATCCCACAAATTCACTAATATGAAAGTTTTTGGGTGAAGTCCTCAATGTTTAAGATTTATGATCCTAGGAACTTTACAGACAACAACCATGAAAAATGCCACCCATTAACAAATGGCATGACCGCTTCTAGCTGTCCTAATTCTACCCTGGATTTATAAGTTTTGATTTAAATATTTGTTTTGAACTGATGTTTATATATGTCACGTTCCACTGTGGGGAGCTGCGAGGAGCTCTTTTAAAAATAGATGGTCTAGAATGAAGTTAAGTCAGCTGACACAACACTGTATCTGAGAACCACAATGGGGAGGGATACAGGCTACACATGAAACTCAGAGGTCAGCTGGTGTGCTGCCAGGTGCCCAGTGAGAGGGCAAGTGAGGAGTGAGCGAGGGCAATCAAGGGTCAGCAAGGGCAGAAGAGCCAAAAAACAGGCTAGAGCTAAGGTAAGAGGCAGACCTTAGCAGGCTAGAGCCAAAGCAAAAAAAACAAGACTCGAAAGGCCCCCAGACTCAAAAAGCTTCTACTCAAAAAAGCCCCCAAAGGACAAAACTCAAAGAAGCCCAAGCCAAAAAAAGCCCAAAAGACTAGTCTCAAAAAGCCCAAGCCAAAAAGCCCCCAGAGAATGGGGGGCAGTTACCTTTATGCTCCCTGGCTCCTCCCAAAGTCTGCCTGCTGACAGGAGACCATTGGCCCAGTCCAACATTGCAGTGCCTTGGTGGAGACCTTTTGCCACCTGATTTGAGAACCTCTCTGGGGAGTACAGGGTCCGTGGTGGTCTCCTGCTGATTGCCTGTCCCATGTGAGATACGAAATGGTTGCCAAAGATTCCCCAGAGACAAGGTGTTCACCCATCTTCTCCTAGCTGCCTCCTGCAAGTGGCACATGTGCACCCCTTCCCTCACAAGCCTCTCACGACCAGTATTGAGGCAGAAAGCAAGATTAAATTGACTCCTCACAATGTAGTTAGTCTTTCTCTGTTCTGCAGGACCGTCTCTTATTTCTTTTATCTGCAATAGTCATCGTCCCCATGGTTTCAAGCCTGACATCCAAGTGCCTTTCTAAGGGCTGACCATACATTCCCCATCTTTCTCTGGAATGGTGGGGTATTAGGGGCTTTTCCATGGTATCTAGTACAAAAACTGCAAATATTTTTCCATCAGAAAACAGTGACTATATACATTGGTTAAATTCCACTGGTTCTTAAGGCTGCAAGTATTTGCAATGCTACATACACATATAGCATCATACACATATAGCATATCTGCAGACACAATGGAAGGCAGACTTACCAGGTAGAATTAACTCCACGTTAAACCAGCTGCTAAAATATAATTTCACTTCAGTGTTGAAAAGGCAATAGTCAGGAAAGCAGCCATGCAATACAGAGTGCTAGGATAACTACTTCTGTTAATTTTTTTCTGAGGTGTGGCACCTGACTGTTCATGTTGTAATCTATACTCTCTTAAGGCAGCTCTGTGCCATCTCTTAAGTGCAGCTTCTTTAGGTTGTTACACAGCTGTATGTCATCACATGTGTGACAGGTCCTCAAGCTTCAAGTACCATCCATGCCTGGGCTTTCCAGACCCCTTCCAGCCTCAGGGACCACTGCTGTGTCTCTGACATGTCCTTTAATGTAGACTAGCTCAGTTTCAGGTTACTGAGATGCAACCAGGCTTCTGATTGCCTTAACATGTGGCACATGTAGTATTTAGTAAATTTTTGATATTAAAAGCAGTCCAATTACAACTGTGTTGTTGGAAAGCTTGGCAGATTCCTTCTTTTGAGGTTATAACAATACTATGCAACTCCTGAACTGTGTTGACATACTAGAAGACAAGTAGGTGGAGTATTCTTAGAGCCTTACTATTCTTCTTTGTTGCATAATGATGTCTCAGCATAAATCCCAGATGAACATCTATTAAACATCTGTAACCACAGAGAGCCAGGAGGAGGTCCTGGATAGGTGGAAATATTTGAAGCACTTGTGCAAAAGGAAGATTATCCCTCAAACAGGGCGAATGACATTAGGTGGATAAAACAGACATTAATGAAGTACACAGGGAGATAGTAAAAAATCATTTGTTAAGGCAAACACGTTTTTCATTGTGGTAGAAGATATTTTGGTAAATATGGAAGCAGTGGATTTTAAAGATGGAGAGGTGCTGAAGAACATCATAATTATGAGAAGGAGGTAGTGGGAGATCTGTAAATAACTTGTCAGGGTGATACCAGCTTCAGATTAGACATTGGAGCCAAGGTTTTGTTCCTGTATCTCACAAAACTAGTAGAGTAAGAATAGTTAATAGTATTTGAAAGCAGGAGTTTGCTGAGTAATATTCTGAGAAAAGGAAAAAAGATGACAGCAGGCAGGTGCAAAGTTACAGTGAGACATTAAAAAGTGACGTTTAACTTTCTGTGAGAGTGTCAACACAACATTTCTTAAAATGATTCACAAAAGTCAACATGTGAAATAGGGAGGACATACAGAAGAGCTTTGGTTGGGATGAAGACAAAAAAAAATAATGTCTTGGATATTCTGTATCATAAACCATGGTTTAGTACATCACAGATGTGGATTCTTGGAAGAAAATCTGGGAGTCCATTCAGATCTAAAGTCATGCACGAATGGGAGGACTAATGATGCGATGATGAATATGCTCTGTTGGTCTTGATGGATGTGCATTAACATATCTGCTATCTCAGTTTGTTTTACACTTCTTGTGATGTTCCAGTAGGCATTCCTGAGAATCTTATTTGTTGGAATTATATTGTACCATACTAAAGAGATAGAATAAGTTGATGGAGAACTTCGGTTTTTTGTACAAAAATCCTTAGAAAGTGTTAAAAATATATTTAAAAAGAACTATACAAAATAGGTATTTAGTGTTTAGAGAAATAGTACTGTTCCTTTGAAAAACAGCTGTAGCTAAATATACCCATTTTTCTGGTGAAATGCCCTTCTAAACTAAATTTGTGGTACAACAAATTATAAACTTGTAAAGGAATAGAATTCTACTCAGGTGTCTGATTATATAGATATCAATTCTTGGTTGAAGGATTTTTTTTTATTTCATTCCTGAAAGATGAAAGCAGTTTGGAGACAGGAATAAAATTGCCATGCAAAAAGTACCCATCAAAATTGTGTTTGGCTTTGTTGTGCTGTATTTCCTCCCATTAGTACTTTTTAATAAAAAGAATGCTTCTAGAAATTTATAGAATAAGGTGATAATTTTTCCCAGTCCTTCTCTAGTAAGAGCTACATAGAAGGAAATGGTTAAATTCTAGAGTCTTGTTTGGGCTGTTCTGTCATTTCAAGGACATAATATGCTGTGACAGCCACCTTTCATCTTTTGAGAAGTTATTTGGTCTTGTCACTTCGGAGGAATCTGGGATCTTCACTCAGTTGTTCCCTTACCAGAATAGGGACTAGGAAATGGATGAATAAATGCACTCTATGCAGCCACTTTTCTATTGATCTTTGCAGTAGAGCTGCTGTAGGTGTAAGTGGGGAGCTGTGCAGATAGGTTAGCAGTAACTTACCATCCCATGGGAGTAAGGAGGAACCAGAGTAGAAATCTTTTCCTGCCAGGATTCTCAGATCTAAATAACATCTCTGGGAGACTGTAGCTCTAATATTAAGGTGCAACAGACTGCACCTCTACCCCTTTTACAAGCATTCTGGTTTGCTGTCAATTTACATAACTTTCATCTTAATGTCCTTTAGAATCACATTCCACTTTTACAGGTAAGTATGTGAATGAAAATTAGTATCTAGTAACAATGATTGGAACAAAAGATCTTAATATCAAACATCATGCAAACTCTTTATGAAAAGAAACAGCAATTCCTACCCATGCTCAGAACTCACTAGTCTTAAATTGTGTTTTGAAGAAAATATAACCACTCTGACAAGTTGCATGATGGTTTTGTGATGTGGATTAATGTCCACTAGAGGCTAGAGTGAGATCATTTAACCTGTGTTCACTTGTTTCCTAAGCCAAAAATTCTAACTGAATTGAAGGTCTAGGTGTCTTAATGTTTTAATGCACCGTACTGCCAAAATTCCTTATCCAATATTCTTTTCCTGAAGTCTTTAATATTGTCACAATGACTGCCACATCCTTGGCAATGCAGGGACAATGAAAGTATAGAAGTAGTAAGATATTAAGCAGTTGAGCAGCTACTTTGTGAACAAAGAAAAGCACCAATTCTTAAAGGATCAGCCTCAAAAAAGTGCAAAAATTAAAAAAAAAAATCAGGGAATATAAAGAGAATATGTCATAGTTCCACCCAAATCTCTGTGGCCTAGGTCCTGAGATCTTCACTGTCTTCTGTGGTTTGCAAGCTTGGGCTTCTGGGCTTAAGAGCAAATGTTCTTTCCTGGGAGATCACATGGCTGAGTATATTCCTCTAACTCATTATTCATTATCTCTTAAGATTCCTCAGCAAAGATAGTAATTTTCATCCCAGAAAATAACAAGCAGAGCAGCACATCCAGTTATGTTACACTGACAGCATGTCAAGAAAATGAAAACAAATGGTTTGAGTAGTCCTTCAGGGGATAAAGAGTTCAGTTACTAAGCTACCCACTAGGAACTGTGATTTAGTCATGTGGGATGACTTTATTTCTTTTTCTTCTGTGGGTTTAACCACATAAATCTCTGTTTTGTTGCTAGAGAGAGATATCTGAGAAATTTGGTACTGCTTTTATCATGCCCAGTTTGTGGACTGCTGTGCTGACAAATGCTGGAGTAAAGGAAGGAGCAATAACATTAGCTGTGTCCTTATTTGCTCAGGTTTGTGAGCACATGTGTATTTTTAGATCGTCATGCAAAAAGGTGGGTGACCTACTTGGTGATATCCATGAATGTACTGTTATAAATACAGCATGCCTCTTGCATTCTCTTTCCCTCTCTAAATTTCTGTTTCAAACCTTCTCTTCAGAGCTCAGGTCACTTAAAGCATTAATTAGAATAGACTGGATGAGATGTATAAGAAGAGAAATAAAAATTCAAGTTGTTTTATCCTGTATATGTAGGAAAGACTTCTGGCACAGATATGAACATAGAGAGTTGTGGTTAACTTCTCTTAAATAGCCTAAATGAATCAGCTTCACTTTTACTACATATACATAATTCAGACATGTGAAATGTTTATACTGTTATTCTATCACCCACAGCTGTAGGATGTTGCTAAAGGTGTATTGAGGCTTGCTGTTGTTTGACTGGGAAATATAGGCCTAAGTGTCAGTGCACGTATAAAAATCCCTTTTATAGACCTTTGAGTAAAATAAATTCTGAAGGATAGGTATTTATAGCATGATAATTACTCAGAGCCGGTTCTCTACTGTACGCTTTTAGTTTATACAAATTAATTTTCAAATTGGATGTGAAAAGCAACTTTTTGACTTCATAGTCCAAGTCTTGCATGCTAAACTCACAGACTCCCAGATTAATGCTACCTTTAGCAGTGATGGTAGGTGCAGAGCTGCACAGTGATGTGGAGGTGCAGCACAAGGTACAGATGCTTTCTATTGCCTGTCTCATGTAGGCAGTTTTGTGTCCAGCCCCGACTTAATACACTGGAAAATGCTTGTTGCAGCCTACCTGTTCTTATCCTTTGTAAGTGCTGCAGAGTGCTGAGGGGGGCTATCCCTGCTGGGTGCCTAAGGCCACCAAAGCCTCTCTACTGCTTCTGTTTTGCAGCTTGACAGGAGGGAGAAAATATAACAAAAGGCTCATGTGTCAAGACTAGAGCAAGGCAGGACCACTTAATAATGACTGTCATAGACAAAATGAACTCAGCATGGGAAAATTAATTTAAATAACTGCTAGTCAAAAGATAAAGTAGGATAAAGAGAAATAAAAATGAATCTTCAAAGGCTTTCCCACAGCCCTCCCTTCTTCATGAACTCAACCTCCCTGCCAATTTCTCTGTGTCCTCCCAAAGTAATGCAAGGGAATAAATAGAGAATGGGGGCTTTGATCAACTCACTCCACGTTCTCTCTTTCACTCCTTCCTTCTCATGCTCTTCCTCTGCTTTGGCAGTGACTTCTCTGATATGGATGAAGACATTGGCATCTTGTCACAGAAGGCACACCTGTAGTACCCCTGCTATTTATTTTGCCACATAAATCCTTCCTCTTTCTAAAAGCATGAAGGAAAGAATTCTGCTTGTGTCTATGCCATACAGACAGTTCTTCAGATCAGTAGGATTTATAAAGCTGGGGAATAATGAAATTAAAGTCAGACCTAGGCAAATTTTTCCTCACTTTGTTGTAAAAGCCTTTCTTGTCCCAGTTTGAAAGCAGTTTCAGGAGAACTCAGTGAAAACATGACAACATGGATTTTGTCTGTTTTCAGGAGGAAAAATTCTTCTGTCTTCTCAGGAAGGACATTTAGGGAGATTATAATATATAATTGGATAAAAGGAAGCGGATATTTTTTCTACCTCTTATCATTTGAACAGGAATCTCACATTCCTGGAACGTAATGAGTTTATGTGTTTACAGCCTTTTGAACCACATTAGTGGAATTTTAAACTGAAGAATAATTTGTATTAGATGTTCTTAGACCAGGAAATATAGAGAAATCTTAAAAACATGCATGCGAATTGTAAACATATATTGAATTTTCAGCCATATTTTCTGCCTCCTTCTATGAAAACTACCAGTATTTCAAGACAGCATCTTGTTGTGGAAATGCTACTTCAGCTATATTGGACTGTAAGTCATGTGACACTTCAGTAATAATGCATATTTTCACAAAGCAATTCTTCCTAAAGTTATTTTATCTTACCTGTTTCAAATGAGCCTTATAGCAGATAAAAGACTTATTTAAGTAGTTGTTCTACCAAACTCTTTTTCAACAGTTCACATTGACACATATATGTGCTGGAGCAGTTTTCTGTACATGGCATCTTTCGGTCTATAAGAGTCCTGGCATTTTGGAAATATTAATTAGCCCCTAAACTGTATAATATCTTGAAGGAATTTCAGTGGTTAAAGGTTATGGAGGGGATTAGTTGATAAAGATATTTTCTCTCCCATATTAAATTGTATTTTCAACTAATAGTATATTGACCTTCAAAGGAACCTATCTTGAAGCCTGCTTAAAATATGGGTACTTTGTATTAAATAGTGTGTTAGTTCTCCTATTGCTTCAAGTCAGGGAGAAGGATGGCATAGCTCACATATTGTTTTAAATATCTATGCTGAAATGGCAGTTAATTTTGTTATAAATACCTTTATAATATCTGAAGCTCAATGGAAGACCAAGAAGTTTAAGTTAGTGTTAACTGTGCCTGGCTTTCTCCTTCCTTTGTTCAAAGGAGAGGCAGAACTTTGAAACACTATATCTAGAAAAGCTAGTTTTGTATTCTGTGCCAAAAAAAAGACCTTATGTATTGGATTTCATGGCTTTTCTGTGTGTAGTGCTCTCTAAAGTCAGTCAGAGAACAGATGTCACTGTACTGGGTAGTCTTTCTTCTTTTGACTGTGTTAAGATGTACTGCTTGAGATCATGAACATACTGTTTTGTCTTTCCCTGAGCCAGAAGTGAATAATTCCTGACTATTCAGTCCTGATTAAGTCCCTCTTATCATGCATTCTGAAATTGTTTAAGAGATCTCTAAATCAAGAAGAAAAAGCATTCAAAAAGCAAAGGTTGCAACTGGAACAGAAATTATAGTGTTGATGCTGGAGCTGCTGGATGACATTTATGGTTTCTACTATGCAGGAGGTCAGATGTAAATATTGCTAGAGTCTGTGAATTTCTCCTTTCTTAGGGGACACACTACATTCCCTATGTGATTCAAGACTGTATTCTAATGCTACTTGGTGATATTCCTTGGTCTGCTTATAAGAATAACCAATGTCAAGGTAGCTTGTTTGCCACAGTGTGAAGAGATGCATTTTTGTGTGTGTGCAGTCTCCTCCCAGAGAAGGACATAAATATCTAAAGTGAAACAGAAAGGCTCAGCTAACTCCTTTTGGGCTTTCACTTCAAAAGAAAATAGTTTTCATTTCTTCTCTCTACCCACCAGAAAACTCTGGGATATGTCTCACTTTACTTCAGAGTGTCCTGCTGTTTAAACATATGAGATATATGAAATGGAAACTGTTTGAAAAATGCACTGAACACATCCAGAACATCCAGGCTCAGGCTCTGAACTTGCTGATCCCTGAGCCCCTCGTCTACACTGCCATCTTAACAGTAAGTGATGGTACTAGTGAATGCTGTTTTGTCTTTAAAATGTAAATTTTTAACATTCTTTTAGTAGAAGATGTGAAATCTCACATCAAGATATTAATTCTAATTAAAGATATATTTTCATTTTTTTACCCCTGACAGTTTTTATCTGTCAAGATATACTTTTTGCCATGGTACAAAGTCAAGACTTGCGACTGCCACAGATGATATTGAACTAATGTTTTTTATTTGTCTAGTACCTTTGCATGGGTGACTGAGATTTTTTTGCACAGTTTATAATGCCATTTTGGCAGAGAAAAAGTAAAAATACTTATTTTTGTATCTGCTTAGTCCCAGGCATGGTAATAAGACTGTTTAATGTTTTGTTTATATGCATTGTCTGCAGATTTCCTGCTGTCCTGTGGAATGTGATTCTGTGTGTATTTGTGAAATTTTCAGTTCATATGATCCAATTATTGTGTTTACTGATTTTAGCAAAATGTCAATTTTGTGCAGTACAGATTTTGTTACTGGAAAACCTCCATACACCTCAATAAGACCTGATGTAACTGCCAAAGCAAACTATGTGTATATTCTGCAAACTATGAAATATCAATGCTTTTCAGCATGAAACAGATTTGGTAAAAGAATCAGTGAAATTTTTTACCTCTTTAAGCTGACACTAGGGATGGATTTAGAACATAATTGTTATTTGCTTTATTTGTCATTTTTTCTGCTATTAAGACTTTCAGTGAGGGTGACTCCTTTTGGAGAACAGTATTCATGCAGGTTTTGCAAAATCCAGTATTTGTTGGAAGGTCCTGATTTTGTTCGTTTGCTTGTCATTTTGTTTTGCTGTTTGTGAGTGGATATTTCAGCAGTGGCTTCTGCCTACTGAAAATTACCTAGTGACTCCAGGGAAGTTACAATCTGCATCTCCTGTATTCCTAGATTCCTCTTAGAAAGCACATTTGCCTTACTCAGAGCATGGTCATGTGCATGGTACTCATCAGACCATTTTTTCACTAAGATTCTTTTCATCTCCAAAACCCCAAACTAAGAAAAAAACCCCATAATTTCTTTCCCTAAAAGGACTGTATAATTGCAGGGATACATGAAACATGATTTTTCACTCTGAACTAGCGCAATCCCCTCTTCTTTTCAACTTCAGTTTCAGGAGAGTAGAAGCTTGGGTGGCATTTGTGGTGTCATTCCTTCAACCAGCTTTGGAGAAGCAGCCCAATAGCTTGTTTCACATTACTTCATGGATCATCACTAGACATCATTAGCCACTTTGCTAGTCTGAAGGAGAGCTCAGAGGTAATAGAGTCACTGTCTCATGAGTCTTGCATTCTACATCTTTTTCTGGATCCTGCCGTGAAGCTCCTTCCCACCTTTTCCAAAATCTACAGAAAGACATTTAAGCAATGAGAGATTAAGAGAATGATTAAGGTTTAGATTGCAACTTGCCTCTGATCTAGTGCTAAACACATCCTCAAGACTCTGAAATGTGGGATACGTCTCTGAAAATTAATCTGTAACTGGATCTGTAGTGGACTCTTTTCTCTAATTTAGAAATCAACAGTACTGTCAACAATGACTATTTATTGGCTGTTTATCTAGAGGATTAAAGTAATTTGTCAGTATGTTATTGCTTAGATATGACTTTTCAGAGTGAGACTAATGAAATAATCTTCTCTGTACTTATTATTATTAATTTTTCTGCTTTTTAAGTTGTACTGGTGAAGAATGCAAATTACGGTATTACTACATAAGTCTGCAGCCTAATTTGTTGACATGTCTGAAACATGTAATGCATCAAAAACTAGTGCAAAACATATGTAAAAAGTGTCAATAAATGACAGCTTTCTCTTTTAATTCAGTGAGTAATTTCACAACACAACTGTTAATGACTCTAGTCATTCCTAATGTGAAGATACCACCATTGATTACCTGTTATTCTCTGGATTATGTCAAAAATAAAATCTATCTCTCTGGTTGGTGTTATTCTGTTCTTTCAGCTTCCTCACTCCTAAATTCTCTCATGACAGCAGAACATTTAGGAAAAAGATATGAAGGTTCCTTTTCCGATGGATATTTTGACATCTTTCAGAAAAGAGGAGCACCAACTATTTACAATCTTTTGTTTGTCACGGCTTGGTTTAAATCCAGGAAGTTGTAAATCAACAATGCTCAGGTTTTCTAGGAACTTCTGAAAAGATGACTATTCAGTCAACACAGGAATGTGGGTGGGTGTTGTCTGGTAGAACAGATGGGGAAATCTATACTTTAAAAGGTTTTTCTGGATGTGTTTTTTTCATTTAGGTTTTGGTACTTTATTCTTTTGCAAAGTAGCATTAGGGTTGATAAAATAATGCACTGCAATGGGTAGCTCTTCGAAGGAGGATTTGGCAGCTTAAGTGGGGGTTGATACAAGGAATCTCTTAGTCTGTAATACAAACACAGCATAAGCTTGGACATTTTTTTACTATATCATCCTGCCAGTAAAGTATTTGGGTTTTGCCATCAACAGCCTTGTCTCAACTAGCCTTTGTTACCTGCCATCTGTTTGGATTCAGAGTCCTGGCTTGGACCCATGTTCTTTGAATTTGCAAATACTTCCTGTTTAAAAAATACTCATCTTTGCTGAACAATAGTATAAAATATATGTGCTAGGCTTGCCATGTAAAATATTGGTTCAGAAATGGATAGTGCATCAAAACATTTTACAAACATCACTTTTTCAATCAATTATAGATTTTTAGTTAATTTCCTCTTCTCTGTATGTTCTGTGAGAAGATACAGGCAAGTTCTATGCAGCAACAGATAAATTTCTTTTAGATTAAAATGAAATGTTTTTTCAGCCTCCAGTGTTTGCTGGTACATGCAGTCAGCTCAGCACTGACAGTGTCAGACTAGTCAATTTGATGATGATGGAGGATTAGAAGCAGTTTCTGCTGCACTAATCTTAGAAGCTCAATAAGCTTCATATTCTGTATTCTGACACTGTCTGTTGTAACTAAAATCAAAGCAAAGGAGAAAGACTGTTCAAGTTTGGTAAATGCCAGGAAAAGTTGCTTAAGCTTTCTATATATCAGGTTATACCTTTACCCTGGGAGGTCTTTCAAGTTCACCATCTAATGGAAAAGAAGAATAATCATCAGTTTGTGTTTAAATCAATTAAAAAGAAAGAGGTAAATTTTTAACAGACTTTAATTTGGTATATGACCCTTTTTCCCTAAAAGTCTTTTGTTACCATGAGTACTTTTAGGCTAATGGGTATAATACATGAGTCCAGTATATTCTGGAAGAGAAGTGATAGGAGCAATAAATTGAAAACTTCTTATTCTTTTAGAAATACATAGATAAATGCTTCAAATCCATGCACGAACCCCTCCTCTACTATGAATGGATGTTGATAAAGCTTTTTCCTTTTTTCACTAGGAAAACCAGTAATGGTTGCCTATTTAAGAAACTTGTTTCATACTCCAACTGTTTGAGACAGGAGCTTATTTTTACCCAAACTGCTGTAGGATATCCTTAAGGCAAGTATTGATTATTTATTGCAAAAAGTCTAAAGAAAGACTGAAAAGATGCCTTCGGGAGTTAATATAGTGAAGCTGAAGACACTATGTGGAAAACCAAAGTATTAAAGTACAGAACAGTCTAACTGCAAACACTGCTATCTTAAAAAGAAAAAAAAATAAAAGATATCTAGTTGTATCTACTTCTTTACTTAGAAACAATTTTGTTTTCATTATATTTTCAGGCAGATGCATAAGACTGTGCTAGACCTAAGAACTGAAGATATGGATGTATATTGGAAAATTAATTTATTTGTTAATTAATAGCAGTAGTCCCTGTGCTTTGATTATTTCCACAAACCAATAGACCATTAGAAAACAAGGAACTTATTCAATATGCTTCAGATTTTACAGAATCATTCTATTTCTTCTGCTTTTTTTTTTTATGTAATACTTAAATATAAATAATATTAATGTTAAATACATATGTGCCTTGAAAAATACCAATGCAAGAACTCTAAATATTCAAGATATTAAAATATTTAATTTCCAGACTCTATTCTTTGACACATCATTATTTAAAATATGACTGGTTTGAAAACTGGAAGAAAAATAATTGTTGCACCCTTTATCCCTAAAATATCAATCAAATTACTTATGTTCCAAGATGAGGTGAATTACACCCAGTAAAAAGTATTTGATAAGAAGAGAATGGCTAATTTATATGTAGAAAGAAGTATTTTATAAGGAATAATTCTTACTGAAAAGATTTGGAAGCTTTAGGATTGTTAATTAAATGAGATCAATATAAGACTGTTTCCGTACACACTGTAAGTAAAGAAGTTGATCATGATATAAATATTTGATAATTTGGTAGCTACCTTTAAATACTCGATTCAAACCCACTGATAATCAGCTGAAATCTTGCCAGAGGTTTTGGTTTGGTCAGCATACCTCAGGGTTTACTGAACACTAAAATGAGTGTTTCTACCTATGGTAGAAATGCCAGACACAGAATTTTGAAGTTAAGCAGGAATGTAAACTCCTTATACCACTGAGCAGGCCAGTGCATGCTGACAGTTCTGGCATCACCCTCAGGTGCCACAACTCTGTGCCAACGTTTTTGACTGTGTTGCTGTACGGTGCACAGGTACAAATGAAGGGTTATCATTACCCACCAATAAGAGGACGTGGATTTTTATGAGCTGCTTCTTCATGCTCTGTCAGAGTGTGAAGAAAGGAAAAAACCCATGATCCCTAGAGATAAATCACAAAGAAACTCAAATCCAGAGAGGGAATAACTGAAGAAGCTACAGCGCCTATGAAGATTTTGAGAAAAAAAGATTTACAGAGCCTATGCAATTAGGCAGAGGGTTAAGAGGATAATGAAAGAAGATTAAAGAGGGTAAAAGTACACAGCTTGATCAAGACTAAGAGCTGAGGCAGGTCAGTATAATTTTACTTGTTTCTTCAAGACTCAAAATCTGTCCGTGATGGAAAAAAGTTATGATAAGGAAGTATTTCCCTTCCTATTTCTTACTGCTTCCTGATATGAACTTGCATGTCTGGAAAGAAGCAGGATCTACTGCCACTATGATTCAACCCTGGTGTTGCCACCCTTCTCTTACAGACTCAGCTTTGTGGTGTATATACTTGGTGCTAGATCACCTTGTGAACAATATATTTAGAAATGTCAAGTTCCTCAGGAAATAATCCTTTAGTCATAAGAGCATAGGCTACATTATCTTACCTTAGTTTTTCTCCATCTTTAATTGCTAGAGTGTTGCTTTTAGGTTTTGTGCTTTTTGTGCTTGAAGGAGAAAAAAATCATGTTGGGAACTCAGCACATTTTTTAAAATTATATTCTAACTGCCTCAATCCTAGAAAATTCATTTTGTATGTGACAAACTGGATCCCTTGACTTTAAGTCCTGTCACAGAAGGATGCAGTGCATCAAGTCAGAGCTGTTTTTCAAGTGTCACGGAGTAGCTGGGTTTCCACTCTGTGGAGCTGGAAAGTGCCAGTTTACGTCAGATTGATGAATAATGTAAAACCTGGATTCTTTATGTATTATTAATCACCACAAACAAAGGACGACATTTTAATTACTTTGTGATGATTTTTACCTCTTACTTCCAAAGTAACTTATTCAAATTAAAACCTTCTATTTTGAAGATGTGCATCGTGTTAAAAATGCAGAGAGACTGTTATCAGTGCCCATTGAAAGAAGCACAAATTTATACAACCATCTCTACTGTTTAATGGAACGCAGGGTAATACTTTTGTAACATCAGCCAGGGAAACTGTGCCCACAGTATTATAACACAGGGGTAAGTTATTTGCCTGAAAGGCTTTATTGAAGGAGTGTCTGCATGCATGATCAGAAGAATTAGTGCTTGGTTTGTTTTTTTGGTTGGCTTTTTAATTTTTTTTTTGAGCAGTGGACAAGAAAACAAAAAGCCTGTGTTTAATTTTACTGTTCTATATGGGTACATGATAGACTGTTCTTCAAATGGAAGCCTGACCTACCTGTGCTTTGTTTTGCCATGTTGCTTTACTTAATATTGAGTGTTATATATCAGTGACCATGCAAAAGAAGTATTTCCATTCATTTTTTATGTGAACAAAACTTAAAATAACTGCAGCCAAGAGATTCCTTTCTGTGAAAGAGCCTTACAGCTGGATTTAAGTTTCAGTGTGAGCTGCAGAGCACAATAGGCAGGCTGACATTTTCTCTTAGCCAGAGGTACAAATTAAGTACCTGAGGCCACTTCAGTGCAGATCAAGCTTTTCTTTGCTATCACTTTTTTCTTTTATCCTTCTTTCCTTCCTTTCTTCTCTCACTGGATGCATGACCAAGTTATAAAGTTTGATGAGCTCATTGTGTCATACGCAATATGCAATAAACCCCCTAACACTTTTTGAAAAAATCAATATATAAACATTGTCCACAAACTTACGAGGCTACCCTGTGCACATAAGATTACCTACCCTGTTCTGTACAAAAAACTTCTTAAAAATTTCAGTAAATTAGAGTCATGTATTTGCTTCATATCATGGAATTAAGAAAGAAAATTGATGCTGAAATTGCTAAATCAAAGATTTTTTTTTTTTGAAAGTGAATTAGTGATGAAAATAAAAGGGCATGCCTTTTATTTCTATTCACTGAGGACACTCAGGATTATTGCCATTAGTATTACACTGTCACAAAATCCCTGCAAGTTAGAGATGAAGTCAAGTTGATTGAGTTCAGCAGGAAGTATGTGTATTCTCTGAAAGTTTGTTTGCTGTATTTAGGAACACCATTTAAACCATCTGTTTAAGATTTCGTCCTCAGCATCTTGTATTTGAAAATGAAACATAAAGCTGAAAGGCCAAATTTATCTCTGGAGCACACCAGTATAAATGAAAGCTCTTTGAAGTCAGTGATGTTGGTACCAGAGGAGATGATGGAATCAAGCAAAAGGTGTTTTACTCCTCCAGGAGTTTGGTTCCTTTTGATAGCATGGACGGTGCAATCTTGATGAAAGTTATTCCCCTGTTAATAACTGAGATAGATTCTAATGACTGGAAACATAACTGATAAAAACTGAGGAAGAACAAAGTGATTTTTGTTTCTGCATGTTTCATGTGGACCCCTCCTATATCTTATATGCACCTTTTCAAAAAATGTTCAGGAAAAATATGTTTCTGTATTTACAATAAAATGTGAATGAGTAACAGTTCTTTGGATACACTAACAGGTAATTTTGATTTATTAGTGCCATGAAGATTATGGGCTTGAATTCAATGTTTACTTGAAAAGTTTCCAAATTTTGTATCATCCTTTCCTGAACTTATGAACATTAAATAAATTAGAATTGAGAGGTCTGAAGAAGTCACAGCATTAGAGAGATTCTTCAGATGATCATTTTTGTGTAACATGCAAGGCTATTCTTTCTCAAACAAACATAAGGCATACTGTTTGCATCAAACCCACCATCTCTCCCTTTTTTCCCCAAATGTATGCTGCCTCTTAGTAGCATGGTTGCCTTAGGTTATTGAAGAGTATTCAGTATGCATGATAAGACAGATCATCTGTGATAAGTTTTGACACAATGGGATTGTGCTGGTTTTGGCTAGCAGAGGTTTGTGGGTTTTTTCATAGGAAGTGGTAAGTGCCTGTGTTTTGAATTGGTGGTGAAAATAATGTTCATAGCTCAGGGATGCTCTAGTTGTGACTGAGCAGTGCTTCCACAGAGTGAAGACCTTTTCTGCTCCTTGCACCCTCCCATCAGTGAGGAGGCCAGGGGTGTACAAGAAGCTGGGAGGACACACAGGTAACCCCAACTGACCAAAGACATATTGCATAGGTTGTGGCATCATGCTTAGCATATAAAAAAGAGGGAAAGGAGAAGGAAGGAAGGAAGGACAGTCAATCAAATGGTGTTTGCCTTTTCAAGTGCCTTGTTTTAACTGCAACCATAAAATTAATCTCTTGCAGCCATTTGCTCACTTCCTGACCATTTGGATAGTGGGGGAACCAGAAGGATAAAAGATGGAAAACTCAAGGTTGAGACAAAGATAGTCTAATAGGGAAAGCAAAAGCCAGACGCATAAGCAGAGTAAAACAAGGAATTAATTCACTGCTTGCCATGGCAGCCACCTCCATCAAGCCACAAATTTTCTCGCTTTTACCCTTCTGAATCTCTCCTCTGTGACACCACATCGACTGAAGGGACATGTGTGCAGGCTTTGCTTGCTTGCTAGGGTTAGACCTCTCTAAAGGACCTGTCTACAAATTCAAATAAATTACATTTTATAACAAGCAGGTATAATTTTCTAAATGGTCTGCAGAAAAAGTATTACCTTGAATACTAAAATCATTTTCATAATGATGCAAACTGGTATTCACAGCTTCCTTTTCTTTGGGAAAAAAGGCTACAACTTCTAGCCAAACTTTAAAACTGATTTAATGAATATAAAATTCTATATTAGTTACTGCCTTAGGTATATCTGGAACAGAATTAGGAAACTTCGTTTTTTAATTTTTTAATTTTTTTTTTAAATTTTAAATAAACCATGCAGGAATCTCATCTTTCCTCCCATCAAAGGCTTCTCTCCAAGATTTTATGTCAGTATTCTCCATGCCCCAGTGGACGTGTCATGGATGTCTCATTATGGAATTGTAGAGTAATACCTATCCACCTCCTCTACATGAAAAATGCTGGTCATGTGTTTGAAGTTGCACAGATCCACTGGCACCTGAAAAGGTACTCTAGTGAACACACCATATTCTTCCTCTGTTTTCCTAGACTTTCTCAAAGTATTTCCTAACAATTTTGGCCAGAGACTTGATTCCAAACTAGAAGAAACTTTGATCTGATTCAGACTGATTCATTCTGATTATGCTCACTGCTAGCAGAGACTAGTTTTATACACTTTTATACTTGACTGTCATGTTTTCATGACATTGCAGTTGTTATATTCCTGTTTACTCCTTTCATGGTAATGCTCGGTAGTAAAATGACAGCTTACAGCACAAAGAACAAGTTTCCTCCCAATGCTTTTTTTGTGGTTATTCAGAATCTCTTACACTTCTCTTCCAAGGGCTTTCACATTGTTTTTGCTGTTGAGATCTGGGCTTGAAAAGATAGTGTTGAAACAGCAGTGTTACTGATGGTCTGTGCAGGGGTAAACAAGCAGTTATGCCTCAGGCTGTTGCTGCCTGGTACTCTCTTCTAAACAGAAGCAACTTTAAACTATTTTGTGTGGAGTCATAGAAATTTTAACGATGAGCTAGTGTCTATCCATGAAGACACAATTACTCTCAGACTTATATCTCCAGGATGATCTCTCACAGTCTGTCCTCACTCTGTTCTTGTGCTGTTGTTCCAGAGACAATCATCCTCCAGGTGTGGGTCTGACACATTGCTCTAAAGATCATATGGATTACTAGATGCTGATGTGATACTGTTGTTGGGGGTTGAGTGTTTTTCTATTACTGTGTCAATTTAAAGAATTTTTC
>JAODKT010001744.1:27948426-27974696 GCA_027576195.1 Cossypha heuglini
TCTCTGCCTCAGAGTCCTTGATTCAAACAATTATAATACGTGGGGGGAGTGGAATGAAAGCCTCTATTTTGGAGGAAAACTTCTGCCTTTACTGGCAGACACCTGTCCTTCAAACCAGGACAACTGTGCACCGAGCAACAAATGCCAGCTGGGAACCATATTTGGCCTCTTTATTTCCTACTATTACAAGTGAAAGTGGGATATCGACTTCTAACCTGTCCTGAGGTTAAAACCTGAAGGAGCCTTTAATGTCTTGACACAATCAAAGCTGTTTACCTTAATGCAATGAAACTCAGCTTCACTGCACTTGTGCTACCTGTAATTAAACTATTTCAGACTACAGCTCAGAGTAGTTTTGGTATGAAATTTCATTTTACCTTTTTCTTTAAACTTTAATATAATGAAACTACACTTTGAAATTAATTTATTTTCTTTAAATGGAAAATTATAACAAAAGAAAAAGGAAAGGATCTTGAACATATTTTGAAACAGACACTAATTTCTTTCCAGGCTCCACATTCTTTGAAGACTGATTTCGTATTTACTTCTTAACTGAACATGCTTGAACTTTCTTCCCCAAACTTTGTATCCAAAATCTGTGTCTCATCTGGTCTTTATCTCTCAGCCTTGATAAAGCAAAAGAGACCATGTTAATGATTTTAATTGAGGTTGATATTTTCTCTCTGAATCATTTAGAGATAAAGATTGTGTAGCATATGCTCTTTTGATCTATTCAGAGAAACAACGAGCTCCGTAGTTTGATGTCAAGATAATTAAAATAAGTGCCAGCAAAGCCTTGAGAGCTGTTAGAAACCTAAAGATTGAAAAATGGGTTGGAGGAGGGTTCAAAGTGGAGCACACATGGTTGAAGAATTCAGAAAAATCTGTTTCTGAATCATTCTGACTACTCCAGACCTCACCTGGAGTGCTGTGTACAGTTCTGTCCTCACCAGAAGAGACACATGGAGGTACTGGAGAGAGAGCAGCAAGGGACCACAGAGAATATTAAGGAGCTGCAGAATTTCTAAAGTGATGAAAAACAGAGAGCTGGGATTGTCAAGCCTGGAGAAGAAAAAGCTCTGGTGGGATCTTACCAATGCCTACGAATACTCAAAGAAGGGATGTGAAGAAGGCAGGGTCGGATTCCTTTCAGTGATGCCCAGTGGAAGGACAGCAGGCAAGGGGCAAAAACTGAAAAATACATGGTTCTTCCTGAGCATTAAAAAAACGTGCGAGGTTACTCAATCCTGGCTTGGGTTGCCCAAAAACAGTGCAGTCCCCCTCCCTGGAGATATTCAAAACACCTATGCACAAAGTGCTGGGGAAGCTTTTCTAGGTAGCCTTGTTTGAATCAGATGATGTCCAGAAGTCCATTTCCACCTCAACTTTTGATTTCATCTGATCCCTTTTGAAGACAATTCACCATTTCTAAGACCGAGAGCTACAAGAGTTTCACATGTTTTTTAAAAAAAGTATTTCAAACCTGATGTTGATTTAAACTCCTAATTTCCCATATGGTAAAAGACATATCAAGGAGAATTTCCGGTTGCTTCAGTTCATGATCTGGCTGAAACCACACATCTTTCCTCTCTTGGTTGCTCTGGGAGTTCTTTGGGATTACTACTCTCTAACTTAGCTGCAATTTTACAGCTTTCACTGAAGAAAAAAAATCTCTTAGCTTTTGAATATCAATTTTTATACAATGTTTGGTCACTGATCGCTTTTTGGCCAAGTGTCAGTGTCACCTTGTATAAACACTTTATTCCTTTAGACCAAGCATGCATCAGATTTATTTTATATTCAGCAAACTTTAGTATAACAAAAAATTGTTTTTGCTAGTTCTGCAGAGTGAATCTGATTAGTTTCACTGCTGATGTACACATATGCAAAGTATATAGCATGGAAATTAATCTTACTTATAGCTAAATGAAGAAGGAAAATGTACTTTATACAAACCAGAAAGTCAGATTTGTTGTAAAAAGATAAAGAAAACAGCAAAAAGTTAGATCTGAACTGACTAGGTCATCCACTTGACTGAAGATAGAAAGTTATATTAGTAGGCTTAGAAATGACCCTAACAAATGCATGAATTTTAGGAACAAAAAAAAAATCACCTTGGGAAACTGGGTTAATCATAAATAATACACCAAAGCTATTTGAACAATCTTTGGCAGGAGTAAAAAGAGACTCAAAGGAGCTGGAATTATAAATTGGTTAATGCTGAGCATTAGGGGGAGCATAGCTGGAGTCTACATGTTCAATTCTAGAAACCATATTTTAGGAAAGAAATTATGAAGCATGAAAGGTCTGAGGCTGAAAGATCAACATGAATCAGAGTTTCAGAGATCTTAATTATAGAAATCACTCAGGTGTGGCCTTTGATATACAGACTCAAATAAAAAGAAATTGGAAACCATCTTCTAGACATATTTTATGGAGGACCTCGAAGATAACAACTGCTGCCAGACAGAGGTTTAAGCTAGTTATAGCTGCTGAGAGCAAGCTATACACTGAAAAACAGTTGCCTCCTTACCATTCTCTCTTTTCTGTTACCTTGGGAAGGGGTTAAAATATTTTTTAGGATCAACAAACTGATTTCTTGGAGAAAATGAAGTTATTTAAAGGATGAAATTGAATATTTTATCTAACAAGCTAAGTTGACAAATTCTCTTGTCTTTCAAATGCATAAATAAACTCAAATAAATGTTGAATGAAAAAGGAAAAATAGTGTCAGAGCAGATTATTTTCTTTGAGTATTATCTTCATTCATCAGTATGCCTACCTGTTCACAAATAGCAGTGCCTGAAAATAGTAAGCAGGAATTATGCCCTTTCCCAGATATTAATCTCAGCATCTGTGCCCACTTTCAAGGATTTTGCTGTGCTCAAAATGACTGGACAAACAAAAGAGGGCAGTAAATGGGTTCTCCTAGTGCAAAACTTATTCCCTGAATAGAATTTGCAACACAGCAAAGCAAAGCATCATGAACAAAGTATGAAATAATATTCTTCCCTCCTGAAATAAAATTGAAAGTTTTATTCTTACATTTACAATATAATGGCAGTGCTCATACCTAGCACTGTAGCAACATTAACATGTGAGTAAAGACCATGCTGAAATTCCCTTTGCTGTTTCACAAAAATTTAACAATCTGGCTAAATGAAGTAAATGAATTTGCTTGTGTGAGCAATTGGCTAATTTAAAAAAGATTTGCAAATATGGTTTTCATCCTAAGCTACTATGAATTTCTGTATTCCTTGTGAATTTTGTGATAATTTAAAAAAAAAAAAAAGGAAAAAATTAAATGCAGAAGACACTTTCTCTGCTCTTCCCCCAACACTGCCTTTCTTTCTAATGTGAAGCACCTTGGGAATCACAACTGAATATTCATATGTCACCAGAAAACATATGGCAAACTTTCCTTTCAGGATCCTGAAGCCAGAGACTTCCTTTAACATATTTATGCCATCTGATTCTATGACAGTGTGTTCTCAAAACATACGGGGTTCACTCAGGCTAAAAGTTCATCTTCTCACTCAGGAAAAGGGTGTGTTTCAGGTGAAGCAAAGAGAGATGATGAACTTTTACTGTATTTTTTTTTAGTTGATTTTCTTAAAATTGTTTTGATTGTTGATTATGGTGTGGAAGAGTGAAGACAAACTTTCCATATGTATCTATATTGAACTGGAGTATAGGTGAGTGTAGTTTATGTTTTTTATTGATAAATGTGGACAAACAAATATCCTGGTGGTGTAATGGTCTCCTGTAGAGAGAAGATAATTATTTGAGAGAGTCATGTCTGAGAATGAAGGATGCAGTTTGCATCATGGCTGCTCAACGTAATTGAGCATTAAAGGAAGAAAGAATTTTTGTGTGACTGTTTCTTCTAACCTTCCTGCTTAGTTCTGTTGAGGCCTACCTCATCTACCTCAAATTTAAGACATCTACCAAGATGACCTAATTCTGCCCTCTTGCCCCCTTCTGATGAACATCTGCTTGGGAAATGTTTAGTCATGATCTGTCAAGGAAATAACCAAGAAAAGGGATTTTTTGGGGAGGTCATTTGCTTAAAATCTGACACTGAGAAAATTCTGGAAACTGTATGAATAACTGATATGACCAACACCAAACCAAAACACAAATGCCTGTCATATTCCTTTGACCTTGTTCATATTGAAAGGCTATAGCGGATTTTATTAATTTCAGTCCCAAACATTGTAACTCATAAACAGAGAAAGTGAAGGAAAACTCAAGTATTGCTGAATCTCAAAGAAGTTCCTTAAATACTTCTTACAGAGGGATTGATTCCTGACATTTTCAGTGAAGACCCGATCCGATAGGTATGTGCAAGACCATAGACTGAGGAGGGAGACAAAATATAGTCTGTGTAGCAGAGACCTTTCTAACTGGTTTCCAGGCTTGTTACCTATCGTAGAGGTGTCATTGTAGAGGAAGACAATAACACGATGGAGCAGAAGAAGGAGGAGTCTTTGGGTTTAGTCCTTGGTTTTACCACACACTTCGGGTGTGGCTTTGGACCGGTGAATTTCTCTGTCTCTCCTTCAGCTTCCCATCTGTAAAATGCAGACATAAAGGAAAAAAAATAAACAATTAATCCACTTTCATGGACTACAGAATTTTGGAAAGTCCCTTATATCCTGAATTAGTGGCATCATGGCTGCCTTACTATGCTAAGATACTCTTAAAACATACAAAGAAAACATACAATAAAAAAACCCTAAAATCCTCTTCTTTAGACATCTTGATAATGTTTTAAAATGTTACCATTTTGAAATAGTTTGAAAATGTTCGTGTTTAATAGTACTCAAAGCAACTGAGCCTGTTTCCATGCATAAACACAATAATTTATGCAAGAAACTGAATAGCAAAGTGTTGAAAAATAGGCAAGAAGGTCTGTTTAGAACGCTGTATGTGGGTAGCATCAATTATAAGTTGAATATATGTGCATAGCACTATCCATTTTAAACACAGAGATATACCATTAACTAGTTATTGATTATGACCCATAATTTCCATGCCTAAATTCTAATAATATATTAAAAATAAATAAATTGGAATTGGGTAAGACTAACTATTCTCCACTTTTTTTTTTTTTTAATAGAAAAGCAATTTAAGTCTTCTTGAGTATGCAATTAATATTTCCATTACTCCATGTTGGGAAAAAATTAATAGAATAAAGTAATGTGTTGGATTTTTTCCTACAATACAGCAAGATTTAATAAATGGGATGAACTTATATTTGAGCCCATCTGAGTGTATCTGAGGAAAGTGGATTTTCTTCCTGCCTAGTAAACAGTATGAAAGAAAATTGCACCAATACATAAGGTAAACAAGTTTTATTTTCTGAGGCCAGCATCCACCTTCCGTATCTTCTATCTCTGACCCTATTGCATTCATTATACTCTTCTTTGTAAAAGGGAGCACTTACAATTGAACAAGAGAGTGTTCTGAGTGTTCAACTGTATCTTCACAGTTGATATGATAGCACTTGTGTATCATAGGACAAATAGACTTCTGCAATTTTCTGCCTCTGAAGCGTAAGGACTCCAAATAATGCTCACTTCCTTTCTCTTGCCATAGAAAAGTAATGTCTTTAGTCAGTGTGTCTATCACTTACCCCATCCATCTCCACAACTGCAGAACACTTTTGACTTTGAATACACTGATACCCATTCATTCAAAATCAGGAAACTAGTATCTTTATTTTTAGATTCTTTACAAGAAAAACCTTCCCTTGCTCCCATGCACAACAACTTGATGCCACATATATTTTGGTTTTTGATTTATTATGTTGTAAAAGTTCTGAGGTTCTCAATGTAGGTGCTGGTGGTACACAGAGAGGATTAGGTTCACCAGGGAGATTTTTGTGTTCTGTAAAATATGGGGACTAAGCTTGGTGTGAAATCTTTCTTATTCACTACAGATGGCTGACATTGCATTGCCCTGGTCAGTCAAAGTTGTTTCACGTTAGCAGGAAAAACAGACCTCACCTCCTATTTCCTGGAGTTGCAGAATCCACTTTATCTAATTCTCTTGTTACTTTGAAACCTTGGAAAAAAAGATTTCCTTTGTGTAAGCCTGAATAATTGTCACATTATTCAAGTTTTAGAGAACATCCTGTGGAGAAAACAGCGCATGATTAATTCTTCTTCCACAGCAACTTTAGATTTGTAGCAATTGAACAATTTATGATACCATTTTGTACTTTATTTTTACACTTATGATATTATTCCATGTTATGTACAAAAGCTTGTACAAATAATTCCTTTCATGTTGAAAACCCATGTAATTTCCTTCAGATTGCTTTTACGTCTCTGTGTGTCTTTTAACGTCAATGTTCTCTTAGGTGAAACGAAATGACTGTCATTTGACATTTTTTTCCTGCGGTTGGGAAGAATCCTAAATGATCTATTCCTGTATCTAGTGTCATAAAAAAGTAGTAGGATTTACCAGCTTAGCATTCTTTACATTATAGCTCTTCCTCTTATTTCCTCCCCCTCCATGTACATTATTATAACTCTTCCTCCTGAGCTTATCAGTATTTTTTCAGACCCTTTTTGTCCCTCTCTTTTGCTTCAAGCATTAATTTTCATGGTTGTGCCATGCTAAATTTTCTGCTTCTTTTATTTTTTTACCTCCACTCCTCCTCCTTTCTCTCTTCAGCGGAAAGACATGGCCAGTTTTTCTCTGCTCTGAAATTTGCTTTCCTCATTGACAGACTTGTCTCTGGTTAAATGTGAACATGTCCTTTCTTTTTGTTGAACACTTTCATGGTATCTTTTTACCTCACTTATGCATATGGGCTGTAATACCAAATGTGATATTTTAATTTAAGTCACACACTGAATATCAGTTCTGCAACAAGTGGCAACATTTTTTCTCAAATATTTCTGTCCTCCCTCCACTTCAGTTTGGATTTTACCAGCTTTGTTTCATCTTGTCAGCATGTGGGTATGGGAACTCAGAACTTACTGGGCCAATGCTTGTTTAACAAATGTGCTGATTTTGGCTGGGATAGAGTTAATTTTCTTCACAGTGGCTGGCATGGGGCTGTGTTTTGGATTTGTGCTGAACACAGGGTTGATAATACAGAGATGTTTTTGTTATTGCTGAGCAGGGCTTGCACAGAGCCAAGGCCTTTTCTGCTTTGGTACTGCCACACTGGTGAGGGGACTGGGGCTGCTTGGGAGGTTGGGAGGAGACAGAGCCAGGACAGGGGACCCAAACTGACCAAGGGGATATTCCAGACCATACAGCATCATGCTCAGTGATAAAATGGGGGGAAGAAGGAGGAAGGGCGGTAGGTTTGGAATGATGGCATTTGTCTTCCCAAGCCATCATCATGCATGCTGAGGCCCTGCTTCACCTGAGATGGGAGAGCACCTGCCTGCCCATGGGAGGCAGTGAATGGATTCCTCGTTTTACTTCCCTTTTGTGGCTTTTGCTTTCCCTATCAAACTGTCTATCTCAGCTCACAGTATTTTTGCCTTTTACTTCTCCAATTCACTCCATGTTCTCACTGGTGGGGGTGTGAGCAGGAGGCTGCATGGGGCATGGCTCCTGACAGGGGTAATTAGCCAGGTCTTAAGCGAAGTTTCATGAGCAGTGCTAAGGTTAAATTAGTGGTGCTGGAATTAACTTGAAAATATAGTCCCATGTATTTGCCTCAACAAATAAGATTTGTACTGTGAATGCCTGGAAAACTGCACAGGTTTCAAAAGAAACATATGGAAATCTTTGATTTCTACTTTGCATTGAGTGCTTGTCCTTGTTTAGTTTGAGGATCCACATTTTCATTGAGCTCATAGATAAAGAGGTCAAAAGAGCACTGATCAACTGCATGGCTACTTTCTACTGGGATAGGCTTATATATGATTTGTAGGACCAAATACTTCTGGAGGAAAGGTGTAATTCTATGAATCACTTCTGCCTTAGATGCTCAAAATTGGAATATTATGTCAGGGTTCTGAAAGGCTGAAATTCTCTCACTTATTGCTGAAGCACTTCAGAGACTGACTTGGGAATTGATAATTTTTTTAGCCAGCACTGAACTCAAAGCCTTGGCACAGATTGTGGAATGGAGGAGTATTCTACTCTGATACACTGGCCCTCAAAACTCATCCCTTCCTTCCATAAATCATTAAAGATCCCTTGGGAGTATTCAATGCAGAGATGGCAAAGTCACCTTCTTGGACACACGCCAATTTGAATTACTCTGTTAATTCTGCTTGTCAGTTATCTCTTTAATTTTATATGAATATGGGATTACTGTGTGCTGTTAAACACTTGTCAAGATCTAGCCAATAGCTGACAGCAAAGCAGCCATTTAAAGTTGATCCATTGTCCAATATCCAGATTTTCAGAGTAAATGTCCTGTTGTAGATTTTCAATCTTTCAGTAAAGACCAGATTTCCCAAGCACTGTTGTTTTTTGTTAGTAGTTAGCATACAGGGTGAGCTCTGTAAAAGAAGTTACTCTAAACAAGCGGAAAAGAGATGGTGTCGGTGCCAAAGACTATGCCATTTCAGGTGTTCTTGGGGCTTTGTGAAACACTAGCCATTTGACAGGATTACTCACAGGACAGTACTAGTTCTCATAAAATATAGAAGTCGCAATGGTACTAAAGCAGATTCTCGGCAGGTCTGCCTTACAGTTAACAAAATGTGTATAGTTCTGACTGCAGCAGTGTATAGAAAGCTCTGCTTGCGTGGGAGGGTGCAGGCATTATAATTTTCATTGTGCTAGTTGCACCTCAGATACCTCTGATGAAGAAGCTGTACAATTATATTGGAGACGTTACTTGCATGGCAGCTAACAAGACCTGCTCAGGCCCAATTACAGGAGACAGTTAATGCAGAGATACATCTTATAAACTCAGCCTGCCTTGAACTTGATCAGCCGTGACAGGGCAGGCAGAGAGTGGCTGAGTCATCTTTGTTTCCTGGTGTATACCACAACTGTACAGACAGTGGCATCAAAGTAGTCAGTGACATCCAAGGCAGTGGGTGTCAAAATCCATCTCAGAGCCTTATGTTCCTGTTTGTCTTATGCTTAGTACTCAGGAAGGCAACTTGTTTGACTAGTCAGAAATACACAGTTTGGTTTTTTATATATTAACACACATTTCAATTTAAACACATTTATGTGTAGATTATTATTCTTTTTGGTTGGGGTGATCTTCATGTTAGGTCATTTAATGTCAAAACTAGCCACTTAAGACACACTTTTTAGCATAAAAGATCTAACAAAAGCACTTTCTGTTATGGCATGACATTTAATTGCTTCATATGACTTTTTATATCATTTGTGCCATTACATCTGCTAGTTGGCATATTGAACTCTAGGAACTTGATCTAAACTTAATGCATAGAATTTCATGGGAAGCACTTTGAAAATATGTTTCTCTCTATAGTTACCAATCTGAAAACACAAAATACACCTCTTAAATTAACTCATCCAAAACATTTTAAAGATATCTACTTTTCCCCAAACTTTCAGGCTGTAGGCACCCAAGATAAGCAATAAGACACCGTAACTACTAAACATATAAATCCATAAATCACAATGACGTCTATAACTTATTTAATTCTCTGTCTGAACACACAGAAATGATGTTCACAAGAAAAAGGCAATTTAGGAATCTAATGCAATAGTTTATGATCCCATCTGCTGAGTCAGAAAGTATGATCCTTTGTTTCAGAGAGCTGCTAGCGAGTGACACCTGAAGTACCTGAGCCTTCTCCCCTTCCTCCGTGTGATCTGCTTCTTCTTGCAACAGGAGCCTGGACTAGAGGACGTCTAGCCCAAGGCTATAAGTTCTACATATATTTTTTAAAAAGAGAAATCAATTATTTACAGTTCTACTCTTGAGTACCTTTGTCACACTGTTATATGCTGGAATCTTTTTTACAGATGACTTACATAAGCATTTAATGAGAAGATACTGCAGTGCATTTAGTCCTTGTCATGAGTAAACAAGCAACTGAAAAGAATATTCTTTTTAAAAACAGTGTAAATCTGGTTTAGATGTGCTTTCTATATGTCAACACAATTTCAAGATAGAATTTTTGCCATTAATAAGAGCAATTTATAATGGTATAATGTAATAACATTCACGATAGGACATGAGGCTCAGAGATATCACTTTGGGCTAAATATTGCTGCACACAAACATGCACAAGTAATAATGCTGGTGTTTTAGAGAGGATGTCATTCAGTCAAAAAGGCTATAAGGGATTACCAGACAGGAGGTATTGACAAATTTTAACATGAAAATGTGGAAGAAAACTGCTTCAGCAAAAGGGCATTAGGTGTTGGGAGGGGAGGAGGAAAGCTTCCTAAGCAGCTTTTACAGGACATGTCTGTATAGCGATTGTCTGCTCACACCGAGTCATTACAAAAAAGATTTTTTAAAAGATTTTTATCTTTAGTGTTTCAAAATACTATCATATACTCTGAATCTTTACAATAGAAGCTGAGACTACTATGAGTAACTGTGACCTATCACAGATAACAGATTGGGTACTGTTGACTGAAATATGTTCACAAACCTGGAAAAGTGAAGATGCCTTGTCAAAGCACCTGCTTGAATCTTTTCTTTTTGAATAAGACACATATTTTAGGACTTCAAGGACATGTTTCAGACAATGTGATAAGGTCTTCCAAAACTGACCAACGCACTTCATGCAAATATGTGTTTTCCTGTGACACATTCCTCACAGCAGATCCATAAAAAAAGAGTTCAGGGTAACAGCCTGGCTATGAGGAATGCTGTCGGGTACAGGTGTGTACCTCATCAGTTGAGCAGAAAATGCCAATAGCTTTCATGGCAGGAAAGGGGACCAATGGGGAAAACCGTGTGGGCTTAAGAATGACTATTTTGCTTTCCAGGTCTTTGAGTTCATTTTAGCTTATGCACTGGAGATAAACCAAAATATATATATATTTTTCTATTATATGGTGCTGAAGAATTTATCTTTTGATTGCAAATCTTGTGAGCATTTGCTGGTCTCTTACTATTTCTTTATCTGAAAACTGCTCTATTGAAATCAATATACCTCTCTAAAATGTTCCAGCTTCTGTGAAACACTTATTTAATGAAAATACATTTACCTGTAAATCTTCCAATGAGTTCTAATGAGAACCACATAAAACATTTCTGAGCCACTAATAACACAAAGTTACTCTCAGCTAGATGACCTTCCCCCCTTTATTTTTACATTTGTGTTTATAAGATTTGACATTAACTGTTTTTTCTCACAGTGAGACTTTAAATGAGGCATTTTAGCCCAGCTTTTGCTCCTTAAATTCAGGCTTCTTATTTTCCCTATATTGGTCTGTAGAAGCTGTGTTTGCCTGGAGCTTTTCTTTTAAGTCTTGTGTCCTGATTTTTCTTTCTTTTTTCCTTCATAGCTTTGACATCTTGACTGCTGAATTTGCCTTGCTTCTTGTAGTAAGACAGAAATTAATTAATCTACTTTTCTAATTGCACAATCAAAATAAATGATGTCGACAAATTAGAAGACACAGAAATGACATGTACATTTTGGAGGCCTAGATAATATCCAACAATAATTTTTTTCATATAAATTGCATGTTTGATTAATTGCATTTAAATGTCCACATATTTTTGTGCAAATACATCTTTGCTTGCCAGTCATGAAAAAGAAAGACAAATTAAATTGCCCTCTCACATATGAAAATGTTTCCCTTAGTGTAGCCTAATTGTGCTTGGTCATCTGCTTTTTTCCTAGTCATAGTCACAAATTTGGATGGAATCCTTATAGTCTGAATTGCCCCTGGGAATCCAATAGATTTAATTTTTTCCTGAGTTAATGATACTGAGGTACTGATACTGAGGTTTTGTTGTTTGATTAACTTGAGCACATTGTAATATGACTGATAAATAAATATCTTTTGGCTTTGAAGAAAAATTGTCTCGATAAGAAGGAAAGAATAAAATAAACTGACTAAACCAAGGAAATGAGGAATTTTTTTTTGCACTTTTATTTGACTGCTTCTTTGAGTAACTCAATGGCTTGAATTATTCATTTGTATTTAAACGTACAAATTTAACCTAAACCAAGATTAAACATCAATCTATTACAATGAACAAAAGTTAATTTATAAAGATGACCATGAAGAATATGTTCTACCTATTTAGTTAAAAAAAAAATCTGCAGGTCAACTAGTCATAGCTCTTTACTTTTATTTCCTAAAAGGAGTAGACTGAAGCTAGAAAGAAAACTATAATATATTTTGGAATGATGAATTTTCTTGTAACACAAACCTATCTTTTTTTCCTGTTGGTTGTGTGTGGAGGTTTCAGGAGTTGTGCTTTTCCTTTGGTTAGATTTTTCTGGTAAATTTATATAATCTTAAGGAACAGAATGTGATCAGAGCTCCACTTGTTATACAAAGATTATGTGTAAACCTTCCATTCCTGTATTTACTGTGAGAAGTGGGTGTGAAAGCTCTGTGTCTTGGGTTTGGGAAGAAGAAGAATATATCTGAAGATGCCATGCTCAGAATTGCCTTGTCTGTCTCAATAATGTGTGGAACACCCACTGTAGAGCATTGTGTTTACTCAGCTCAGAAGAGGAAACACAGTCTGCACTCTTCATTTAGGACTAAGTTTAAAAAAGATCATGTTTTTTTAGATTAAATTGACATAGAAGACATGGAATACATCTTGAGATTTTAAAGTGATTTCTTTCCCATGTCCTTGATATTCCTTTTCCATACCACTACTCATGTATCACTAAACAGGAAAAGATCAGCTTGCAGATTTCTGCTAAAGCAACAGAAGCTTCTTTTGCAGCTTGACTGGCTCCTTCCATATCTATTGCTTCTGCAGCTGCTGCCAAAAAAGCAGCTGCTCCCTTCACATGCTGTGATGCTGAAGTTGCACCTTGAGCCTTGCTGGCGGCTCAGGTGGTCGCAGGGCTCCTTGCCACGTCAGAGGCGAGCTTATGGCTGTGGCCCCTTCTGAACTGGCTGCACGCAAGGTCGCCAGGGACCTGTGTCAAACAGGGGCTTCTGAGGACACTGGACTGGCAGGTTTTGGGCTCAGAAGTGTGTTCTTCAGCCTGCAGTCCTTTAGCTATGAAGTTTTGTACTCCAAAAATCAAAGCCCAGTTTAAGTATTTAAGGAAGAAATGATTTTGGCTCATGTTTGAGCCAATTGGCATCAACCATTCCTTGCAGAGGAGTGAATGAAGTGTAGAGGAAGCAGCTCCCAGCAGTCCTCAGCCCCACAACAGCAGGCCAAGAGTGTGAGATGCATTGCTTTTACCCAAGCTGGAATAAAGTCAGGACACATGGGTGCCACAAGAAGAGCAACTTCACAGAATTAATGCCCAGGTGTCTGGGATCAGACACTAGCAGGAGGGAATGCAGGAACCTTATGAAGTGCTAGTCAGTTTCTATTGATGTGTACTAACCAAACCAGACCTTCAAATACTACAGAAAATTCATATTAGATTTTGAAAACTATAATAAATGTATTCTTTATATTAGCTTTCCTGCAAAAACTGATAGTGACCCGGCCTGAGTACAAACAGTGTGTGGTATGTTCAATGAAGTTGAGACATATTTTCTGTGTCCTCAGGATTTCTAGGGGTTGAAACTGATATCTGAGGAAAAATCTTTCATATATTTCCACATACTTCAAATGCTTAATCTATTGATAAACAAAATATATATTTCAAAGAAAATTTATAAAATGAAGATATAGATAAAATTGAACTGAGAATAAAGTTTCCTTGATAATAGATCATCAATTTAATTTTAGATAAGACCATGGAGCCCCTCTTCCAGTTTGGTTTCATCCAGAAGACATCCAGTTCACGTATTTGGTCTGAGCTATCAAATAAAGTGCTGTAAGTTGGAGCAACTTGAAGTCACTTCCCAAAAACATCCCTGATTTGAGCTAAGATGTTAATGAAGAGGCATTATTAGTTGCTGTTCATCATTGCTATCAATGTCTGGTTCATTCATTGCCAGCTAATACTAGGAACAAGTATTTCCTACACTGGGAATACTCTTCAGAAACCTGTTAAGGAATCTGCCTAAATGACTAGCTGCTAGGTAATAGTAATTCCTCCATACACTCCCCATCCCCATTTCCGTTTAACCCTAACATTAAATTGAGTTTAAACCTTCCAATGTAATGTAAAAGAAGACTGCTTTTTACCTTTGAGGTTATAATGACAAATGTAAAAGAAGATAACAATTTCTTTGGCTTAATCATGCATATCCTAACCCATAAAATTAAGTGTATGTGAGCTAATACAAGCAAGGTTATTTAACTTCCATCTTTTTTGGGAACTTAAGGAGCCACTCTCAGAAAATGTCAAGCATTTTCTCTGCTAGCATTTCTTAATACGCCCATAGCTAAGCACTTGCTGGAATTAAAAACAGTTACAAACCTCCTAGATACAATTTATTCTTTACACTACAAAAAGCTGGAAGGAAAAACTATTCCTTGAATTTGATGCTTTAGGGCGTGATAAATGTGATTTTTAAGGATCCATCCATCTCCAAAAAGCCAGTACTCAGTTTGAAATATTGAATTAGGGCTTTTCATTTGAGGTATTATACAATATCGCCAGTATTGCTGGCCAAGAGCTGTTTACTTCTAATGACAAAGTTAAGATGCTGCATTTTGCTGGATACTTTGGGCTAGCCCTAAAAAGGGGATCAGGAGATATTCAGATCTGCTTGTCAGGCAGGGTGATACTTGTTGGCTTGGAGCTGGCATCCCCGCAGCACAAAGCAGAAAGGCAGCAGTAAAAGCTTTTCTGCCTGCATTTTAAGGACAATATCTTAGTTATTACTGCTCCTCGAAGCTTGCCAGCCTTAGAAAAATCTCCTGAGCAATTTCATGTGTTTGTCTTATAAAACACCACTTCAACACGTTTTTTAGGTGGGTTCTGCAGCATCCGTGGTGGTCCATATCATCACTGCAATACAGTTCACAGTGAGTTTTCCTACCACTATCAGAGCTCAGCCATAGTGCAGGTCCAGCACTCTTGAAACAACTCTTTACCTGAGGAAATTAAAGATTATTTGGCACCTGTATACACTGATTAATGAGAATGTTTACTTTTTATTCACCACATGTAATTCCATAGATACTGCAAGGAGTCACAATAGAGACTGTGTTGTTAAATGGCTGTGTTTTCACTTTGCCAAAGGTGTGAAAAAAAATCTGTTTTGATTACCCAATTAATAAGGTTATATAGGCTCTGCTTGCAAACAAGCTGAAATGAGTGAATTCTCTCTTTCAGCTTTGCTTTTTCCCACGAGTTAACAGTGCTGTCAAATTAGTCCGCTTTCTGCCTATAATAGCCCAAATCTCTGTATCTCTGCTTCTAAAGTAATCTACCCTAATTTTAAAAGTATGATTCTGTTATGGTGAGCATTTATAGAAGGAGTCCTTCTTAGCCATAGGAATTGACAAGACCAGTTCTCTCATTCGTCTTGGTTGCAATCTGTTGCAAGTCAGAGGTTTAATTTCAGAACAGTGTAGGAGTATTGACTTTCAGACTACACTGTTAGTCTGTTTTTTGCTGGTGCAGTTAGATAGTAATTTAGGACTCACATCACAAGTAGAATGAAAAATTTGCATAACTGCATACAGGGGGAAAAGAAATCACCATGGCCTTAATCCTGAAAATATGCATACCTGCCTGAGAGTTCATGTTATTTTGTCTTCAGCAGAACTAAGCATTTGCTCAACTCTGAATGTGTTGTCTAAATGTTGCCAAATAAAGATGTGTACCTTATTTTCTAGTAGAGCAGAAGGGTCCTCAACAAAACCTAACAAAAATCCTCTCCCCAAAATGAAGAGAAGAGGATAGGGAAATGAGCTAGTTTGATTTTGTCATGTTTTGTTTCAATATAGAATTTTTTTCAAAGTAAAGATTTGTCAACAGTCCTGCTTTCCTTTTTCAAAAACTTTTGGCATCTTTAGGTCCAGTCTTCTGGCACTCTAAGCAAAATTTTGACATAATCCTCTTCATTAAATGGTGAGCAACTATATCAAATCAGAAAAATACCCTTTTCCCTCCTTTCAGAAGAATTATTTCATTGGATAACCTTTTCAAAAAGCTACCTAAATATTCTACCTCAATGATGTCAGACTAACAGGTCAGCTGTTGCCTGAATTATCCTTCCCTTTTAGATTCTGCTGTTTTGTTTTTTTTTCCCAAATCTTCTTTACTTTGGAATAGGTGGAAGAAGTTGGAAAGGATTAATAGAGGTTTTAAATAAAATTGTTATGTCCTGATACAACAGTCACCCATGCTATGCCAGAATCTTTAACGGCTACAGCAGAAATTAACTACCTTTTGCCTCTTCAGGGATCTTAGAAGAATCTCATGGGAACAGACCCTGCAGAGAAGAGAGATCCAAGAGCGTTGGTTGATATTCAAGCCCTACTTCCAAGCTCAGGAATGATGCATCCTAATGGACAAGCTGTTAGGTAAAGACTGAAAGAGATCTGTGTGATGAATGAATAAGGATGAATAAAGAACTCCTGTCAGTTGCTCTGTCAGTAAGCAGAAAATACCCAGGAGATGGAAGTAGGCTCAGACCACTTGGAATGAATACAGGGAGGTTGGCAGGGTAAGTAGAAATGAGACAAGGAAGACTAAGGTCTGCCTGGGATTAAATCTGAGCAAGGATGTAAGGCCAAGGAGGTCAAGCACAAGAGGAGGGGCTTCTTTAAATACTTCAGTAACAAAAGAAACCCTAAGGAAAATGTAGACCTGTTACTAAATGAAAGTGGGACCCTGTTAACAGAGGACACAGAGGAGGTAGAGTTAGTGAATGCTGCCTCTGCATCAGTCATCACTGACAAGACCAGCCCTCAGGGATCTCTGATCCAGGAGACGAGGGAGAAGGAAGGATTGAAGGAAGACTTTCCTTTGCTCAAGGAGGACTCAGCTGGAGTCAGGCAAACCTGGCATCCACCAGTCCATGGGCCCTGATGGGATGCACCCACAAGTGCTGAGAGAGCTGGTAGACACCAAGCTGGGCAATTCACAACCATCTTTGAAATTATGTGGTGATCAGAAGTGCCTGAGGACTGGAAGGAGGTATGGGCATACACTAGGCATGAAAAGGGAAAAAAAGATCCAGAAAACTACCAGTCAGCCTCAGCTTAATCCTTGGAAAGGTAATGGAGTGCCTCATTCTGGAAGCCATTTCTATCCAGATGGAGGACAAGAAGATGATCAGGTAGTCAGCATGGATTTATTGGAGGTAAGGCATGTTTGAGCAAGCTGTTTGCCTTCTATGATGAAAAAGTACCTGAAAGGATGAAGGGAGGGCACTGACGGTCCAGCAGGAGGGGACAAAGATGAGTGAAGGGCTTGAGCATCTCTCCTAGAAGCCAAAGCTGTGGGAGCTGGTTCTGTTCTGCCTAGAGAAAAGACAACTGATAGGGGATCTTGTCAATGTCTGCAAGTATCTGAGGTGAGGGAGTCAAGATGGAGCCAGGCTCTGCTCTGTGATGCCAAGCTTTTTACTGTGTCCAGTGGGACTAAAAGTAGTGGGCAGAAATTGGTGCACAGGAAATTCCACCTGAACATGAGGAAGAACTTCCTTTCTATGCAGTGACTGAGACCCAAAACAGATTGCCCAGAGAGGCTGTGGAGTCTCCCTCACTGGGGATACTCAAGAACTGCCTATATGCAATCCTGGACAATGTGCTCTGGGATGACCCTGCTTAAGCAGGGAGGTTAAACCAGATGACCTGCTGTGATCCCTTCCAACCTCACCCATTCTGTGGTTCTGTGATGCGTTTTGAGACACCTTTTTATTAACTCCCTTTATTCTGATTTGAAATGGCTTCTTCATGAGTGAATCCGACATCCTTCTGAACACGCTCTTATACTCATCTCTGCCTCCTTTGGCCACATGCTCTGGAGGTTCATTCTTGTGAAAAGTGCATACTGTCATCAGTTCTACTCTGCTATTCTACCAGTTTCATCAAGTGCCTCTTGTTCTATTTCAGTTAGTTTCTCTTGTTATATCTGAATCAGTACATGAAGGATTTTGCAGACTTGAAAGGCGTAGTACTGCTATGAAACAGAAAATAGAAAATATTTGTGAGACATAACTATATGGAAACAAAATTATTCTAAACTTTTACAAATATCTGGGAGACTTGCCTTCTAGTTTTTCCCTGGCACATGCAGGTTCTTCATCTTCTTCCATTAGTTTAATATACATGCATACACGCAAAAAAATGTAGTGAGCACCAAGCATATTTGGTTCTGAAATTCTGTCAAAAATTTTGATTATCATTCCGATGATAATCTGAAGAGGTTATTTAAAAAATCACAGTACTGAATTTTTTGGCTCCTTTTTATAATGACATAATATTACAATAACATGAAAAGTCATTGAGAAGGGAAAAGAGGCCTGTTATGAGAAATTAAATATTCCCTGCTTTCTTCTTACTGCTTTTCTTCAAGCTCCAGATATATCCATTTTGGAGGATAAAACAGTTTCCAGGACTTGGAAGGAGATAAAGAGAAAGACAAAACATGAAATCTGTAAGAGAAACAGAATATAAAAGGACTTCAGCATAAATATATTTGACTTTCATTACACTCTCTTCTTGATTTAGTAAGAATCAATTTTAGAGAGAATTTGGAAGTAAATGTGCAAGGGTGGGCTATAGTGAAATAAAGAATGAGTAAATTTATTGTAGAGTAATATGCATTTTGTCCATCAATTTTTTTTTTGTTTTGTTGTAAAAATACCTCAGTATTGTAAATCATGTCATAAATCAAACATCATAGGAAATCAGGAAATTAATGGAAAATTTACTCTTCATTTTATGTTAGCAGGGGAAAATTAGGAATACTAACTGAAGCTCTGGGTTGTTTTTTTTTCCCTCTATGTCTATGCAGCCACAACTTGGTGTTTCTACAACTCAGGGAATGAAAGTTTAAAAGGAAATGACATCATATCAGCTCAAGACATTCCACGAGGAAAATCCCTGCCCTGTGACAGGAGAGGGCAGGTAGAGGTCACTAGGCCTGTGTCTTGGCAAGTCCATATGGTTGTAGAGCTGAGAGTTGTTGAGTGGAAATCTGATCTGCTCAACAATGAAAAACAGCTTTAGGGGAAAATAGTCTCATGAATACTTATTTTTATAAAATGTCTGGAAGAAAATTACCAGAGCTGTAGAAAAGAGCTCTACATTTGGGAATGCTGGTGAATGGGGACATCTCAAAGGTGGGTTTAAATACATGTCTAGACACAGTTGCCATGACAAACTCCACAGCCCCTCTCCTCCCCTATCTTTTACTTCTCAGACCTTCCTCAGTGGACCTGGCACCTATAAGTGATATAACTGTATCTTCACAGAAGACGATATATTGAATAACTTTTCTTAACTTTCTATTTAGATTTCAAGGTAAAACTTCAATCTTGTGGGAGCTTCTCACAGGTTTGTTTAATACATCTGTCAATCTCACAGTCCTTTCTCTGTCAGCTAGCTAACTGTTTTCTTTTTAAAACCACTGGTTGTGTTAATATGCCAGTGAATTTGAAAAAGAACAATCTGAGGATGACTTCAGTCCACCAAAAATTATGAATTTTATTAGAATATATGTGGAAAAGAAAGTGAGGAAAACACGTATATCATTTAACTGATATGAAAATACATGTGGATAAAGAAGGGTATTAGTAACTCACATTAGGATACTTTGAGAGAGAGAGAGCGAGAGTGTGCGTGCGTGCGTGCGTTTGTGTTTTGCTTAGTTAATGCCTTCCTTCAAGACAAATACCAAAAATATCTCTCCCATATTTCCAGTATTTCTTTCTCATAAAATTGTTTTGGTTTAATTCTACACTGTTAAGTTACTCCCCACAGTGAAACCAACCTTACAAATCTCTTTCTGAATGAGACGTGTTCCTTCCTTAGATCTCTCAGCTGCAGGAAAATGTGCTCCTTTTTGGTCTAAGCTCCAGGGGAATATTTTTTTTCCTCTTCTGAAAATAACTTAAAAGTGAGCCTACTTGTTTTTGTGGAATTTGATGTTTGCATTTCCCGCGTGACTGTCCTCTAGTCCCCACAAATTAGTTTTGTGGCTTTCTTTCCCTTCAATGTATTTCTCAAACATTAATTTTATTTTTTTCCCTATAAGAAGTTGCAGTTGATTGAGTAATCGCCTAATGACTGCAGATAGCTTAAAACTGAGATGCAAATTGCTTTCCTTGGTTTGGAATAGAATATGAGAAAAAGAAGAAATTTTTAGAAAGATCATCAGTTAATTATTTTGAAATCCAGCATTGTCAATTGGACTGTTTAAGTTGTGGTGTCCAAAGCCTGAATATTTCCAGGTTTTTCACTGGCTCTGGTCATGGAGACTATTTCCATAAGCATTAAAAGGACACTATTAGAAAAGTCATGCATAAAGGATTGTTTATTAAGGCCTCATCTAGAAAAGAAATAAAGAGTATTCTTAAAACTATGTTGAAATGGTTAAGTCATATACAGACACTAGTCACAGTTGTTATGTGTATGTTAATTTTTTAGTGGGAGGCATGAAAATGCCTGGAAACTTTCATTGATTAAGACATAAGCCACAATACAATTTTATTTGTACTTCTTTAAAGAGAAACTATTTATATTGCTCTGGAAAAATGTGCTTGGATGGCTGAGGCTTGCCTTTTGATTTACAGTCCCTAGTGAAAGACATGGTACTTGATAGACCATATTGATTCTGGGGGAAACCCTGCAGTATATTAAGAAAATAATGTAGGCTTTAATGAGGTAGCGTGCTCTCTGAACTAAAAAATTGAAAGAGAATTAAGAGATGGCAATCACGGACACTGAAAAGGCAGATGTTTGAGAAGATCAGAGTAATAAGCTTATCTCAACAATTATTCTCAAAATAATCAAAGCGGAGATAGTTCCTTGTTCTATAACATGCTGACCCAGATCTTCAACTGCCATCAATTGTTTTAGCTTGGATAGTTTCAAGGAGCTGTCCTCTCAGCTTAGCTGAGATTTACAGCAGCTGGCTGGGCTCCAAGCACTTATTTGCATCCCATTTTATTATAGTATATTATTATTGGCAGTGCAATCACTATAGCTGACTTTCATGTGCAGAAATCTTATGGTCCAGTAGCATAGAGGACAACTGAAAATGCCCCATGTACGTCCAATCAAGCAGCAACTTGGAAATGTATAGCTGTAACTTCTGTACTTTCTTAAGGCTGAAATTCCAGTAGTGAAAGAACTGACGTGCTTCAGAATGGCAGACACTCTGCAGCAGCATTGTGTCACAGACATGCTGTCCTCTTCTGCCAGCCTCTGCATCAAATAACCAAACTAAAGTACTACATATCTATCTTACCTGGGTTACAAAACAGTCTTTATAAATACTGCAGGCTTTTTACACTCAAAATTCTTTTGCAGCAGAAAGGCAATAATCCATTTTTAGTCTAATGAAAACCTTAATGGTTTAATTGAAGAATGTTATTAGCCCAGTTGCAATGATACTGTTGTGTAACTTGAGCTTACAGATCAAAACACATGTAGTTAAAATGGCACAAAGACCAGGCTCTTGAAGTCTACACTTCAGGTGGTGATGTGCTCAGCCTTTCATTAACCTTCTGGGCCCTAAGGTTAATTGTAGCTTCAGTATCAGGACTTTGGGGTATGGTCTATCACCAGTATACTAAGCTGTTTGCAGGGGGAAAGGAGAAGTTGATCTTAGCAGTTTTTCTTTTCCACCTGGGATATACTAGTGGCCAATTTTATGCTTAGCAATACACTCAGCAACTTGCTTTTCCTTTACTAATCTGCAAGTCAATGTAAAGTGATCCAAGGTATGTTTCACTCTTGTTTGGATATTTGTCCCTTTTTCTCTTTATTACCATGAGAAATGGTTTTGCTCGGCCCCCAAGGTGACCAAGAATGACTGGCTAGCTACCTGTAGCCCAGGGCATCTGATACTGCTCTGTGCTTGGGCTTTGAAGGCCCCTGATGCCATCTGATACCACTGCTTATCTGTACTTCATTTCTTTCTAAGTCACAGTTATCTCTCTCCATAAAGATTAACAACATTATTACTGCTTTTATCTACTAAACACATATCTCTGCATAGTTAGTGATAGCTATTTTAACACAGTTTACCTTCAAAGCTGGACAAAATATATAACAATTGTTACCTGGTCATTAGGTTATTGCTCTTTCTGCTGAAATGAAATAAATCTCCAGGGAGGCCAAATGAAATTTAGACAAACCTTTTTGGGAACTAAGCCCGGAACTGTAAGCTTAAGGCAAAGCTTGTGGCCTTTTACAGATGCTGCCAGCACCATCATTATGGTGGTGCACAGCTACAAATGTTTGTATGTATGTATATATGTATACATATAAATGTGCATGATGTGTAATCAACAGAGGGACCAATTTCATTCAGTGGCTATACACACCTTGCTGAAAACTTTTCCTGAGTATCTATGTAGTCTCATATGCTGTTATCAACCTTTTGTGCAAGTGTGGAGCCTTTTGCATTAACCCAATTCAACTCTGGAGCTATTTAGCTAGTTACCTTATCACCAAGAAAAGGCTTTAACACATACCTTTGCACTGAGGTTAAGGTTATATTTCTGTATATAGAGACCACAGCCAGTGACTCAAACATCTTTGTGTGATAGTTTAGTATGCTGGAAGGGCATTTCTTTGCTAAAAAGGTTTTTAATCTGTATCCCAGAATTTGAGAGTCACTGAAAGTTTCTCTGCTTTTGGCATGGGATAGCTATCCAAAGCTATCTCTAAAACTTCCATTAAGTTCCTAAAGAAAGATTTTGTGCATTGGGGTAACTTCAACTTCACACCTTTGTGAATACGTAACTATGGTTCCATCCTTTAGAGGAGCTGACCCTGCTAATGTGAACATGTTCATATGGTTAAGATTAATGAGTCAATTATTTTTACACGAGCAATCTGTCACGTATGCTGTTTTCCTTGACTTGATTATTTTAATTAAAAAAAAAAGTGTTCAATTATCTTTTTTATTGATGTTCTCGTGTTAATCAGGAACAATTATTAGTGAGACTTTTGTGCATGGTTGCTTCCAAGTTCCTTAACTGAAAATACAATACCTAAAATAGAATAGAGTTTTAGAAAAGCTAATTATTTTTTTTAATTGAAGACTTCTCAGCCAATACTGGTTGTTTCTGTTGTGGAAAAGATGGATTGTCACTTAAAGCATGGACATGTCTGAATCAATGCTAAATGAATTACTCTGTAATTATTCTGGAGCAAATATGATCAGTTACACTTCACAATTACATCTCAAATATAAACTAGTTCTGTCAAGTTAAAATCTTGTTGACTCACTTAGGCAAAAAATTTTTAACATACTACTAAGGACCCTTTGGCTGCACTGAGTTACTGAGTATTATAGGTATTTCCAGCTTTCAGAAAGAGCTTGTATCTTGAAATTCGTCAAATTTGAAATAAAGCTTTGAACCATAGCACCTTGACAATGGATTGCTAATTGTTTGGACTTATGTCATTCTATTCAGGAATGCTGGGACCCTATTAAAGCACAGTTAATCAAGTTAATAGGCTTATTTAATCGTGTTTGACATAATTCAGTCACCAGGTGGCACTATTACACATAGTGTTTATCTTCAAAGTAAATGTTAAATTTTGTGAAAATATTTGTGAACCGTCTTACGCTGCTTTCTAAATTCTGAATAAATCACTAATAAGGCCTTTTTCAAATCCCTACTCTGTTGCTTTAATCTCTTTAACTTGAGATTCTGTTGAATGCTTCCTCTGCTTAAAGGTTGCAAAGATGAGAACAAAAATGTTGTCCAAACTAGCAGAGTAAAAAATCTTCTGATTTATACAGTCTTCCTTGCAGCTCCTTTGAAAACCACATTGAATGAGTAAAGTGAGGACATGCAGTTAAAATACTCTGCAATTGTCCGTGGTTGTCTCTGTGACTGTTCAGGTACATCTATGAACATGGAGGCTTCATATATATGTCATCAGACCTAACCTGAGATATGCTCCTAAACTATATGTAACCCACATCATGAAGTGAAATTAAGTGAACAGTTTAGATCTGTGTTCCTTAATTCCTCCTCTTGTTTGAATTTTGGTCATTTAATAAGGCATACTCAGTAGGTATTGTAGATCTTTCATCTTAAACTTGTAAGACTTTGTTACTTGAACTTTCAGAGCAAAGAATCAAAAACGTCCTTTTAACAACAATATTACCAATGCAATTAAAGTTTTCAGTAGGGGGTAGCATGACTGTTATTAATGGCAATATTCCATCCAGAAAATGAAAGTAAGACAAGTATTCAGTGTTGTTCTTTTTTTTTTTTACACTATAAACTAGTAGTAGTTTTTCTTTTGATTATATATTTCACCTTATGATTCATCTTTAATTACACTTACACAAATAACTAGCAATTTACACAGCTTCTACCACCTTAAACTATGGTTAAGATGACAACCCCCACTCACATTTATGCTGTTGCTACATTAAGGAAAATGTGGCTTTCAAAATAAATGGTATATTACCATAGAATGGCTTGGGTTGGAAGAGGCCCTAAAGATTGTCTAGTCATACCCCACCTGCTGCTGGGCAGGGATGTCTTCCACCGGACCAGGTTACTCAGAGCCATTTCCAGCTCGCCTTCCAGGATGGGACACCCACATCTTTGCTAAGCAACGCGTTCTAGTGCCTCACTGCCCTCACAGTAAAGACTATCTTTGTAATATCTACTCTAGACCTACTCTCAGTTTCAAACTATTCTCCCTTGTCCTGTTACTACAGGCTCTTATAAATAGTCCCTTTCCCCCTTTCGTGTAGGCTTCCTTTAGGCAATGGGAAGCTGCAATTAATTAAAACATTCTGATGCCTTCTCTTTCCCAGGCTGAGCAATTCCACGTCTCTCAGCCTTTCCTCATAAGACAGGTGGTCCAGCCCTTTGAGCAGCTTTTTGGCCTCCTCTGGACTCCCTCCAACAGGTCCATGTCTTTCCTGTGCTGGGACCCCAGAGCTGGGTGCAGCACTGCAGGTGGGGTCTCAGCAGAGCAGAGCAGAGGGGCAGAATCCCCTCCCTGGCCCTGCTGCCCACACTGCTCTGGATGCAGCACATATTTGGGTTTCTGGGCTGTGAGTGCCCATGGTTGGGTCATGTCCAGCCTCTCACTCACCAGCACCCCCAAGTCCTTCTGGGTGGGCTGTAATCTGTTCATCCCCAGCCTTTATTAACACCATGGGCTGTCCTGGCCCCTGGTTGACCTCACGAGACTCCCTTTCCTCTAGCTTGTCCAGGTCCCTCTGAATAGCATCCTACCCTTTCACACGGCTTGATGTCATCTGCAAATTTTTTTAGGGGGCACTCAATCTCCTTGTATATGTCATTAATGAAAGTATAAACAACTCTGGTCCCCCTATAGACAATGACACCCCTTGTCCCTCTTGTCCATCAGGACTCTGAGCCATTGACCACTACCCTATGTGACCACTACCCTATCTAACCACTTTCTTATCCATCTAACAGTCCACCCATGAAGTCCCTCTCTCTCCATTTGAAGGGAGAAGGATATCCTGGGGGCCTGTGTCAAAGGCTTTACAGAAGTCCACATAAATGACATCTGTTACCCTTCCCCTGTCCACTCATGCAGTCCCCCCATCACAGAAGGACCTGCCCTTGGTGCAGCTGTGCTGGCTGTCCCAAACCACCTTCCTGTCCTACCTGTGCCTAAGGACAGCTTTGGGACTATCTGTTCCATGATCTTCCCAGACACAGAGGTGAGGCTGACAGGTCAATAGTTCCCACGGCCCTTATTCCTATCCTTTTAAAAGATGGGTGCAATGTTTCCCCTTTTGCAGCCACCTGGGACTTGACTTGCAAAGACTTTTTAAATATCTTGGAGTGTGGCTTGGCAGTTACATTAGCCATTCCCTCAGGACTCTGGGATGCATTTTGTCAGGCCGCAAAGATTTATGCACTTTCAAGTTCCTCAGGTAGTCATGAGCAGGATCTTTACTTACAGAGGAAGAGACTTTGTTCCCTCAGTCCCCATCCTCCTGTCCATCTTCTCAAGAGGTGTGAGAAGAGAGCTTGCTTTGGAGCCTGAGGCAAAAGCGTTGTTGAGTACCTCAGCCTTCTCTTCATCCATTGTTACCAGTTTTTCCTTCCTTCCTTCCTTCCTTCCTTCCTTCCTTCCTTCCTTCCTTCCTTCC
>JAODKT010001744.1:28011421-28031577 GCA_027576195.1 Cossypha heuglini
GGTTCCTTCCTTCCTTCCTTCCTTCCTTCCTTCCTTCCTTCCTTCCTTCTCTATTTACACTGCCAATTTTCTTTCTCTTCTTAAAATATGGCATCTGTGATTATGATATGGTGCCTGTGATTACAAATTACAGTAGCTACAAATCTAATGACTTTGATGCCAATTTCTGACTAAACTCAAAAGGAGGGCCATTGGCAAACAAGTTCTTTCTTCTGTTGGAATGAGACAGGAATTTTTGAGAGTTGAAACCAGTTTAACTGGTTGTTCAGAAGCAGAAATATTGAGATCATGGACTTTAAGCTATTTACATGATGGTTTTGGCATGCTTTTGAGCTATATAAATAAGTGAGGTTTTGGGTCAACTTACATATTTTCTTATTTTTTCAAAAAATTCTGAGGCAAAAGTCCTGAATCATGAGTTGGAAGGAAGTGAAAAACTTCTGAGAGATTCATGAACTTGGCTTGGGAAGAAATACCTTGCTCTTTTTAGATCTGATCTCAAAGTTTCCAGTTTCAGTATTTTCTGAGATTTCTATCCACAATTAGCTGGGACTTACGGGCTTTAAGATATGCCTAAGGAGATGACAGCAAGATATCCCTTATGTGTTCAGTTTTAATGAATTTCTGATGAAAAAAGGGCTATATTTGAGAGTAGCTGTGGGTTTGAGGACAAAATCATTAAAGAGTTTTTTTAGTGATATCCCTTGCCACCTATCTTATAGGACTGAATTTCTGTAATCACAGAATTTATCTCAATCTGACTGTCTATAGCCATCATGATCCTATATCAGACTGTCCTATTGTTAATTTAATTGAAATAATTTGCTCCTAAAATGAATTTGTAGATACTATTTTTTTTAAGTTGTTGAACACCTGTGAAAAATTGTTTGTATAGGACATTGTATGTTATCTGTCTTCATAGTATGACTCATGTATTTTCTGTAGAATTATACAGTTATATTTAACTTTTTTACTGTTATGAATTTGTCTTGGTATCCTTTAAGCAGCTGCTGCTAAACAGGAAAATTATTCAGGGTTGGGAGCATTTTTGAGGAATGAATTATGTTTTTCTTATTGTAAAACCGATTGTCAAAGCTATAAAAAAATAGATCCTTATTTCTTTCCAGAAAACAAGCACTTCTTCCCCCCCCCCAAATTTACCATTTTCCTTTTAACTGGGAAAGATTTTTGTTCCATTCCTGATTCAAACAAAAAGCCTCAGATGATCAATAAGGAAGTATTTTCAGAAAAGTTTTGCTGAAACAAATGTGGCACAAATATGCACATGGTTTCAATTTCCTGAGAAGCACTGACATTTTTACTCAATTTCCTCTTAATCCTGCATCACTCACAGCTCCCTTGCTTCTGGATTCCTTTCTCAGCAGTTAGGGGTGGGGTTAAAAAAACATTGAAATGGAAGAGAGCTCAACCAGCTCATTCTGTGTAATAAAATCCATTCCACTGTGGTTCTAATTTCATCAACTAATACAAGTCAACATCAAGCGTTAATGAGAAAAGGTTTCCAATTAGATACAGTCTGACACTGACCCAGCTTTTCAGTCACCTTCAATTGTCAGCGATAAAAAGGACGGTTCAATATGATATGGATCATTCACTCCAAATCTCCACAACTCATTTATGACAAACACAACTAACAGAGCATAGGGAACTGCTGAATTGTTTTTCATTATGTTGGCACATTGGCTTTAGACTACAGTGGTAATGATCTTTAGAGGTTTTCCATACAGAGTATCACTAATGAGCACACGAGGATGGGGCGATGAGGTGATGACAACCCACATTTTCAAGGGACAATACCAGCAACATGATGCTGCTTAAAATTCCTTATTATTTCTGGAAAGTAATTCACTACCATAGAGAAGAGAGAGTTAGGAGGTTAAGCTATTAAATAAAATGAGTGCAGAAAGTGAATAGCTCATTAAAAATGAAACACTTTTACAAAATACACAAGCCTTGTCTTTTCCAGTCACTGTAAAATGTGCTTCAGTCCGTCTTTCCAAACAGTTACTCAGACTGGTATTTTGTAAGCTAGGAGATCTAGGGATGTGTTAAAATCCTTCAGAAGGGCATTTTCCAGTGCAGCATTCATCTACCTTCAAATCTAGAGCACATACAGGAAATAAAGTTAGGTAGATGTTAAATTCATTCCTAGGTCAAGGGCTTCCTACTGACCAGGACATTAAAGGGCAGCTTCAAGATAATGACCTTTATTCTAAAAAAGTGTTTCAAAACTGGTTGTAACGAGCACCTGCAATTTGTGAAAATGTTAAGCGTGGCAAGTCAGTAAATTACAGCACTACTACAATCACTAAAAAATTAATTTAAGGTAACTTAATGCATAAAAGCTATCTGGAGACTATAAAATACAAGAGCCATAGGTGATATTCTATTATTTGAGACTGTGTAGCACTTCTACATCAGTTATTGTGGTTTTGCCTTTCTAATATTCCTTGAAATCCTTTTATTTCAGAATGGAATGAATTCCTTTCTATCATTGTGGAACATGGGTTTTGAAAACTTGAATTAATTTCTATCCTTATAAACTATTTCCTGGAAAACGCATTCCAAGGATCAGGGTACTTGGGGAAGAAAGGAAGGCTAAGACAGTAAAAGAAATTGCGTTGAGATTTGTTTATTACTGATACCAAAACCTGAAGGTTTCCATCAGAGACTATGTTGCAAGATGAAATGAGGCCATATCAATAATGTTCGTCAGAAATGAGCTCAGTAAATATCAGCTTTGCAAAATATGCAAATTGCTACTTTGTCCAGTTAATATTTGTCTGTAGTGTCAAACAGAGTAGACTGGTCAAATAAAAATCTTGTGTTGCTATTACCCTAGAAAATCTATTTTAATTTTATGTCAACTCGACTGGGAAAAGCCCATACATATTTGCTTGATATACCCGTAAGTATGTCAAGCTGCTTTTTAAAATTGTGTGAAAATTCTTAATTCTGAATGATTAAAATCTATTTTGCACATAATTTTCCATTTTTCTCCTTTCCAGGATAATTTTGAAACTCTTTTCAATACTTGAGAGAATCATTAACTCTGTGGAAACACATTAAGATTCATGGATTTTGTGATTTTTCTTTGTCCACAGACAAATGACGTAGAAAGAAACTTGCTACTGTAATTTTTAAAAGATTCTATAAAGCCATGCCAGCAGTTCTGATATATGGATTCCATGTGTTCTAAGTTCTATTTGACATTGCAGCCTAGCCTGGCATATATCTGAAAGTGTAGACCAGTGGACCAGTGATTTTCCAGCTTGATTAATAATTCCTTTTTTACAGATTGATTTCAAGATCACACCATATAATAAATAATTCAACTACATTCTTCCTAGGAAGTTCTGCACCATACCAGTCTGCCTATGGGTCAACTTTGTCTTCCTTGCTTCATGGAAACAAAAATTTTCACTGAGTGTCATTTGCACAGACAGTTTTTACAACAGGCAGATGCACCCTGTTGTAAATACATTTGGACACTTCCACATGTTTCAATGTGAATTCTTTCAATGGGTCAAAACCCAATTCTTTTCAGTATATAAAATGGAAATCTGTCAAGCCTATATGTGTATCTGTATACATATATACACACACACACACACACACACATACACACACACACACACACACACAGAGTCTCGTTTTGGACACAGAGGGCTCTGCATGGTTCACAACTCAGAACTGATAAACTTGTCTATTCTAAACGTGGGCTTTTTTATACAAGTAATCTTTGTGTAAGTCTATATAGCTGTGTAAACTTCAGACACAGTGTCAGCATAGAATATTATTTGCAAACATCAGAAAACAGAGGCAAAACAAAAATAGCAAATGTCTCCAGAAATTAGAGTACTTAATATTCTGCTTGTATGAATTCTGAGTATCATGATGGCAACTCTCTTAGTGAAAAGGATATAATCCACAAATCTGAGAAGTGTGTTCATCCTTCTGTAACATAAGGCCCCAAACTCTGAAGATTAATTTCTTTTGGTTTTTTTTTTGGATATGGAAGGAGATAGGCCTCTGAAGAATCTGGTTCAGAACAGAAGGATATATATATATCTCTTACACCTGTGATTCTAGTTACTATACAGACAGCTGTTTGACCCCAGCTGTTCCTCATCATGATGTGCCATTGTGACTATTCTTTGGACATGCCAGATGTTCAATCTGATCTTGCCTGGACAAAAAAATGACCATTTTTGTCCTGGAATCTATACACTTTCTTTGCCTGGTCCTACTACTGTTCCTGGGGATTATGTAACTGGAGCCACCAAGCAGAGGGCCTTTGCTGCAGTCCAGAGCAGTATAAGGCATGTCTACCTCATACCACTTAAGTTCTATTACATAAGTGGATCAAATCATAGGTCAAACAAAGAGCTCACCTTGATTCGTTATGCTACATAGGTATATCCTGAACTCCTATGAAAATTTTCTCAGTTCTGGGCTGTTTACAAATCATAGCTAAGACCTCCTCAGACCAAGGAGAATGGAAGATCTTCTTCAGCCTTTGCTTATGAGAGGTGACTGCCATTAGCTGGTAGGAAAGGTGGGGCTTGTATTGATAATATGTGATTACACTCTTGGAATTTACTGCTTTTTACCCCTGTCCTTGGTTCTGGCATGCCTAGTACAGGAGTTGACTGTCCAGAGCTGTAGCTTAAAGCAAAATATTTTGGTGGAGCATATATTAAATATTGGGCAGAAATTCTTAGCTCTATGGGTGGTGAGACACAGAAAGAGGCTGCTCAGAGAAGTTGTGGATGCCCTGTCCCTGGAAGTGCTTAAGACCAGGTTGAATGGAGCTCTGAGTGAGCTGGTCTAGTGGAAGGTGTCTCTGCCCACAGCAGAGAGGTTGGAACCTCAAGATGACCAGCCCAAAATGATCCAGATTATTTCAGCCAAAAGCATTCTATGTTATATCCATTACGTTCCTTCAATGTGTAAAACACTTCTTACTCAAAAACGTTTTTATCCCAAGTATTTTCACAGCAAAGGCACAGCATGCTAGGATTTACTTTCAGTAGTGGATTATCAGCACAAGATTGAAGACAAACCTTTTTGATTTAAAATCCATTTACTTTTTACAATAGTGTAGGAGATACGCACTGTGAAACCTATCCACGCGCTTTTGCCTGGCTAGGATTTGTACAGGGATTTACTAATCAATGTCTTCTACCAATACACGCAAAGGGAAGAACTACTGTGTTTTCTTTTGGGAACAGAGGCTGGGAGTGTTTTGACTTAATTTGCCGACTTCTGTGTTTGTGTTAAGTATCAAGTCCTTTGGCTTGGAGGCAACAGAAGCTCTACAAGTTACTACACAGCACTGTGGTGGAGTTTCACAATACCCTCGGCATGCCTGTTACCTAACAAAACAATTTGCAACTTCCATCAATCTATTTATTTGTTTATTTATTTTGAAATCCCAACCCCAAATCTCTTGTTCCACAACCACTAACTTTATATAATGAATATTCATAATTCTCTTTATTTCAGCCTTCCAGAAAGAAATGAAAAATATTAAGCTAGGTTTAGGTCACTATCCTGTCAGTTTTATCTCTATGTATTGTAAAAGGGACAACAGAAGTCATATTTGGTCAATATTTTCTTCTTATGATGGACATATGTGACTTGTAATGGATACTTAAATTTGCAGATACTTCAGAATATGTATTGCACCTAACTGTGGAAAGTTCTCTTCTGCCCTTAGTTAGTGTGCAAGGCTATGTGTTTTTCCAATGGCAATTGAGATTACACAGAAATACAATTTGGAATTATATTTATTTACCTTTCCTCTATAAAAGCAAGACTTCTGGGGAAACGTCAGGATTTTTGGAAGATTCTAAGTACTTTCCAGCTCTAAATCAGCTCAAACATATTCAGAGAGTAGTCTTTCCTGATTTGTTTTGTAATTTTTGCTACTAGTAGCTGCCGAAAATGAAATGCGAAAAAACCGAAACAAGGAGGACAAAAGTTAATGGAATTCCTCTAAGCATAAAGTTACATTCTCTGCAGTTCAGGGTTTTGGCAGAGCTTCAGAATGTGTTGCTTGAACTGGCACATCTATCAGAAGTTAGAGTTAGCTTGGCAAGAGCATAAGTGTTCACCGTATCTAGATAGAAAGTGCATAAATTTCCTAACAAATAACTGAAAAAAAGAGGTTGCATTTCTTAAGCAGCATGACTCTATAGTCAACACAGCTAAAATCATATTGAATTTCTTAGAATTCTCATACTGTTAATCAGATTATTATTGTATGAATAATATGTTCTATGAACCCAATATAGGAACACATGAACCTGATTTTTCCCCTGAGAAATGGAATGATTTGATTGTTGTCATGGTGTGCTGATTAAGAAAACCAAAATGAAAAGGTAAGAAGAAATTCAGATCGTATGTTGCTAGGGACTTCATTTTGCAGAGGCATTAACAGAGTTAATAGACAATGTCCCATAAACCAGGTGGACTGTTTTATGGGCTGTATTTTTAGGATGAGAACTGCAGTTCCTCAGAAATTTTGGAATCTTAATTTGGCGTACAAATTACATTTTTTGTAAAGAAGAAAAATCTTTTCTACACAGCCCTTGTTCAGAGGGCCATGACAGAAGATGGATTCATTCTGCCACTCATCATATTACTAACAAGAAATATGATAGGACAAACGAGTTTGAGGTCAGAAATCACAATAAGCAAAATTGATACCCTTGTCTAAAATACATACAAAAAAATCAATTGGCAGAACACTTGCTATATGATATCAAAAGAGCCCTTTATCTCCTTACCAGGCAGCTGTGAAGAAACCAGGTGCTGTGAAGAACTTGGACTGGTTGCCATCCATAGCCTCTGAAAAAAAATGCAAAACAACCCAAACAAGGTAGACAAAAGTTGTCTTTCTGATTTATCAATATAGCATTTCAATGATTATAAAAGTTAGGATGTTATAAAATATTTCATATATAAGAATTTGAGTAATTTCAAGTCTCTGAAAACATCTTCCCTAAGAAACAACCATAAGAGGTAAAGTTTCTTGTGGAGCTCTTTCCTTAAGGACAAATTCAAGACAAGTATACTATGATTGCAAGAGTAGCTCATGCTTTATTAAATATCTAGTGGTCCACGTGGAAGAATGGGGGGAAGGATTGAAAAAATCAGAGAGAGGAGGTATGAATATCCTGTGGACAAAGAGCTTCAGTGTGCATTGCTGCTTTATTAGATGCTAGAGGCTCCACAGCAATGACCACTGCTGGCATGAGCGTATCTTGAATACATATCCCCTTGAGTATGATAAATGGCATGAACTCTGTGGCAACTTTGCCACAGTCAAGGAACACACAGCACTTCTCTCTGCTGTGGATTCTCCTGTGGCTAGTACTAGCTGAGCTCCGGATGCAACCCTCAGTTATACTGACTAGTGTCAGCCTGACATGAGGTACAAACTTTGCAGATCAGATACCACTGATTGTGGTGCTCTCTTGGGTGTATTATTTGATGTTGAAAAAGGCTTCTGTGGTCTTTCCCTTTATGACAACAGTACAGTTTTTGTGCCTTTCTTTTCTAGTTTCCAATTTTCATGAAATTTACAGGGAGTTAATACATTTGGGAGCTCTACTTCACAAATTTGGATTGAAATTGGCTTCTGGATTGAAAATTCATGGGGAGGAGAGAGTAACAGAAAGATACAGCATGACTGCCTAATTTTAGGAAATTACGGTAGTAATTGTTCCTCTTGTTTCTCTTCAAGTGGAGCGAGAGAGATTTAGGAAGACCTGGAATTATGACTGTAGTGTCATAATTGAACATTGTCATAGTTGAACGTTACAGCACCTCAGAAGAAAAGAGACAAAGTGTTTTGTGTGTCCTTTTCCTAAAACATGATGGAAAGCACATCTGAAGAGTGTCCTACGGTTGGCTAAAATAGCTAGCATAAGTTGTTCCAATATTTTTATTGTCAAGTGCAGTCAGTAATTACATATTGTCTCACACAGTACCTTGACTTTTGCTTGGGAAAGAAAGAAAATTATGTTTGACATTTACATGTTGCTCTTAGAGAGGCCTAGCAGGCTATGAGTTTTATTAAAAAACTGAATTTCCATCACTGCAGAAATAGCAGAGTTATACAATGCTGCCATTTTAAGTTTTCCTTTTCTCAATTCCCTGAATACTATACATGTAAGGATATTTCTCAAATTATTTAACTTCTTGGTGATTAATTATATCTGTTTGCTTGAGCATAAATAACTATTCCATTTCAATGCAGGTAAGACTAGGAAAATGTCTTTAAACTGATGGAAGATTTCTTTCCTCTTCAGAAGCCTCCATGCAGTTTATGCTGGTAAACAATAATTTGATTTGGAAATTCCCGCAAACAAGTAGTACTCTTGTACTTACACATGAAAGAACGTTTTTTACTTTGACCTGTTTAGGTGTGTTGAGGAATTGGATATTGAATATGCATTGTAAATTCTGTCACCAAGCTCAAAAGGGCTTCTGGGCTGGTGAAGTTCAGACTCTGTTTTGTAAACTGCCTTGACTATGTGGAAAAGGAATTTGCATTGGTTTCTAGTCAGATGCTGTGTGTCTGTTGATTCTTAAACCCCCAACAGAAATATAGCTAGAAAAAACCTTTTGTGAATGTCATTTAAAGGTCATATAAATAAGGACATTGAGGAAAAAAAATATTTGAAAGACCATGGACTAAAATGTATGTGCATATATATTATAGGACTGATGCAGTGGTGGCTTGAAAGTGCTCTCTGTGAAAGAAAAGTTATTTGGTACTTGCAGCTCCTACAGCCCTTGGAGGCTTGAAATTCACAACAGGGATACAATCATGAAATCCAGAACATGAGATAAATTCATAGGCATTCCAGATGTGGTGTAAATAAAAGTTAGTCATTGTTTTTACCTTCAGGAGTCACAGGTCCTGTGGCTGCCCTTGAACCAATGACATAGAGGCAGAAGTATCTTTCATTTCATCAGTACATTCCATCTGGTTCCTGTCTTTCAATCTATTTTTTATTCCAGATGATATCTTTTGTGTCATAATATTTACAGTACTGTGAACAATCTGCCCTTTATCTCCTCATTTCCATCTGGTTTCTCCTGTCCATCACAAAATGTATACATGAAAAGCAATTTGACTGGGAGGACACACAAATGCAAGCCTTTCCATAATAATGGAACACGGTATCTGATGAAATAATTGACTGCTAGGATTTTGTCTGCATATGTAATTGAACTTCTGAAATAAAAGCTCATGATTGTGACTCATCTCCTTTCACATCAGCGGCACACCTGGGTGTTTACATAGTATTTCTAGTAACATGGCAGATGGAAACATTCTTCACAATGTTGATCCTGTCCTGTTTCAAACTCCAGAAGAAAAAGCGGGAGAAAGTTCATATAGACTTATAGACTTTTTTGTTCTAGCTGAAATGATGTACTAAAAATAAAATATTCAGAGGCTGCTGCTGTTGTTTTTTTGCTGATATCTTTATCGTGTTGAACCAGTGAGAACTAATAGTATCTTATGATACTTTCTGTACAATGAGTTCACTGTTCAAACTGTGAAACTGATCAGTCTATACTGCTTGAAACTGCACGTATTCAAGCTTTATACAGGGTATAATTTTTAGCTGCAGTGTTGTTTATTCTGACTCTGCAGCCTGGAGGTACTATAGTACTATAGTGTGTAGTACGTAGCTTCCATTGCATAATGGAATGATTGCATATATTAGATCCTCTCTTCTAAGGAGAGTGCAAAATTTTAACTTTAATAAATTAAATTATTTAGCAGCGACTCATACATTTTTCTATTTTGCATGAGATTTGTAGCAGTAGCAGTTAGCCCCTGACTATTACTTCTAGTAATTGATGGTAATTAAATACTACTTCCTTTCCTGTATACTCAGCAATATATTTAGTTTTATATTTATGGATCACCTCTTTCCCAGAAAATATGATGTTTCTGTAATTAAAATTAATAAATACTCATTGCAGATACTTGGTAAATTACAAGTATTTTTTTAGGAAACATAAGGAAAAATGAGTGCTTTATATTGGGTAGTAGCAAACAGATCATTACACACATATAGTGCAACAAGTCACAATTAATAGTTACTCAAATAACAAAGCTTCCAGAGGCTGACTTGCCCCTGCTATTTATCTGTGCTATTGCTGTTTCTGTAACATTTCAGAGCTTTGCATCTGTCTTTTGTAAATGTTTTCTTTTTCATGATTGTTTTTGTCCAGGCCTATTATCTTAGCAACGTGTAGCCATTAAAGACTGTAATTCTGCTCAAGGGATAAGTGTATTAATTGCTTGAGATATCTCATTTTTCCCACTCTGAACTTCTGTCCTTGGCTAGCTGGAATGTTCTTGCTCCCTTGAGAGGCTGCACCTCAGCAGCAGCTGTTTTTATCCACAGGGTGCTCAACCAGAAGTTCTTAAAAATCTTCTCTGAGATCTGCTAGAAAAAAAGTTTGATAAAATTGTCTTGCTTGACCACTTTCCACAGTGAGCAAGTGATGTTCTGTGCTATGTGGGGAAATCATTCAGATATTGAAATGCTTAGAATCAAATTTTGATGAGAAGCTGTGACATAACAGCTCAGAGGAGCTGTGTATGCCTGAGATCTGTTTCTCCTCCAAAAGAAGCATTTGGGAAATCTTTACCCAAATACTTGAGTGAATCACCAGAGAGTTTTGGTAAGTTTATTTCTGAGTGTGGGATTTTGAGTACAGGCAGATGGGTATGGGGCTGATCCAGTTGGACTGTCACAGCAAAATGGTCCATTTTCTCTCTTTAGATTTCCAAAACATGCATTTCTTTGTGGAATTCCTATCAGTCTGTGTTCATTACTATACCAGGACATGAATGTGATCTCTTTGGTCATCCCATGGTGGTTGATCTTGACTGGAAGCTAGGTGCCTGCCAAAGTCACCCTGTCACTCCCCTTCTCAACTGGACAGGGGAGAGAAAACACAATGAAAGGCTTGAGGGTCAGAATAAGGGTAGGGAGATAAATTACCAATTACAATAATTGCTGAACCAGACTTGATTTAGGGAAAATAAATTTAATTTATTGTCAATCAAATCACAGTAGGATAATGGGAAATAAAATAAAATGTTAAAACACCTTCCCACACATCTTCTTTTGTCACGGGCTCACAGCAGCACAGGTGGATGAGGAATGGGAGCAGGATACAGTTCAGTACGCATTTATCTCTGTCGTGCCTTCCTACCCACACTGCTCCTCTGCTCCAGTGTGAGGTCCCTCCCACAGGGTGCAGTCATCCATGAACTCCTCCAACATGAGCCCTCTCCACAGGCTGCCATTCCTCATGACCTGCTCCAGCACGAATCCATCCCATGGGGTTCAGTCCGTCAGGAATGACCTGCTCCTGTGTGAGTCTCCATGGGTCACAGGTTCTGCCAGGAAGACTCCAGTGTGGTCCCTTTCTACACAGGGCCACAGCCCCTGATAGGATCTTGTTTCAGTACAGGCTTCTCACATGTTCACAGCCTTCTTCTTCTGGGGTGTGGTCCTCCACAGGCTGCAGGCAGATATCTGCACATTCTCAGTCCTCACTTTCAGGTGCTGCTGCACAGCAGGTTTACCGTGTTCTTAAAGAAGTTATCCTCAGGCACTGCCACTGTTGCTGATGGCTTGGCCTTGGCTGTCAGGGTGTTCACCTTGGTTCCATCTGGCAGTGGCTGCATCAGACACGGGGGAAACTTTTGCCAGCTTCTCATGGAAGCCACTTTCGTAGCCCCTCCACTACCAAAACCTTACCCTCTTCAATCGCGATTCCTGGTGTCCAAGTAGTCTGGAAAGAGGCAAGGCTGTGACAAAAAGACTTGGGTCCCTCCATTTGTATGACCAGAGAGATTTTGTAGCCTAGTCTCTTGGGTATTCTCCATGTCCCAGTGAATTTGAATTTTGGAATGGAAATTTTTAGGTGAAACTTTGCTTTATGTATATATTGTGGCATACAACTAAAAAAACTGTACAATCAAAATTATTTGCCTCCTGCTGGAATGAAGAACAAAATCAGAAAAGGGATTATGGATGCAACAAGGTTCCTCAGCAGTTACTTTATATGCATGAATGATTTGCACAGAGGACTGGATACTGGCCCAAATTTAATTTCTGGTCAAGAGGCAATGTAAATGTGCAGTCCTGGCAGTGCTGCAGATTGCAGCAAATCAAAGCACAATCCATTCTTTGTGCCATACACCAGTCAATAATGTCAGCACACCTGACGAAAGCTCTGTGACCAAAAGGCAAAGGCTTTGCCTAAAACTGTTGAGCGTCATGTCTTTCCTCTGTGATTTGCTTTATTGTGATTGACAATGCCTTAATTAATTATGGTTTTAATTTTTTTTCCTTTAGTAATAGTGTCATGCAAAAAAGAGTGTCTTCCCATGAAAAAATATTTAATCTGTTCAGAAATAGAATATTTGGGAGGGCACTGGATGCAACAGACAAAAGGAAATGAAAATAAGTTACACCAGGAATTAAAAGCCTGTGACTGAAACACAGAGCTGAAGAAACAACCCAATGTGTCAAGAGTGGTTAGTCAGGCTATAAGAGAGGTAGGACAAATGTATGCATTGTACACAGCTTGCTACAATATGAAGAGCTGAACTGGAAAAATGAACTCTTCCATGTCCTGTTATCTTTCACATAGCTAATCTTTCTAATTTTTATTCAAATATATAACTGCTTTTTGGCTCTGAAATCCTCATCTTGGGAGGCTCATTTAAGACACATCTACCTCAAAGACTGGACTAGGAGACCTTAACATATACTCCTAGGAAAGTAGATTAGAACTTTACAGTTACGGTGTTTTTTTTTTCCATGGTTGTTGTGTTCTGCAGTCCAGTTATTGATTTGTAAAGCTGAGAAATGATGGTGTGTTACAGGATTAATCTGTTGTGTGTTTGCTATTTTCTGGAGACATAGATTTATTAACTCTCCACTGTTCTTGCTGATAAGTAGCTGGAAAAAGTGGTAGCAGACATAAACACAAACTGTTTAAACTGTGACGAGATGGCTGTTTTGCTATCTGCCTCTTCTTTGTTTCTTATACTTCCAGTCCTTTGAATTTTTGACTAGCTACTGGTGCATGTTAGCTATCTTGCCTGTATTGACATCAGGAAAAAGAAAAAATGAAGCTACTCAGACTTGGCACTAGGCCAAACTATCTCCAGTTTTTCTTTTCAGCAGACAAATCGGTGTACAAACAACATCCCTTCAATTTTGCCAATGTCAATTACTGAAAAAATCAAAACATGTTTATTTTAAATTTTAAAGAGGCAAATTAATTTTGTTAGTTAAACAAGGTTGGAGGGAAGTAGGGTTTGGTCTTGACCATGAAGCTGTCCTCTCATGGATTATAGTACAAATCTAAGTTTTGCTACCAACTTGTTCCTAAACTCCACTGAAAGCTAAAGTAATAAAGCAAACTTATAATTTGAAATTTAGTGACATGACTTCAAAGAACTGAAGAGGGAGAGCAGGAGGAACAAGAGCAGCTGCTTCTGCCTTATGAGATTGTTCTCGAGAGGAAGTTGCTTCTGTAGTGATCTGCACAGTGGAGCAGATGCAAATTGTAGCAAGGGCATTAGAAGTTATTATAGGCACAGATTGGAAATTTTTTTGGGACTCAGCCTTCTATATAATATTTGCATCTTTTTTTTTTCTTTTTTCTTTTTTTTTTTTTTTTTCCCAGAGCCCTTAGATACTTGGGACTCTCTAATCTAAGAGGGGATTAGTGAATTCAGCTCCATTAATTTTTGGAAAGTGCTGTCTTTTCTTTCTCTCTTTTTCTGGTAATAGTGATGTAGCTGTTGCAATCATTAAGCAACATCTGTATGCCACAATGTATGATATTCATACCAATCCCATCCAATTCCTCTCAAACTGGCTTGACTACTGGAGCAAAGACAGTCCCACTAATTCAGTCCTTTAATCGAGCTAGTCTGTGTTTTGGCTATACCAGTCTCTTGCTAGTGCAGCTGTTGTGCCTTTGGTGGCTGTAGAGGACCAGGTATAAGCATGTTTTGTCTCAGATTGTTGAGACAGGAAAGATGTGATTGGAAGGGAGGGACTTGCAGAGGTGGCTCAGTGTTCTGAACCAACTTCCTTCTTTGTCTTGAGAGCTGTGCTCAGTTGCTCTCACCTTCCAACTCACCTTCTGGAGAAGAGCTGGCTATGCACCTGTGAACAAAACAGTACAAAAAGCCTAGTTTACAAAAGAGGCATGCACCAGGTTAACGCAGATGGGGCCCCCTCACTCTTTATCCTCTTTCTCTTTTGTTTTCTCTGTCTTGCAACACCAGGTCTGGACCATCCATGCAGCAATTCCAATATGAGATCTAAAGGCTTTCTTCTATCCTCTATCTTTCATGTGGATGGATATCCTCCAGAACGAGATGCACCATCAAGTTTCTAAGGATTGAGGTGAGGCTGACTGGGTTCACTGGGTCCTCCTTCTTGCCCTTTTTGATGACTGAGGTGACATTTGATTTCCTGCAATCCTCAGTCACCTCTCCTGATCACCAGGAGCTTTCAAAGATGACCATGAGCAGTCCAGCTTTGGTGTCCATCAGCAGGGTCCATGGACTAGTGGATGCCTGGTTTGCCTGTCTCCAACCCCATCCTTCTTGTCCAAGAGAAAGTCTTTCTTCCACCTTTCCTTCTTCCTTGTCTCCCAGGCTGGGAATTCCTGAGGCCTGGTCTTGTTAGTGGTGATCCATGCAAAGAAGGTATTCAGCAACTCTGCCTTCTCTGCATCCTCCATTGCCAGGGTACCGCCTTTATTTAGTACAGTCCTCTGTTTTCCTTAGTTCTTCTTTTGTTATTGAAGTATTTGAGAAAGCCCTTCTTATTGTCCTTGACATCACTATCCAGAATTAATTCCAAGTGATTCTTAGCCTTCCTTGTCTCATTGCTACACACTCTGAAAACCTCTCTATATTTGTTTCAAATGGGATGTCCCTCCTGCCACCTCCCGTGTGTTTCCTGCTTGTGCTAGAATACTAACAGGAGTTTCTTTTTCAATCATGCAGGCCTTCTTTCCCCTTTCCTCAATTTCTTACTTGTCAAGGTGTGCCCTTCTTCTCCTGGAGGAAGTGATACTTGACTGTTGATCAACTGTCTTGGACCCTCTTCCCTGCATGGCACATTCCCATGGAATTCTTCCCTGAAGAGGCCAAAGCTAGATCTCCTGAAAGGCGTAGCTGTGATTTTACTTACCTGCTTCCTCCTCATCTGATATTGAGTTCCACAATCTCATGGTCACTACAACCAAGACCGCTGCCAACCTTCATATATCCAACCAGGTCTTCCTTGTTTTTTAATATGAGGCTGAGCAGCACACTATTCCTTGTTATTTCCTTCACACCTAGGAAAGGAAGTTATCATCCATGTTTTCCAGAAAATTCCTGGATGCTTTGTGGCTCACTGTGTTGCTTCTTCAGCAGATTTCAGAATGGCTGATCTCCCCCACAAGAACCAGGGCTAGTGGCTACAGGTCTATTTCCAGCTGCCTGTAAAGGCCTCACTGACTTCCTCCTCCTCATCAAGTGGCCTGTTGCAAACGTTCTCAACAGCATCACACTTAATAATCTGATCCTTACTCTTAACCCATAAACTCTCAACTCATTCATCACCCACTCTAAGACAGAGCACCTGCAGTTACCAGTCACGCTAACTGAGGCTGCACATTCTTAGAGGCTGTAAAATCAGATCCTTTTTCCTCCCCTCCAGAACTCCCAGATGAAACAAATCTTAAAATTTTGGCTTAACCTCTCTAAATACTCATTTCACAAATGCAAAATTAGGATATTGACCCCTATATTTTAAAAGAGATTTAGTTGTGCAGCTGAGATGTACTGTATAATTGTTAAGTAATACCTGCATTATAGGTGTGGAGTCAAACAGTTCTCCATATTTTCCAATTGCTTTTGCCACAAAAGGTCATCGTCTTTCTGAAAAGCTTGTAGGGCTTCATTGCACCTTTTATTCCTATTTCTTATGAATTTTACCAAGCACAGAAAGTCCAGTCATGGCAATCCTTCTTCCTACATTTTTTCTTTGGGGTAATAAATATAGCTATTGTTCGTTGCTATTGTTGCTACAGCTCATTCCCTTGAGATCTGCATAGAGATATGTAAAGGTTAGATATGGCCCATGTTTCTTTGATAATATTGTCTTCAACTTTCCAAGAAAAGGATGGTGTTTGGGTGGAAAAAACCCAAGCCCTCAGAAGTCTTTGAGAGGAAAAGAGAGAGGTGGGGTGGTGGAAAATGGGAACCTCCCTCAGTTGTTTGAATGCACACTTGAAATACTAGTCACTTTCTTTCTTAATTGCCTTGTCTCACTTCTAAATAGCATTGAATTCTCACTGCCAGTCTAAGTTATTTACCAGTCTTTCCACTTCCCCAGTGACCTATCTGGTATTGTCAACTGGAGTTCCATATCCCCTTTTTTTACAGAGACAAATATATTGCAATCATGGAGCACTGCTTCTAAATAGCTTCTGCTGTAATTGGGGTGGATATTGGCCCTCCCTCAGGTATGCTGACAGTTGGAAAGAGTACAGTTCCTTCTTTATCAGAAGGAACATTAGATTTATCATTCTCCAGTAAGAGTAAAATCCCATAGCAGCACATAAAGTTTGTCTTTTGCATTTCTTTTACCTTCTTAACACCAAAGTAGAGAGGTAACAGACTTATAAATTTGTCCACTATGTTTCAGATAGTCTTTGTTTTAGAGGCATATAAATCTGGAGCAAAGTAGCTACATTTATGTAAGAATTGTAGTAAATCTCTGCAGGTCCTGGTTCAAATCTTCATGCAACAGGCTAGGCTTTTCAGCTAGTCCTAAATCTTAGACTAATGTTAGTCAACTGGAGTTGAGTATTGTTTGTAATAATTATGCTGGTCTCAAAATTAGTCCAATGTAGAATAACACAGTTTACTGGAGATTTGTTTTGTTTTAGGGGGTGTGGAATGAGCAATATTTTTGAAATTAATTTTGTGAATGTTGAACTTCAGCCTTTTACTGTTTCTTCAACATGATAAATGCTTGAATAACTTCCTCTGATATCATTTACTTGGGTTTTCCTGTCAGAGAACTGAAGACTTTTAAATAGCAACTAGGAAATAATTGTTATGTATGGAGGAGAACTTTTTGTTCTGTGAGAGCTGTAATGGACATTAACATGGCAAGATCAGATGCTTTTCTGGGTGTTCCCTGTTGGCCAGGAAAATCACCCTGACCACCACTATTCTTGTTCTGCTGAACATGGAAATGGATTGATTCTCAGGGTATAGTCAGAGAAGTGGGTTTGGTTTAATATCTTCCTCCAGCTGCAGTGACCAAGCTCAGGGCTTTCTAATAGGTAAACTCAGGATGCACTCCTGATTTGCCTTTTTTTCTGGCCTTCTTGCATCTCCTTTGTACCTTCCTTTTCCACATTAGTCACCTTCTTAGTAAAAAAGACTGAATTATTCTTAAATGGTCATAGTTCAGATACATCTTTGTCCAAATTTGCTATTTCTGATATCATTATCCAGGCATTCTTGGCTTTATATGTTATTTCTGACATAGTAACATTTGTATTTTTGGTCTTTGAAGACAATCCCTTAGGAAGTCCCTAGTGCTCCCCTTCCGATACCTCTGAAGTCTGGCACACTGACTTTTCATTTTCATGGGAGATCTTCCCATCCTTCGTGGCATTGTCTGTAAAATGTCAGCTTATCAACTACTGCCTCTTATGTTCAGAATTTTCTTACGTTGAATCTTAAGTTTTCAGAGTTCTTAGTGCAGTCTCATGCCAGGTTCTAGTTAAAGGGCTAACATTTGCCTGCAGCTCTAAGATATCTAATATGAATTTTCAGACCAGAAACATACCCTCACAGTGGTAGCAATGAGGTTATCATTGTAGAGAGGGCTTATGCTGGGTTCAAAAATATCTTGGTGAATATCAAATGTTTATCAAAATGCTTATAAAATAAAAGGTCTCACAAAATTATTTTCATCCATTAATCACAAATATTTAATTAATTATTTTACAGGCCATTGCAAACTCCATTTCTATGGGAGTGTTTCAACCACAGACTGCATAACACAGCTAGTTACTTTAACTTCTGCAATAGTATTAAACCACTTTGGAATCATTGTTAAGAAGTACATAGCTATGTTTAAACATTTATTTGTGTTGTAGGCCTGGTGTTACAGGTGTTACCAGGTGCTCTGGTGTTATAGACCTATACAAACACTTCTAACATTGTTCTGAAATGTCTGAATAACCTAATGCAGATGAAAGGATCAACTATTATAAATATCATGTGAGGTATAGTATGATACTAACATTTCCTTATAGGTGGTGGATTTCCCAATATCATGCTGGCAGAAAATTAACATGCCTGCATAAAACTTCAGTTTTATGTAAATTTACTCTGAAATATTAGGAATCCACCCCTACCTACAACACTCTTATACAATTTCTTTAAAAATAGCTCTGCATTTAAATATCATAGAAAAGGACATTCGTGATATTCTGCTATAATGTGAGTTAATAATATGCAAGTTTTCATCTCTTCTTTCACATGGCATTCAGATCTGGCTTATAGTTGCTAATTTTCCCTTGACCAGTGACTGTAATTTCTATCAGCTGGATGGGTTTCCTGACATGCACAGGCAGCCATTAGCATGGAGGTCAACAAACTTTTCTCCATTTATATGACCTGAGTCAGACATTTAGCAACTGGTCTCTAGAAATCACAACCTTGTGCCCCAGCTCAATCCCCATTCTGACAAAAAACATCTGATTAAAAATATGCTCCCATCTAAGATTCATTATGTGGTTAATGATTGCACAAAAATGCAAAGGACAAAAAGGGACTTTTTGTTTCACCTTGATTTTGACTCATCCCATTTTTTCCCTCTCTGCTTTTTTTTTTTTTTAATGGCTTGCATTTGTTTTTTTTTGTTTCTGTTTCCTGCTTCTTTTTTTTGTTGTTGTTTTTTTTTGGTTTGTTGGTTGATTTTTTTTTGTTGTTGTTTTGGGGTTTTTTGTTTGTTTTGTTTTGTTTTTGTTTTTGTTTTTTGGTTGGGGTTTTTTATGTCTAGAAGGGTGTTTTGGAACTGTGGTTCCCTGTTCTCTATTTTCAGCAAGTTCTTCCTATATGTGCTGCCATAGAAGACTTCTAGTGCTTTTTGGCATCATGTGAGGCTCCTTTCCTTGAGGGGACAGCCATATTTTAGTGGAATACCTGGTTAAAGGAATTTACAATGCAACAGAGGACACTGATATTGATTAGTACTTTATTCTCAATATGAACACAGCTTCTGAAATAAAAGGGCATTACCTCTGCTTGAGAGACCTATGATAACATTTTTAATGTGTAAAATCAGTGTATCATCTCCAAGAGTGCAAACATACACTTTTTAGGGAAGCAGGTATGGAATCTGTTTACATAAAGATAAATTTAGTCATATTAAAAAGTACTGATTGGACAGTCAAACCTGCAATGTACACAAATTAGACACACAGTTCAATTACTGATATGGTGGAAACATTGCCTCTTATGCCTGCAGCATAATATAATTTTCAGGGCAATTCATCCCTCATGTTTCTGAAAAAAATTTCCAGTGGTGATAAAGGCCTTTAAAAACAGCCTGAGATACATGGACCCGTTTTATACTTTCTACTGAATAATATTCAAATGAGAAAGCACTTTGATCTTTATTGTCACCTTTGAAGAACAAAATACCCACAGTAAGGGATATATACTTGTTTTCAGCCATTTCAGCTGTCTGTTTCCATCAGCTTTAGGTTCCTGATATCAAAGTTACAAATATGCATTAATATGTAGATCTGCCTTAGAAATAACAATCCATTTTTATTTCCATTTCCTTAGTACACTTGCAAAGTGATAGTAACATTTACAAGTCAATTAATCTTCTAGAACTGGTCAGCAACATTAACTGCAAAAGTACAGTTAAGAATGAAATTAGCAAGTGTTCTGCCACATCTTAAAAAAAAAATGAACATACACAGAATGTAAGATTCCCTTCCCTTCCCTTCCCTGCCCTTCCCGTCCCTTC
>JAODKT010001744.1:28031877-28044174 GCA_027576195.1 Cossypha heuglini
AGTCATTTATCCTGGCTGAAACTGAGGCAAACCATTGCTTAGCTATGAGCTTTGCCTCAATTACTCTTAATTTTAACTTTTTCTTATAGATACCATGCCTTTTCTATAAACAATTGTTTCTGGTATTATTTCCTTTTTGGACTCTGTCAACCTGAGTTTTAGCAATTCTCAGTGCTTTCCAATGACTAAAATGTAGTGTTTCTTTGTCAACCAATCCTTTATGTCAACTTTTATAGTAATTTCACTTGCATTTAATATCCTTTTTAAAGTTATTATTTAGCTAATTAGGCTTTAAAACCCTCCACAGAAGTTTTTTCGCTTGTCTGGAGTATAAATTTTAGATTTTTTTTTTTTTTACTTTTGTCAGTGCAGCTGCCTTTATCAGACAGTTCTCTTAATTTCTCATAATCTATGCTTTTGAAATTGAGAACCTTAGGACACAGTCATACATTCATTGTTGAAATAGATGTAGCAATTTAAGATGTCATTATCCTATGGCTACTCATTAATACCCTTCAGTTGTTTGAAATTGTTGGAGCCTCAGCTGTGGGGACTGATATCTGATGACATGAGCATTTCTAAGTCCATTTTACAGCAAAGTGGAACAGGTTTGATTAAACTACTCCCAGCTACACTTTACATGGGTTTACTTTACTTTGTACTTTACATGGGTCTATTTTACTGAAGTGTACTTCCACAATGACTTACTGTCTCAGCTGAAAGCCTGGTTACTAACTCCTGGAGCATAGTAACAGCAAACAGTGGTCAATATCATGGAACTGGAGAAACTTAGGGATGTACCTTCTCCAGTCACCCTCTGTGGGTGAGACAGGAGACCATCCCAGATCAAGGCAGGAGCAATCGTGTCTGGTCAAGGCTGGAAAACATTCAAAGAAGATTTTGCAACAATATGGGGCTGTTCATTTAGTTTCAGACGCACTTATCTCCATCATAACATGTCAGTGAAGCTATATGTGTTTAAACAATTACAATTATGACGGTAATCTGTGAAAAATTTTTGTGCCCAAGTCATCTGTAGCTGCTTATGTGTTTTAAAACCAATTCAATCCCTCTGTATATTCTCTCTAGTTTATCTTAGATAAAAGTGACCAACAGTAATGTCAGAACTAGATGGGAAATTAATGGTCAGGGTTCTCTGCAAAATAAAAATTTTAAAATTTTCCTAGTTTTTTATCTTCTTTTCAGAGTCATTTTGACAAATAGGTAGTTTTTGGGTTTGTTTTTACTTGCTTTTTCATGGAGATCCAAATTGTACTTAGAAAACCAGTGTCGCGGTTGGGCAAAAATATTGTCACATCAGTTCAACAAACACAGGTCTTTCCTAGGAGGGTGTTTTAGCTTCAGAAGCACTTAAAATAGAAATTACAAACTGAAACAGATTAACATTAAAATGTTAGGATCCAAAGAATAATATACCTTAGAGAAGTAAGAAATCCACTTGCCTATACACGCTCCTTAGAAATTAAAAAACGATGTATCTGCTTTAGCCATGTGCATTTTGCTATGCATTTTTAACCCAAGGCTGAAAGGCAGGATTATAACCAAATGACACATAACAGAGTGTCATGAAATATTTTTCTTCACAGCTATAAGGAAAGGGATGAACAGGAAGAGAAATTTAGAGCTGTTGTGATGGTTGAAAATAAAGTAAAGAAAATTAATTGCACAGCAATTTATTGGTTTGTACAGTTTGTACACATATTTGTGTTGTAGAGAGGTTCAGATTTTTATAACTCTCTATGTAAGAATTCTCAGGCTTCCACAATGTTTACATAAATACACTTTTTCTTGGTTAATTTTAGGAGCGCACACTGAAATCTTCAAAGAACTATAGTCTCCTGCACTAAAGTGGGTGGGTGGAAGCAGATTATTTTGCAATGAACAAAAATATTTGCTGTTCTCTGTTTTCTTTTATTTGGTTGCATTGGTTTCTTGTCCTCTTGTGGGAAAGCAGAAACAATAGCCCCATGTTCCATGTAACCAACTGAAATGCCTGGAACAGATGGAGGCACCATTATGTGAACGACTCAGCAGCCAAAATTTGTTTGCATAATCTGTTTGGGATATGCCCATGGATGGTCAATATCTATTTATAATCACTCATGAATCTTTCCCAACTTATGTATATATAATTGGGGTGGATTCATGAATTATTTATGAACAAAGAACTGAACTGCACTTGTCATATGCAAAATCTAAAGCAGGTAATTTAACCTACTCATAAAGGTCTCATATTTTGAGAATAAATGTTATTTGTGTTCACTTGTCCAACAGCATTTTTAGTAAGTTCATGTTAAAAAAATGCTTTATTAATATTTTTTATTCAAGCCATATTGGTTCTTATCATGCTACATATGTCAAAATATGGATTAAAATAATAAGCTAAATAAAAAAATAATTTACTATATGAAAATTCTAAGCAAACAGAGAATGGTTTTTCTGTTACAGAATATTTTCTTTAAATGACAAGAATAAAAAAAATACTGCAGCATGAAAACAGTTGAATGTATCACTAAATGTCCATCAGATTCTCTGAACAGGTCATTGCCAAGCTAGTGAATTTCTTGCTTGGTTACACATCCTCATTTTCATTTCAAGATGCCACAAAAAGCATTCACTGCCAGGCAGCAATTAGTACTTAATCAGGTCTTATGGCTGAAATATTTGTCAGCAGCAATGGAGAGGAATCATTTGCTTCATTTCTGAAGTTAGCACTGTCCTCTATGTAAAGTGATGCTCATTAGCATTCAGAATCATTGCATGGACAGCCTTTCCAGTGCTTGTTCTCAGATGGCTCTTTTTATCACTAGGAATGATTAGTGTCCTCACAAAGAGGCTCTTCAGATTTTTTTCTCAAGTACAAATTTCCTGTTATTGTTTATGGAACATTTGTTTCTAATTCTTTAGCTGTAGATTGGATTTTTAGGTTGAAAACATCACAATATTCTTCTTTTTTCTGGCAATTCATTTCAAATTTTAGATGGAACTGTGCCTTCTGGGATCCAAAACAGCTCCCTGTGCAATGTAGAAATGCACACAGACTGATTGAATATTACAAATCAGTCTGTTTTCCCTTACTATGAGGAAGAAAAGGATTGATGTATCCTCCATTTTTGTGGATCAGGAAGGAAAGATAAGTATAGAATAAAAGCAACAAAATAGAACATGCCCTACCCCTGTCTTTCCATGAGACACATAGAGCAGTTTCAGAGAAAGGGAAAAGAAAATCAAGCAAATAGTTGTGTTGCAGAAATTCAAATGGTGCCTGTGCTTGTTTCCTCTGTTATAGATGTTAACAGCAATAGCTGAGTAAAACAACTGAAAGGCACAGCTGTTTTATTCCACATCCTTGCTGATTCTGATTATATTACACAGCTCCAGCAGCTGGTCTGTACTCACAAAGACCATTTTATTAGATATTTCTAATTTCTATTGACAGTGCATCAGCAGATTTTAAATTCCCACAAGTAAAACTTCAGAGAAGAAAAGGAGGTGAAAGCAATCCTTTCTTTACTTATCTGTGAACTAAACTATATTACTGTATTTTATATGTAAATTATTCTTTACAAGAATTCTATATCCTTGCAATTCAATTAATATATGACAATCCTTTAAAAAATGAGAATAGACAAAAAAAATACAGAGCAAGTTTTGGTGTTTCGTTTTCTGTTTTTGGGGGGTGGGTTAGTTGTCTGGTTGGTTGGTTTGTTGGGATTTTTGGATGCCACGTATAAAAAATCTTTGATTTCTCTCTCTGAGTGTTGGAATCATAAAGAACAGCAAGTGTAATTTGTTAAAGGAAGGGTTTGCCTAATTTTAAAGTAGTCAAGATAAATATCTGCATGGGAGATACTCATGAATTGGGTAAGCTCAAATTACAGTTTTCTAGCTTATTATTCCCTGTAACTGTTCTTGGAAAAGAGGTGTAGCAAAATTTAAACTATCAGAAATTTTCAACTTGTGATCAGAAGCTATTGATATCTTAGCTTAGATTGCGAAAACTGAGACAAAATGTGCAAAAAGATTCAATTTTTCCACTGTTATTAACAGTTGAACAATGCTGTCAGTGGTATAAAAAACTCCTAAACCCCCCCTTTCAGTTAATTATATATTATTTTTAAAATATATTCATTTTTTCAATTAGAATGTCTATTTTTTTTCTACATTCCAGAAAGCACTTTTTTTTCTTTTCTACCCAAGAAATTTATCATATTTTCATGCAAAACATATTAAGAATAAATTATTATTGAACATAAAGCCCCTGATGTCCTATCCATGTAGCATCATTCTAACAGCAATGACATACATCTTATTAAACAGAATCCATTATTCTTGTGGAGGCTCAAAATATGGGCATTAAAGACAATATTAGAAGGCTTACATTTTCACACTGTAGATTCTAGGAAGGAATTGGTTGAATACTAATTCCTTGCTGCTGAGTTCATACTTTTTTTTATTTGCATAACAAAGAAAAGCAAATAATTTTGGCGACCCTGTTAATCAAGGTGTCATGGAAATTAACAGGGGAAAGATTTTTTTTCCTTCAAAATCAATGACTGCAATGCTTTAGGTTAAGTCCTACCAATTTGGAGCAGAGTGGAAGAGTTAATTCATTTAATGTACATTCTGTCCTCCTATTTATACATTCCTCCTTAATACTTACATTACCTGAGAACAGGTCTGTTGACTAGAGTCCATCTTACAGTCATATATACTTTATTAGTTTCTCTTCTGAAGAATTGCTTACCAGTTTGCTCTCCTCTAAGGGGCTAAAGATAAGGAATTAAATCTTTGGGTTTTGTTGTTTCTCTAAACTGTCAACATCTTTTGAGATGCTGGAGAGCAGTCTTAAATGCTTATTTTCCTTTCAAATATGGAATGTAATTATTTTTGTGTAGAATATATTACATGCAAATATATTTTACTTCTGTATCAGTATGTTTTAATATGTAATAAAAGCCTCTGCTTGTCTCATATTCATTTAATTGGTGATATAGGAAGCAGGTACAGGCCCAAACCAAGCCTCCACAGAATCCCATTAAATAGCCTGCTCTTTGATTCAGTGAAACCTTAGTGACTTTTTACTAGGTCTGGAAATATCGAATCTGTGCTAATGTTATAAGATTTTTCATAATTTTTATTATGTTCTTGTTCTTTAATTTGTTTATAAAAATGAAATATGACTCAGAAGTCTTACTAAAATTCATAAAACATCTTATCCTCTCAGGACACAGGACCACAGCATGGCAGAAATGGGCCACTGCCTGTGGAGATAGGTCAGTCCCACCCAGGCCAGTCACAGCAGGTTGTGCAGTCTCATGTCCAGATGAGACTGGTTGTGTCCAGGGACAGAAGTTTCATGACTTTTCTCTGCAGGCTGTGTCAGTGTTTAACCACTTCCACAGAAAAGATATGTCTTCTCCTGCGTAAGTGGAATTTCATGTTTCAGCTGTATTTCAACTTGTGCCTGTAGCCTCTTGTCATGCCAGAGGGCACCACAGAGAAGAGTCTGTCTCCACCCTCATGAGGTTCTTAAATACATGTCTAAGATCCTTCTGAGACTTCTTTTCTCCAGGCTAAACACCACCAAATTTCTCTTCCATTGTGTAAGAAAACTACCTTCATATGGCTTTCTTTTTTTGGTAATTAAAACTGCTTCTGCTGTTACTCATAGTGTTGGTTGTTTCATTTGCCTACTAATAGCTAATTTACTCTCAAATGTATACAGGTATTCCAATTAAGTTAATTATCTAAGTTCTGTCTCCTTTTAAAAAAAAAGCATATTTGCACATTTCTTCCATTCTCATTCATTCCCTAGGAGATCTCAGAGTGACTCTCTAGTGATTCTATCAGTTTAATAGACCATTTTTAGTATTCTAAGGTTATACTTATCTTCTTGAAGCTATTTCAAAATATCTGAGTATTTAAAATATTCTCTGATCTGGTCCTTTCCTCTTCCTGGTTGAGATTTTTTTTTTCTTTAACTACAGTGATTAATGGGAATAATGGGACTAAAAATAAATATGCATTTTTAATTACTTCTGAGTTCTATTATTTTGGAATATGAGATTAGGGGAGCCATGTTCTGCCAAAGCTGAATACTTAATGAAAATGGCTTGCATTAGTAGTAACAATTATTGCTAGTGATAGTACTCTCTGATGCCTTTTTTCCACTTCTCCTTAGAAAGAAAAGAAAGGACAAGAGCACTTGGGCAGTACAGAAATGTGCAAGGCACTAATTGAGACCAATTCATCTCTGAATGTTCTACTGGTGGGATGATTTAGCATAGTTATGCTTAGTTTCACTCTTTTGTTCTCTATAATGAATTTTAAAGGGAGCTGACTGAGCCAAAGGAAAAGCAGGAAAAAACTTTTAAAACCAGAATAGCACAAAATACATAAAAAATAATTGAAATTGATGATAACTCAATTTCAAGTCTCTGTAAGGAGCTGCTTATTAGGAAAAGGCCCTAAGCTTCTCTCTAAAGAGTAGTTCACTCTTTAGAGTGAAAGGAGGCTGCCTTTCTTGTTCACGGCAGCAGATCACTAAGATACTGACAAGAGGAGCTTGGCTGAATGGCAGAAACAGAAAGGAAGTATTCTGTATGTCATTACAGGAATTGCCCCAGCATCACAGTAACAAAAAATAAAGGTTTATTTTTTAACAGCTTGACAGCAGTTCAGATACATAATAGGAAATTCACAAGTAACTTTCAGAGTTTTCTATTTCATATCAACTGACTCTTTCCTTGACAGAGGCTCTGCATGCAAGAAAGCCAGTAAGTTAGCTTGGCATAGCCTTCAGACACCACAACTTAATTTCAGAATTGCCTACTTTGAAGTGTAGTACAGACAATTAACCACACTTGGATTTGTTCCAAGTTTGCAATATCAGTCTTTGAACGAAGTTTCCATATTTTTTGCTTGATGAAGATACAAGATCTTTCCATCCTGCAGAGTGAGAAAAAAAAAAAAAGAAAAAGAAAAAGAAAAGGAAAAACCACTATGCACTGTAAGAACACATTCTAGCCCTTTCTTCATAACATAGAATACTTTGAATTCATTGCGTGTTATTTCTTGGCTCATCACAGAATTCTCTCAGAATTTCAATGCAATATGGGTAACAGCCATAAAACTATCTCCATCTTTTTCCTTTTTCCAATGAACAGAATTTTGAGTGCAGGGTTACTGTGTATTCAGACCCACCTTTTATATATAATACAACATGATGAAATATTTGATTTCCTTGACTTTCAAATGTGAATGCTTTTTGTGGTTCAGAAACCTTATTCCCATCTCTCATTTCTTCTTGCACCAACCCACGGAGTTAAGTTTCCTTTTTCTCTATTCAGGTGGTTCAGAGTACCATCTCTGTTTGTTTGAAGACTTGCAAATACCAAAAATTTGTAGAAAGGCAGATAAATAAGTATAAACAAAAAATCAACAACGCCCATGTCACAACAGATTATATAGAAATAGAAAAATTGGCAATCTATGAAGTAAAACTTGAAGTGACTTAAAACTTGTGATGTTTCATGGGACAAGACTAATCATTTTTATCCCATCTCAAATGCCACCTGCGTACTACATTGAACTTTCTTAAATATTAACTACCTTTTTCTCACTGTGATCTCTGAGCTCTTCTGTCAGTTGTGTGCTGTGCAATAATTTTGTTTAACGAAATTCAAATTTGCTTTTCAGAATATTGCTTAACAGTATGGATAGATAATGAAAATTAAATGCAATCATTCATGTGATGACTTCATACTGTTTGCAGTCCTATGAGAGTATGCCTTTTGCATATTCTGCTTAAATGTATATAATGAGTGCTTATAAGGCATATAATTATGCCTTTTGAATGCGTAAAGGAATCTCACAGTGACATCATAGTGGCACAGGAATACTGATTCTTGCAAACTGAAGGTCAAATGGAGAAGGGAGAACAGATTGTAATAAACAATTGATTTGAAAACTAGGTAGATATGTTACATCATCCTTTTCTTTTTTGGAATGCTCACATGTATTAAATTATGGAAAATAATTAGTATGAAAACTCTTTAAAGTTGTTACTTATCATGGTCTTATATTCCTAAATTGTATAATTAATTGATGAAATATGCTGCATATTTTCTTTTGAGCCTTAATTCTAACTGTTAGATCGCCTTTATCAGTCACTCATTAGAATGGTTTTAATCCACAGAGGGAGAAACTGAAGAGAGTAAGACAGGGTAGCTCAAGATAAAGATATGGAATCATAAACCTAAATCTACTAGGAAATGATTTCTCACCTTTGTACTGAAAGACTCAAAAAGAAATAGAATGTAAGTGCAAACTTTCTAGGACTGAAACTGTTTATCATGTTGTACTTCTAACTCACTTTCAAGGACACTGAAGTCAGATATGGTGATCTCTGTGTCAGTGAAGGTTTGGTTTAGCTGTGCCACAGCTCATCTGAGAAAAGAAAAAGCTGAAAGTGATTGCAGAACCCTACAGTATGAATTTTATTGTCAGAAACATATTACTTCTATTTTAAAACCTATATGTCTGCCTCAGTTTTATACTTCTGTCATCTTTAGGCAATCCTAAACCGTTCACAAAAAGCTGTAGATTTGTTGCTGGTGTAGGAACAAAATGTACAGAATTCCTAGTAATGAACTGACATTATTCTGTTCTTTTAATACGCCACCTTCATTAATTTAGAGCTTGAGCTGCAGTGGTTTCTACACTACATTTAGTGCTGAAATCAAGACAATAGTTTGATCAAATGACTGTTTTAGCCTTTTTATGCATTCATTTTTGGCTGCTATCTCGGGACTATGGATAGTTTAAGAGCATTTAGGTCTTGCAGCTGTGAGAGTCCATGAACTAGAAAGCTTATGTGAGAGTTTAGTCCTAAAAGTGCTGATCAGGTAGTTTCATCTTTCTATCTGTCTGGGCAGGTTTCCTCTCCTGAATTTGCAATTCCTGTATTTGATTGAGTATAAAGCTGCTAGATTAAAGTAAATAATTAACTAAGTAAATAAATAAGTGATATTATCTTCAGGCAGTGGCAGCCAGGTCTTCAGTGAAAAAATGAGGAACTATTTCAAGTCTGTGCTGTAGGATACATACAATCATGGAATCATCCTGAGATGGAAGGCACTCACAAGGATCATCATGTCCAACACCTGGCCCTGCACAGGACAGCCCAAAGAGATATACCAGCTTCCCCAGAACATTGTCCAAATGCTTCTTGAATTCTGTCGGATTGGTGTTGTGACCATTTCCCTGGGGAGCCTGTTCTAGTGCTCAAACACCCTCTGGGTGAAAAGCCTTTTCCTGATGTCCAGCCTAAACTTTCCCTGACACAACTTCAGGCCATTCCCCTGCATTCTGTCACTGGTCACCACAGAGAAGAGATCAGTGTCTGCTCTGCCAGTCATCTTTCTCTCATGAAGAAGTTGTAACTGGAACAAGGTCTTCCCTCAGTCTCCTCCTCCTTGGCCTGAACAGACCAAGAGACCTCAGCGGCTGCTCATACAGCTTCCCCTCAAGGCCCTTCTTTTTTCTCTTCTTCAGACTCCTTCTGACAGTTTAATATCTTCTTTATACGGTGGCACTCCGAATTGCCCCCAGCACTTGAGGTGAGGCCATCCCAGCTCAGAGCAGAGCAGGACAATCCCCTTCCTTGCCCGGCTGGTGATGCTGCTCTTGATGAACCCTCCTGGGCATGCTTGGTCCTCCTGGCTGCCAGGGCACTGCTGACTCACATTTAGTTTTGGGACTGAACAACCATCCTATCTGTTAGGGTGTAAAAGTGGCCTTTGATGTTGAGACATGAAGTTATTCTAAGACAGCAAATTTAAGGACAGACCCAGGTGCATCTTTCCATCAGGTAGCATGAAAACAGATATTAGTAAACTACATAGCAATAATGAGAGTAGTTTGAAATCTGATTCCAAAGTTACCTTAAAAGAAATCTTAATTAAATTTAGAAAACTAGCTGTTGGCTTTCTTAGCTGTGAAAATTAACAGTGACCTTGGTGAACACCACTGAAGTTAGTGGAAGCCTATGGTTGGAATTAGGGTTTAATAAAGTGAAAGGTGTGAACTGACAGAAAAACGATGTAAGAAAGCAGTTTACAGAAAGAAACTCCTTGTCAGAAAAAGATTAATAATGTCCAAGATGGTATTACTGAGGTTCACTGTAACCAAGTTTATGATTTACCCTTAGTATTTAGAAGTTTTTTACACTAAAAATTAACTTTTAAGAGGTGGACTCCAGGAGTTAGAACACTGGGGGTTCAGTTCTTCTCTTTCCACATAAGAAATGCTACTTGATTGTCATTTTGTCTAGGGATATGGTTAGAATTATGACTTAGATACACTGAAGCTGTGGCAATGGTTTGAGATCATACTGGTGGACAATCCCAAGATGTATTTAGAACCATGATTACTGAGTTTTCCAAAGATAAACTGAGGAATAGAATCATCTAGGGAGTTACAATGCTCAGTCTAAACCAAGAATCCACATTCATATATGTAAACCAGAACCTACAAAAAAGCAAGTTAAACAAATTTTAGACAGGACCAGAAATTAGTTCAGAATACGGAAAGTTTAGTGAAAATTTACCACTGCCTAAAGTCAGTTTAAGGTTTGATAAACTAGAAATTGTGACTGTGCAATAATAAAGTCACAGAAAAAAGAGATAACAAAATGTATGGACAAATTTGGTGTTGGATATCTTGACAATAAAGTGACCCAATACTTGGAATAAAAATAAATGCCTAGTTGAAGCAAAACCAGAAGAAATCTAGATAAAAAATTTTAGATTTCTCACTAAAAATAATTTAAATGTTTCTAGAATCTTGTGGAAATTTAGAATTAGGGTTCAGTTAGTGCTTAAGTTGATTAAATTTGGAAATTAAGGTGCGAGAGTAAGAAAGTCGTTGAAAATATTACACCAGAGAATACAATATTTTAGCTGTTGAGGTTAACAGTGAAAAAATGGTATGAAGTATTTCTGAGCATGAGAGAAGCCTAGATTTTATGAGAGACTGCAAGTCTGCATCTAAAAGGAGACTTTAGAATATCAATGCTGTAAGAAGATACGGAGTTCCTGAAGCAACAAAAACACATGCCCACAGAAGTCTGATCCAGGAGAAGAACTAGGACAAGATTAGGAATGGCATCTTATATGTATTCTAAAAAGAATGTGGAAAATTTTCATGAAGTTTCTCGGGGAAAAAAAAAAGAGAAATGACAATCTGAGGAGCAGTGTATGATGAACCATGGGTAGAGCATGAGTCTAAGGAAAAGGCTAGGTAAAGATGTGGTTTACTACACAAAAAGTAAATGAGATAAGGGACAGCTTGAAATTAAATGCAATGAGATGTGAATGAGAAGTTTGGGACACTTGTGAATATGCTAAAGAAAAACTGAAGAGTAAGCTATTTGTCTTTTTCCATGAGAAACTGATGAAAGTTTGTTGTGGTTTACATTGGCCAAAACATCAGGCAATCATGAAAGTAGTTTGCTTACTCTCTCCTGGTACAGCTGGGGAGAGGAGTGGGGAAAAAATAACAAAGGACTCATGAGTTAAGGAGTGGGAGAAAAAAATACTCTTAAGAACAAAACAGGTTCAAATATAAAGCTATAAGGTAAATTAATTATTGACAGAGTCAGAAGAGGATAATGAAAAGTACAATAAGATTTTGAAACACTTTTTTGCCCCCAGCTCCTCCGTCTCTCCCACTGACAGCACAGGGAGACAGGGCATGGGGATTTTGGTCAGTTTGTCACTTGAGATTTTTTCTGTTTGCTCAGGGAGAGGTGTCTTTTTTCTGCTATGTCATGAGGTCCCTCCCAAGGGCAAAGAGTCTTCCCAAAACTTTTGTGGTGTGCATGGGGTGCAGTATTTTAAAGACAGGCTGCTGCAGTTTGGAAGCAAGAATCCTCTCTCCGTCTTTGGAAGCAGGAGCCCTCTCTCTTTATTCATGTCTCCCACTGGATCACAACTTTCTCAGGCATCCACCCACTCTGGCATGAGCATTTTTCCCATGGACTGTGAGTGGATCTCTGCATTCCCCGTCGATTTCATGCATTACGGGGGGACAGTTTGTTTCACCATAGTCCTCATCTCAGTTCTGACACTTGGAGCACCTTCTCCCTCTCCTTTTTTTCACTGACCTTGGTGCCATCATGCTGCTTCCCTCATATGTTCTCAATTCCGCCTCTTCTGTGATTAGAAGAAAAACTGCTCCTTGCAGTACCATCGTCAACAAGTTCTACTAAGT
>JAODKT010001744.1:28064014-28080448 GCA_027576195.1 Cossypha heuglini
AGTTGGAGTCCTCCCACGGAGCTGGAATTCCCGAAGGGAGTCAGGGTCCCGCGAGGGAATAGCTTAATTTGCGAAAAGCACTAGGTACAAAATTGGCATGGGAAGACATAACAATGATCAAATATTTTACAGACATTCAGGTCCTACATTAACAAAAAAGGGAGAAGAGGAACAATTGCTATTAGCAATATTTTCTTATTGGAAGCTTTTATTTTAAGAGACCCTTTGAAACATACCTCTCAACCAACTGAAGTCCAAAACATGGTTCAGCAATACAATGCAAATAAATAAAGCAAATGCAAATGTAGGAAGATTAAATTGACGTGGAGTAAATCTCTGTAATTTTCTAACACTTACTTTGTTGTTCATTTATCTATTGCACATAACAATACAAGTTGCACATAACAAACAGCAATAGAACTAATCTGTCCCATTCACCTGCAAATGCAGGTAACTGTTCTCTGACATAAAACTGATACTGAAATGCAGCTTGATTGAATTGTGTGTGCTTGGATGCAATTATTCCAGTAAAGGCGTGGTCTAGAACAGAGGATTTCTCTCCTAATGAGAGACAGTTGAGAGGTATGGGTAAGGGTGGAAAAAGTGGAGAGTATTTCTTGCTTTTGTCCCACATAGGAAACACTCTTTTCACACAAGCAAGTATAGCACCATTGTTTTTTTGAGGCATAGAAGAGTAATTATGCATATCCCCACACTGCACTTAGGAAGGCTGAGCTTACCTTGTGATAAGATCAGCTTTCTAATCTTTTGCTAAATTGAGATCACAAAAGAGAGAAAGAGAGAGGAGAGGAGAAAAGAGAAAGAAAGGGGCAGGGGGAGAAGAGAGGATAGAGAGAGAGAGAGAGAGAGAGAGAGAGAGAGAGAGAGAGAGAACAAATTCACATTCCAATCCAGACATATCTGGTTAAAAAAAAAATCTGAAACCAATAAAACACAGACTTTAAAAAAAGTCTTGACTGTGAACCTGGTTTATGTCAGCTGTAATATTCCTTTTACTGTTGTCCTGATGGATACTGACTCAATCAAACAATACAAAAAACATAAATTAATCAAAGCATATTCACACCATACTCATTATTATCCACAAATGAGTTCTGAACAGATGCATGCAGTGCACATACATGAATGATAAACAGTAGTCTTGATGGTCCCTTGCCTTCCCAGTTTTAGATGGAATGTAGCTCCATGTAAGGTTGCTAAGTGCAGTACAGGAAACGCTTACTGTGAAGGCCTGTCCACACTGACCAGAGTTATTAAATGACCATAAAAGCACATTTGTGCTTATCATCATAAGGCTAACTGCAAACTATTCATAAAGTACTCATGTGTGTACTTCTAATTTCTTCCCTGCTCTCCCCTCTTCACTCCTGTGTTATGGGACTTTGTTTCAGCATACAAGCTAGTCAGGATAACTTTAACTGCTGCTTCCATGCATTTGTGCTTACTATTTCCTCGATTTGTTGCTGAGAAAAACTACAGTCAGGCATGCAGTGAAAATAACTTCAGCATTCAGTAAATGAAGAAATAAGTATAAACCGCCATGTGTAAGAGGGGCCACCAAACCCCAGATAGACAAAGGTCATTTGGAGAAAGACCAGTGTAAGGATGCAAACTCTGCTGATGCTCTGATAAGAAGAGATGCCTCCCTTATTAAATTCTCACTTACAGCAGTAACAATCAGTAATCTAGTTAAAGTATGTACCAGCTCATAATATCTGTCAGGCAAACGATGTGCAGAAATGTGTGGACCAGTTCTGGCACTCTGCTCAGTAGTGTCCCTTTTCCGCTGTCAGCAGTACTGTTGGATTCTCCTAATATAATTACATTGACTTTTATTCAATTAAGTGCCATTCCTAGCCTTAAAAAGAAGCTACTTTATCAATTGATTCAGGTGTAATGCAATAATAAAGATGAACTCATGGCAGTGCATTAGCTCTGCTGTTCATAACTTCTGAACATAGGTTCATTCATAGCAGTCGATTTCCATTATGCAACCACAGTTCAAAAGAATTGATTCTTTTACATTCATTTCTTAATCTATTTCACTCGTGTTTAACGCTGTCCCTAAATATCATGTGAGAAAACATTCTGGTGGAGAAGGAGGTATGAGTTGTGAAAAAAAATTCATTTATTTAGACACTGAACTTTTGAAATCTTATTAAAACCCCCAAAGTCTCAGACCCCCTTCTCCAAAACAAACAGAGATTTTTTCCATCCTAATCCTACTCTTTCTCCTCTGCTTTGTCTCTTCCAAACCCTAGGAAGGCCCCTATGAGCCCTCAGCCATGCTAACCACCTGTCATCTTGTTCATCTGCTCCTCCCCATGACACCAGCAGTTTCTTGCTTCACCTATTCTGTTCCCTGATGTGATTTACGAAGTTGCTTCCCTCTTCCTCCTCCAGACACTGCTCCCAGGTATGTGTGAACCATGGTCCCCGAGTAAGCTGAGGCACAGCTTGGGCAGAGTGATGAACACTGCCACCAAACAGACAGAAAATCCTGAAGCAAAATATGCCCAAACCTGCTGAGCTTCAGCTTGCCATGGCTTCATTACTTCTCATACCTCAGCTAGCTAATTTAAGGCCATCTCTGATGTCCTTTGCACCATTGCAACTGCTGCTGTATCTGCAGGGAAAAGAACTTAAAGAACATGAATGATTGGCAGAAATATAAATGTGTGTATGAAACAAAATGTTTGACCTAAATAAATCCTTTGAATGTCTCTGGACTTCCTAGATTGCTTATTTGTACATCAACTACCAGAATGGCATTTGATCCTCACAGTGGAAATGCTGTGTAAAGACAACTGGTGATTGAAGACTTCCATACAGAAGTATGCCATCAAATGCATTTCTCTAAAGGCATAACTCACTCTACTTCAGTTACTATACCTACCCATTCCTAGGCAACAAGGGATGGTGAAGAGGGTTAGTTCTGAAAATACTATCTGGGGCACAGAATGTCAAAACACCTATTAGGGTCTATACAACTTGTCAGATACCCTTAAAAATGAGGAGGGTATTTTTCCAAGATTTTTTGAAATGTAGCTTGTTGTGGCAAGGAAGTTTGAACAAATTCTGGGACCCAGAATACCTGATTTCTTTACATAAATACCATTCTTTTCAAGTTACTATTAATTAATTAAATATATGGAAGGCAAAAGTTAGTGCAAAGTCCTCACTAGAGTGAATTTGGCTGTAAGAATGGAGCAGTGCTGCCATGAGGATGATAATGATAACTGTGATATACTAAAATCTGTGGCTATGGTGAAATGTCAGCCTCTGAGTTCACCACTGCCTTTTCAGTCAGGAGTTTCAGTAGCAGTGCAATGCAGAATCCTACAGCAGTTACAGAAGCTCCCTGACTCTGGGCATGATGTCACTGGTGGTAGTGTTTTCCTTCCCTTGTGAAGCCCACGGAAGTATTCTTTCTTAACTAGAATTCACTGTTGGTTACACCCCACCTACGACTAGCAAGTTTCTTAGTGACAGACGCACTATGCACCAACAGAAGGAAGGGGATTATAAGCCTAGCAAATATGGTCAATTAAACATACATTCTATTTACACAGATCATAAATCCTGAGTAGGATCTCTTTAGCATTTCCTTTCTATCACTTGTCAAGGAATCTGATTTTGCTAATTTACTGCCCATTTTTTGGAAAGAAAAGAAATAATGGCCACTTTAGTTTAGCTTATTTTTATTTAGTCAGTCTTTTACTTTCATTTTGAAGTGAGTGAGAAGGAATTTATCAGAGTAGAACTTGCCCTGGTAAAGAAATTGGCATGAATTCTATGGCCAAATGTCGAGGTACCCATAGCTGCAGTCCTATCTGCACCAGAGCAAACCTCACCTCTGATGCACAGAGCAAAGTTAGAGAATTCAGATTATAAAGGGCACTGTTTAATTAGAGTTGAGCATTATAAAGAACACAAAACTAACTGCATGAAAAATTAGGCTGAATGTGTTTGCAGTTCAGAACAGGACAGGCTGTTGAAAATTAAGCATACGTTATTATTTTATTAATTATTGTAGCAAGAGAAAAGTAGGATTATACTTCAATGCTATGGGATGAGAGGCAAAAAGAGAGTGAGAATAAAAGAGAAGCACAGTCGTTAGAGCAGTCAGTTAGGGACTGTGGAAACCCACTTTCTACTGCTTGATGCAATGAGACAGAAAAGCCAAGCCAATTGATGTCCCAGTTAAATGTCTCAGCTACTACTTCTCTTTGTCTGACTATAAGCGACAAAGCTTATAAAGTGATAAAGATCTCATTCAATCATCAAAGTAAACTGTACTGTTTGTTAAAATTCTGAAATTATCTATTTCAACATTTCCAGTTGTACCCAGCCACAACCATTCTTCCTGTGTTTCCAAGAAAGCCACCATCCCAGTTTCTTAAATTTCAGGTATTCTGAAAGTGCCTTTTCTGGCAAACACATGATTAGATAAATTAATACCACCTAGCCCTACCATCCTAACACTATAAGGAAATAACAAACAGAACGTGACAGCAGGAGGCCATCAGCTTTGTTTTAAGATCAGTAAGTGATTCAGTATTAAGCAACACTATACATATATTGAGACTTAATGCATGTAAATACAGCATAAAATTACTTTCTGGCAAATGATGTTTTTTCCACGTGATAGTAGATTTATTTTTTTGAACAAGATAGAACGTACTATTGGGTTACAAAACCCAAAACCACACAATCTTCAGTTTGAGAAGGTGTTGTTAGAAAATCAAAGGCCAGAACACAATTGGCTGGTGATTTATACACAAATTGACAAACCTCTTATTAAAGTTGGATATGGAAGTAACTGCTCTGGTTGTACAGGTCCCATAAAAGCTATCTCCCTGCTATACTTAGTTTACAACTAAGCTCTATCAATCTGATTTGAAATATCATCAACAACGGAACTTTCACTATTCATCCTGTGAGACTTTTTCTACACATATTTTCAGCTAAATATTTTTACCTATAATTTAATGTTAAAGGAGAGTTTTCTTTGTTTGTCTTCACTTTAAAGGCAAAGAGAATTAAGACTTACGTTTTTGTTTTAAATTTTCACGTTATTTTAGTTGCTAACACAAATTAATAGTATGTTTTTACCTCAATTTAATGTCCTTTTCCTGCTTGTTTAAGCATGAAACTCATAGAAAGGCCTAGAATAGGTGAACACTACAGAAAGTAAACCCAGAATTTTATGCTTTCTCAGAATCTCTGCAAACTGAAAGTGCTGAGTTTCATGCAGCTAAAATCAAAGAACCAGAATGTAAGACTCTTGCTAAATATAACAGTGTACATATTTATGAGAAAGATATGGCCTCAATTCTGATATTTCTTCAAGAAAGCAGCAGCAATCATTTCTCCCATTTGCTTATGAGAATCAACAATAAAACAGTTCCTGCAATTTCATTAGTAATGGAAACTGTTAAAGAAATTATCTTCTCACTTACTGTTCTAATTTTGCCACTCTATCAATAGTCTTTGATGCAGGGTTTGTTTTGTTTTGTTTTGCTTTTTTATATAAAAAGAAAAACAAAGAAATCCATAAATCTAAGTAAAGATAGTAACAATTTGAAATCCTGATATGACCTAACTTATAAAATTCACATTTATCTAAATGGGGATAAAGTTTAAGTCTGTACACTAGAGCTTCCACGTGTTTGATCATATTTAATTTGCCTCCAAATATAAGGGGAAAAGTAGGTATAGGGGTGAGACTTTAGGAGTCAAGGCAAAAATACTATACTACACAATAAAACCATGGCATTTCTACACAAACAAGGTAATAGCATCAGTTCTTGAGGCCTGAATTGCATAGAATCTGAAAAATATTAACCTTTCATAGGAAGAAAATCCAAAAGGTAAAATACAGTTCAGCACCTATTAAAAAAGTAAAAAAACCCAGTGCTTATTAAATACAGGAAATAAAGGACAAGCAAGTTCTTGCAAATTAAAGATGCGGAGCCCAGTCATTTCAATCCCTTTCAATATGAAACAAATCACTCACACTGGTCACGAAGACAGCTCCCTCTACACTCAAATTATTCACTTGAAGATAAGCTCCTATCAAACTCTTTAGGGGTTTAACTAATTTACTGCACAGATACGGCATGTCTGTTGTAATAACAGGTAGGATGTATTGGGGTCGACCATTTATCAGAATTAGACTTCTTTTTTTCAATTCACAGTGAATTATGCTGCCTACACTGCTCCTCTTTCTCGGAGCTTCCCATCCCCTTACGGCCCCTAATGTGGCAGGCAAACAAAATTGACAGTCTCATCTTGTCAACAAGGGGTGATTCTCCTGAGAAGCCATTTAACTTTGCAGAGGAAGCAATGTATTAATGTGCCTGTCCCAGGAATGTTAATCATCTTCAAGCTCCCTCTAACTTTGACATGAACAAAATCACCAAATTTGTTTACTAAATGAATCGTAATATGCTAATAAGAGAGCATGACATATATGGTAAAGCCAAACAGATGGTTTGTTTACTCCACTTTGCAACTTTATAAATGTTGTAACTCTGAAGATGTTAGTGAGAATTATTGGTTTGTTGGCAGTGGCAAACATGCCTTTTGCATACTTAATTCACAGTTAGAGTCAGAAAACAATTTATCATCACCATGGAATGCATAAAAAAATGTTAATGCAGTGATAGCATTTAGGAAGGCAGGATAATTGACTGTGCAGATAAATATGAAACTGATATTTGATGGCAATATTTGCTACCAAATTAAAAACCAAAAATAAAAAATCAGTCAGCTTGGGATTCTTGAAAGGTCCAATAATTCAGTACAAACTTGTTGAGGTGTTTAGTGAAATGGTTCTTATGGTGTAAACAGAATTATATTTTCACAACAGTTGTGCGTGCTCAGAAGCATTGAGCTTATGTTGCACTCTTAATATGTTACTATTGTTGTCCATTAAAGATCAAAAGATACTACAAACAAAAAGCAAAATGACTGGAGTACTTGCCAAAGTTACTGAGAAACTATCAAAACTATGTTGCAACACTTAAACCTCTCACTTTACAAGCTGCCTGGAAGCAAAACAGACTCATTACAAAATAGCCAGCACTCTGGTCTAATATCCGGACTGGTTGAGAAAGTTTAGAATAAGAGGATTTATCTGGCAGAATATTTTCTAAGTGAACTAACACAGTGTCACAAAATTGCATGCACAAGAAGTCATTATACATGACAGAGTTCTTTGATGGGCATAACAGGTGCTTAGCACCACTGTCTATCACTCCGAAGCTGTTTCTACAATTTACACAAGCTCTACAGAGAAGTTTAGCTGGTGCAGTACACTGCAGTCATGCATTAAGTGCTCGTATCCACTGTGTTGAAGTATTTGCTAGTCCCCTTGGCATAAGGTGTATTTCCCCTTAAGAAATACTGAAGAGATAAAGAATACATACGTTATAATTTCTTTTCAAACCTAAATAATCTAGATATTACATGATCCAAGTTTTGTAATCAGATGTTTTCATCCTTCATTTAATTTTACTGCTACAGCCAAATGTGATAATTTTGCAATTTTTTATACAAACAGACCCTCTAGTTCAGCATGCCATTTATGAATTTTACTGAATTCCAAGTTTCAGTAAATGCAGAAATAAAGACAAAATTCAGGCAGAATTCCTAGCTTCCCCCAGCTCTGATTTCAAACCAAATTTTTTTTCTCTCAGATGTTGATGCACAGCAACACATTATCTTATGGTTCGCTTAGGAAATTTACAGACTCTTTACTTATTGAACCTCAAGTTCAAAATAATAATAAAACCCAAGGTCCAAGGATAGTTTTGTTTGATGTCAGATTCCACAGCAAATCTGTAAACCATTTATTTTGATCAAAATGCAATAGTAATTCTCATTCGTAACATTTGTTTTTCTAAAAATGCTGGTTTTATTTATATAATACCAGAGGAACTATAAAACCAAATATTATGTGGCATTTCAACAGGGTTCCTTTATTAGTAATTTTACATTACTAAATAAGTACCCCTATCAGGTCAATGGATAGCTGATTACCCTGAAACCTCCTTTCACTGATGCCCCAACTTCTCAGTAACTTCAATCCTCTGAGATTCTTCCATACATGCTATTGTCAGCATTTATTAAATTCTCAACTTTTTACTCATCCACAAGAGAATGTGCAAAGATATCTAAGTTCAGCTTGCTGTCCAAGGGTTATTTTGGAAAAAACATTAGCGGCCGTCCCAGCCTGGCGCTTATATCTCATTTGAAACATCTACTCATTCCTGACCAACAAAGAAAATTTCAATAAAGTACTTTTACTGGTTTAACAGCAGTGAGCTCCTGGGATTGTCAAAGTGCTCAGTCTTTTCCGAGGAGAGAAGGAATCAGCAGCTCAAATATAATTAACCTTCCATTCTCAATGCAAACTGCCACGCACAGGAGCTCTGCAGTCTATTAGTGAAGTTATAACGGCCAACAGGCAGAGGCAAAATTGGTCAAAAAGTTGGCTGCTGCTGTCATATTTTTAGAATTATGATTAATGACACTAATAATGTGGATGATTACTGATACGTGTATCTCCTGCAGTTTATCATATTGCACTGGCTGCCTACGTCCACAATAAACATGATGCTATCATTTACCTCTTTATTGAAGGCAATCCTTCTCTTGAAGGAGCACATTCTAATTACTTTGTAATGTTTTATGTCTTAAACATTTTGCAGCTCTGGACCTTGCCAACTGCTTCATGTCTACCATTGATTAATTACAGAATGTTTAATCAAAATTTAGAACCTAATGCAGTCATTTATGAATGCGCTGCAGTGCCAAGATAGTTAGGCTGCCGTCCCAAGCTTGGAGAGTGCTGGGTTCAAAATTAAATCCCAGAAATCTGGAAGATGCCAAAGATTTTACCTTGAGTGATTTGGGTTTAAAAAATCTTACTTCAGTTGATGAATGACAGGCACCCACTCAAAATGGAAGGTCTTTGTTATATACATATCTGTGCTTGCATGTTCCTATCATTTTTTCTTCTTCTTCAAATGTCTTCATTTTTTCTTTTTATGCCATTGTTGCGGCAGTTGCAGCCCCTTTACAAGCCTTTCTTGCTGCTAAAGCTCTTGCAAACCCCGAGCAAGAGAGTGTAGTTTTGAAGTGGTTAAATGAGTGAAAAATAATTTGCAGGGACAAATACATAAGTTTTTTTTTAATGTGGATTTTTATGGTACTGTCATACAACCATTCACCGTTGAAGTTAAGTGTTTTTTTAATACCATTACTGAACTGCTGAAATGGATGCTAATATAGCTTGGAGTGCTAATGTCAAATCCTGGTAATAAAAAAGACAGACTGCTGAATGAAATAATTTCAAGTAAAAAATAGAACAAAAGTGCTCTCACTCTCGCTCTACACTTTTATTGAATTGGGACTGACTGAGCCAATTGCTTTAGAAGTCTGTAAAACACAATTACTAGTGAGCTGACTGACCCAGCAGTGCCCCTTCTGTGACAGAACAGACTAAAAAGGCTTCAGAATTAGTGCTGCTCCCCTATCTTGCTATCAGACCTGAGAGACATCCAGTGCAGGGTCTGTTATCCTTCCTGCCAGGGCCCATCCTCATGAAATCCTGGTTCTCAGTCTTGCATAATATATAATCGGTGTTCATCTTCTTCTTGAAACAAGGGCTCATTTACCTTCTGAGAGGGAATCCAAGTTCTCTTTCTATCCACTGTACTTTTACATCCTTGTCTAATAACATTATGTATGTCTTTCTTTCAGTACACGCATCCACAGACACACATATACATGTTTGGTCTATTTTTATTTCTGCACATTGTGTGTAAAACACAAAAGTACAACCTAAGGTTTACAGGCAGCAAAATTAACTATGTCCCATTTGTATTTTCAGTTGTAACTGGCTGAACTGTAATTGCTTTCTTTATTCTGGCGTAACAAAGAAAAGGAGAGAGAGGGAGGAAGAGGGAAAGAAAGGAAAAAAAATGTATTGAACTAGAAATGTGAAACACTTCTCCCTAGTTAATAAAATAAGCAATAAAGTTTGTAAAGCACTAAAATCAAAATCAGTAACATTGGAAATAACAACTTATAAACCCTGTAATTTACATCTTGTGTTTCAGACTCATATAGTTTGACACAGACATACAGCTTGGGGCTTTCTTACCCCTCTTTATTCAGAAAGAACAAAAAAAAAGGAAAACTAAAGTGACAGCAAAAAATATCTTCTTATTACAATCTTACCCTTTCCTTCTCTCCCTCTGCTTTCCCCACACAAAACAAACCATTTTACATTTATTCACAATGCCAACAAAGTCCTGCAATTTCTTTCTCTTTTATGGGAGCATACATTTCTGGCAAATCTAAAACTCTTTCATTTCTCTTCCAGGTCCATTTATATGAAGCTTGAAGGTGCCTCATGGCAAAAATGTTGAATTATTTCTTAGACAGATCTTTTAAAGCAATGCTATTTAGGGCAAGCTTAAATGTGAAATAGACTCTTAATTAAAAAAAAAAAAGAAGTTTTTCTTAGCACATGGCAAACTGCTCATTTAAAAGATGTTGCTGGAAAGCAGGAAGCAGTACAAAAAGCCTTACATTTTTCTTTAGAAGTAGTGGGCTTAAAACTGTTGTCAGGAAATATCCAGTGTTTGCCATTAAAAGATGAACTTGTGATGAGCCATAAGTGGTATCTCACCTGAGATATTCCTGTGTTACATCAGGTCCCCAAAGACCATCTGAGGTACCTCTAGAGGAACCATTAGAGAATGTTTTATGTGTACGTGCTGGACGTGAATGAGTGATTTCTACTCAAGTACTGCAGCATAACATCATAAATACTGGTACATGATGTGTGGCACTGCTTGCCTGAAGAGACAAAAGTCAGAAAACTTCTGATACTGCTGGCCAGGATTAAGGGGTAGTGAAAAGCTGTGCACAGTGTCTTGCACTGCACTTACAGTGCCTACACAGTGGTCTCTTCCTTGACACTGTGGAGCATTTAACTCTCATTCATAACTGTGTGTGTCCTCCTTCAGGATCACCCAAGATAAGTAGTGAGCAGCATTTTTAGCTTTAACACTAATGTTTTCTAACTGAACAGTGTATTTCTGAAACTAAAAGCTCTACTTCACAAATTTGCTTTTACTCCCTGTCATATTTGCTAATGACTAGCAGCTTGTATAATCATAAAAAAAGGTCCCTGATTTAGAGAAGTTGGATTTTGGGTTTCTTTTCCCCCAAGCCCATAAATTGCCAACTATCTTTGAGCAGCATCTTTTAGTAAGATGTATTTCAGTGGAAAACTCTCCTGTCTCACCTCTCTTAGAAGCTAAGATGTATTTTGTCACAAAGCAATGGAAGAGAAATACAAATGATCTTTGTTTTACTATATTGATCACCTGCTACATAATTCTACTTCAAAATATATTTTGAAATGGCAACGTCTATCTAGATATATCGATAGGACTGGCGCACTATCATTCAAAAAATGTTGTAGCTATTTGGAGTCATCAACACTTGGCAAATTTTCCCCCTTTTAGTTTTTGGGGGTTTTGTGTTGGTGTGTCATATGTGTGTGTGTGTGTGTGTGTGTGTGTGTGTTCATTTGTTTGTTTTGGAGGTTTGTTTGCTTGTTTGTTTTCATTCATAGGACTTGCCTCACCAATTTTCTTACTCACATTAATTCGTATATGTCCCAACACAGTCACTCAGTTCATGTTCCAATGAATGAAACAGCTCAAATCTAGGGGAAAGAGCAGCATTGTCATTATGGGAAAAAGAAAATTATCTCAGCTATTAATAATTTTTGGTCAGGGTAAAAGATCTGATGAAAAGTTTGCTTCTTGAATTGAAAGTTTCTCTTTTCATGCAGACATGCACAGCTGACAAATGAATGGATCATGAATGTATGTATGACGGCATTTACCTGCCTCAGTGTCTGTCCTTGACTGAAAGCTGTAAATCCAAAGGGCAGTAAACACACAGCAATTCCTGCCACCAATTTCACCTCACAAATGAGGTGTTTCCCTCACCCTTCACTATTTCTCCCCAGACTCCTGCACCTGAGAGGACCACATCTCTCAAGCTGCAGTGTCTTGTTCCACCCAGACTTCTGGAAGTAGTGGCCTGGTGTTATCTTCTATCTGTGAAGTACAGCTACCTTCATTGTAGCAGAAATCTTACAACCTTCTGCTCTAAAGTTTAAAAGAACAAGCTTCCCCTGCGGGAACTAATATGGGTAGATGTTTTATTTAACCCACTTCCAAAAGACTCTAGGGAAGATGGGACATTTTCATAAATGGGCAACAGCTTTACGTTTACTCAGATGAATGGAAAATAATTGTCTCCCACTCCCTGGAAGATCTGTGGCTCTTCTAGTATTTTCTAGGAACCTGGGGGCAATCAGGATATTATAATAGACCTTCATGCTCCCCGTCCTGTCTTCCCAAATAACCTCATTCACCAAATAGAAAACACACAGAATTTATGCAGGAAACTTGGACAAAACACATTCAACATTTACACTGTTCGTCACAACACATACCAGGTGAAAATATTGCTCAATACATGTTTTGCTTTTGGCTAGTCTTTTTAATGTTTTACTTATGCTTCCCACCTATGTTAATCCTGGTATAGCAGTTTGTTTAAACAAGCTTTTCAGGTCACTGAAAATACCTTGGCTTATTTGCAAGTACACATAAAAATGAGACTTCTTGAGCTGCACAAAAAACTGTATTCTCCCTCTCCAAGTGATACAATTTTGTATACCAAAGTAGACCAAGAAAATATAGACAGCAAGTTGTGGCTGTATGTAGTTGGAAAAAAACTCCCTCCATACCAGAAATGATTCTTCAATATTTGCTTACGTAAGTAGCCTCATGCTTCAATTTGTTTATTTTAAATACGTTTTAAAAATCTTATGAAGACATTTTTTCTATGCAGACTAGTTTTAATTCTTCTTCTCCTGTTCACATTGGTGAGTATGCAAGATGACAGGCAGTCTGTGTTCAACATGACTACTCATGGAAGAGGTTAGATCAGTGGATCTATGTTGGGGGTGGCACAAAATGTTTCTTTATGATACAGCTTCTCTTGGGTAAGGAAGAGTTATGTGAACATTAGCAATGACACACATCTTAGTGTCTTGCAAGAGAAAACCTAATAGTTCATTTGATTGTATTGGATATGCAGTTACTCTGTTAGTGAACTGCATCACGTACAGAAACAATAGTACAGGTGTAAAATGTGTTTATATTTTAAAAAATGTATCACATATAATTTTTTTCCCTTGACAAATGGCTCATCAAACAGTGACTTAAAACCGGATTTCCTTGTTCTTATTGGAGAAAATTCAAGTTGTGTATGACAGATAATTATATTTGGGGAATTACAGTAATAATTATCATGGACTGATGCAAAGTATTTTATTTCTTGGAGCTACAATCGAGTGCATTTATAGAAAATAATTGTCTTAAAAGTTATCTATAGAAGATTCCAAGCCTCGTAGGATGATTAAAAAATGGGTACTGTTGTGTCAAGGAGGTGATAACAGGAGGCAGGTAACAGTTTTCTCACATCTTCACCTCCCTTGATAATGTATGCAGTGGCTCATCATAGGTAACTGATGTTAATTTATTCAAGCACACCTGTACAGGGCCGGAAGTCAGGTAACCAGACAAAAAGTATGTTTCTGCTTTTTCAATACAGCTACCCAGAGGCCCATATCTGCACAAATTTAGTTCTGGAAACATCAGCAGGTTTTAATAAACCACCTACAGATGTCTTGCTCCATACAAATCAAGGAGTTTACATTTTTAAATCTGGACTGATTTAACTTGCAATCAAATGACATGATCACACTTGGCACCAATAGTTGCCTCATATTTATTTATAAGTCACCCTGAGCTGATATTTTTTTTTTTTTTAAACTTTTTCATGGGGCTCAATTACCTTTACCATCTTGTGGAACACACACACACACATGCACACGCACGCCCATGCACATGCATATGCATGCACGCCCAGTTTTTGAGAAAACTTAAACCTAAAAGACAAACCTGAGCAATGAATAGTCCTACTTAAGTAGCAGAGAGACAACAAGAAAAGTTTTTGCTTTGTTGCTCTGAAGAGGTACAGAATTAATATATTAATATATTTTCCATACTTTGAGAGAAAGGAAAACATAATAACCCATAGTTATTAATGTTGTGCTCTATCTTAAAACCTACTGAGGTGAAATTGAGATTTAGCATGCATTAAGTCTAATTGAGAAGATGGCTCTACTTCTCATGAAAAAAATTAAAAATCAGTTTCTCAACAAGACCTAACACCTGCCACCTGTTTCATCACTGGTTTTGACCACAAAATTCTTTGCTCTTATAGGTGAGAGATCAAAATGAAGCCAACTGCTCTAAGTTGCACCTTTCAGACCTTTACTTCTGGATGTGCTCCTCAGCACAGACTTGGATGAAACTTTGGCAGTGCTGTCCTCTTTGGTCAGGAAATAATTCTTCCCTCCTCCCATCCACATGTCACATCCACAGTTCAGGATCATTCCCTGAGCAGCTGTACCTCAGCGCTGACTTCGAGGATTAACCACACCTATCACTTTGTCAGGCAAACTCAGTACGTGCTGGGACAAAACTCCTGGATAAAGCTGGGAAAGAGATCCTAGGGGACTCTAACCACTGTGGCCACTGGCCCTTTCTTCTCACTTGCAGGAAAGATCTTCTGTGACTCCAGAGAGAATTCAATCCACAAGGAAAAATTTTCCATTCAACTGGTCAGTCCTCAAGGGAACGTATCTTCTTCCCACCTCTTTTCCATTTAAAAAGTTACTTGAAAATATGTCTTTCCATTCAAACAGAGCCTTATGACACTGTTTCTGACAAAATTTTTAATATAATCTCTTTTTCTATGTACTCTCCATTGTCTTTTTGTAAGAAGACTTAGTCTGAACATCATGTCTTCAGAAGAAAGGACATCTGAAGTGAAAACAGGAACAGAAATGGATGAACAACTATTCAGGAAGTGGTTGTTGAAGTATGGAAGAAAAAGTGGTTTACACAAGTCTAGTGCTCCTAGGTAAACAAAGTCAGAATGATTTCTCTGTGGAAAAGACCAAAGAATCTTGGTATTAAGGCTGATTTAATGAGTCATGTTACCTGTAGGTCAGAAGAATGATGAAAATAGGTGCTTTTAAAAATATCTAGGCTCAGCAGATCTTGACTATTGAAAAGCAATGCTGTTTAATTTTTAGAAGGGATAACATAATTACTGGGTCATTGATAGAAGGGAAGAGTTACTTTGCTTTCCTTCCTCTTGAATTGAAAAAACACATGTGAAGTGGGACATTGAAATCTTCTGGTGATCTTGACTAAAATTTGCAAACACTATCACTTGTTAGCCAAAGATCTCAGAGGATATTTCAGCATTTCAGGTGGGAGGATATTTATGCAGGAGTTGACCTTGGCACAAATGATGTAGGCATGATAAGGCTAGATTTAGTCAACCTTAGCACAAATTGCTTTCTGCAAAGGGGGAGATTGCAGCTCTGACACAGATAAAACCCCTCCTTCATCGAAACAGCACCTCTTTTGCTCCTGATGTGATCTCCTGCCTCTGGTAACAAGCAGTCTGTACCACAACCTCTCCTTTCCAAAGCCGATTTTACAGTAGCTCCACCCACTGACAACCATTTGGTGTTTTGTGTATGTACAAGGCAGGGGGAATATTTGATTAACCTCTGATTAACTAGAGTTTCATTGAAAAAGGACTTAAGCCAAATCAGATGCCTATAAAGGAAACAAAAAGAATCAGCCAATGTTATCTATCTCCACTTAAACTTGTATTTTATTGCAGAAAGCAGCAAGAGTTGAGAGTTTTAGATATCTAACAATTTAGAATAGGGTTAATAATATAATTAATAGAATGCTAGTAATAGACTTAATAAAATGACAAAAATAACCAAAAAACTTCACAAGGCTGAAAGCTATGGAATAGTTAGAACTCTGATTTCATTACAGAGATAGTACAGAAAGTACTAAAAAAAAGTTCACTTTAATTTTCAAAGCAAAAACACTCTAGCTACCCAAAGATTATGTGACTCACAACACAAGCAAATCACAGAGAATTTGTAATGAGTCCAAAAGGGGATGCAAATCCATTTCAAATATTATCCAGGAGTTATTACTGTATACTGTGTACTGTGTACTACTGTAGGTAGCTAACTGTTATTTCTCATACAGCAATTGATAACAAAATGCTCCTGAATTTTTAAGTGAAAATTATTTAAGTGGCTGGAAGAAGTTCTCACTTTGCAATCCTATTATTCTAATTATCCAGTTATCATTTGATGATCTCCATAATCTGAAAAGCTGGGAATTATATACTCTCTCTGTAAAT
>JAODKT010001744.1:28080579-28097245 GCA_027576195.1 Cossypha heuglini
AAACAAAAAATCACCCTCCCAACAAAACCAAAAAAACTCCCAACAACAGGAAAAAGAAAAGGGGGGGGGAGGGGGGGAGGGGAGAGAATATGTTAATTCAACTTTTACCTCCTAACTTTATTTTTTAAAAAAACTGCCCATTTTTTTGACAAAATATTAGAAAATGTTACTTAAATCTTTCATCTGCTTTCTTTCACATGCAGTACATATGAGTTCTGCATGTTTCTAGATGTTCCACTTCTGGATAAAAATGGATACCCAGGGAAGTTTTGTATATGTTTCTTGCTCAAAGAATTAGCCTGAATTGTGAGAGAATTTCCTAGTTCTTTCAAGGCATTTCTTGACTACTGTTGCAAGCCAAAAATGATAAACAATTAAGAAAAACTAGTAGGGCACTCAAATTGTATCCCACCTTTGAATTTTTTGAATTGCAGAACCATTCTTATATCTTTGCTATTAAAGAATATAACATGCAATTTTGTGCCACATGCAATACATAAGTGAATCATATTCTGAATGTTACTAATGTAATGATGTAAGAAGATGGCCCTGTGCATTTCACAACTCAAAATGATATGCAAATAATAATTTTATCTTTATATATGCAGCGTGAATTTTAAGATACTGAATCAGTTTTATATTTCATGCTTGCTTTCAATAAGCTTAACAGCAGTATCCTATGTAGATCACAAAAAAATTCAAAAGATGCCCTATTTGAAGGTTCTTGTCTTGCAAATATTTCATACCTGTCATCACAGTGACTCTTTCTTTGAATATCTGAATATTTACTATGCCAACTTTATTGCTACCTTTATTTTTCAATGTATTACTGCTGAAATTTAATACACTGCATAAAGTTCCGAATCCTAAAGCTAATCATCTCTTATTTCACATGCTCAAATCAAAGCTGTTTTGTGTAGTACATGACTGATTTTTCATAATTCATTTAAGGAAACAGACTGACCAAACTAAATTCTTGATTAACAAAGATTTTGATTTCAGGAGCCAAAAGGGGTAGTACACATCTAAACTTAGCATAGATTATGCCACTGACTCACATACCTCCCTTGTCAAATTCAAGACTCATAAAACTTATCAGCACACAGCAAGAAAAGGAGTCTTAATTTAGATCTACCTGCTTTGTATCCAGTAGTTTAGCCTACTGAAATGCAAACTTCCTAGATTGTCCTTCTCAGGTGTTTTAAACTTGTATTCTTATGTTTGCTCATGTTTTTCTGTTCAGTGGATTTCATAAATAAGAGAAGACATGAGATATTTGGGGATAGTATTCTTCATCAACACAGTGAATTTTGGCTCCCCAGTATCCTTAACGCTAACTTGCTTTCATTTTATAAGATGCAAAACATTCCCTTTCAGTTATTTCCCACATCAATTTCAATGAAAAAAATAAAAAAAAAAACAGGAGCTGTGTATGAAAGCTAAGTTTAATTTCCTTCCTGTGTTTGCTGAATTTTTACGGCCTAATGAAAAAATATGAAACACAAGTAGAGGAAAGAAGGTAACCCAATTTCACCATTACACCATGAACCAGAGAGATTTTGTTATGTGACAATATGATCATTAAATGAGAGAGCTTTTATCCACAAATATGAAATAACTGTTATCCTATCACCTTGAAAAATTGAATTTATACTACATTTTCTTCAGGAATCAAAAAGAACAATCTATAAAAAAACCAACCAAAAAAACCCCAAAACCGAAAAAAAGAAAAAAAAACCCACCCAAAACCTAAACCAAAGAGTTTATGGACCAGCTGCTTCTGTTTAAGCCCAACTGCTTTTGCATTGATGCAGCATAGCTTGGGCATGATGTCATCTGAAGGGCCAGCAGAATATACCCTGCTTGATCTTAAAAATATGTAGGGAAGCCTTTTCTCTCTGAATGTGCATAATTTCCATTCTTGGAGAAGGGTGTTGCTCACATGCAGAAAAAAAATAAAGTAGGCTAAATGATCATAGCGGATAGAGATGTGTGTAGGTTCTAATAAAGAAACAGACAATGATTTTCTTAATATTTACTTGTTCTCACTACAACATAGCACTTAGTTTTAAAAATCAAAGATGGTAAAGAGCAACTTTCTAATGCTTCTTATTTGCTTTCGTATGATCCTATGAGAATGGAAATAATTCCAGTACTTTATTACCAATCTCCATCCATTCATTCAATCACCCATCCATCTTTACCCTCCTTCCTAGTTCTATGATTTGGTATGCATGCATGGTGATATTTGTATTGTATATAATTTACTATACACTTAATAGTAGATTTTCTTGTTTTAAATGTTACAGGTAGAAGAAAACAAATGTAATGAGGGCTGTAGCTTATAAACAGATGTACAATATCCATGTTCATAGGAATATAGAAAGTATAATGGCATTTATTATCTAGTCAGTCACTTAAGAGGATGGCACAATATATACCATTCTGAATGCCAAGGAACAATGAAAATCTTAAATCTCTTTCAATGTCATGGGAACACAATTGTCACTTGTCATTACTGTGCATCTCTCTATTTCTTCATATAGCCTAAACTGCCTATTCTTCCATAATTCAACACATTTAATAATGCAGAAAATCAATTAATATTTACTGACCTGTCTCTGCTTCTCCGTGATGGGAACGCAGCATTACAGCCAGCCACTGTGCAGACATGCATCTCTTTTAAATGAACGTTTCTGTAGTGAAGTTTCACACTGTAGGAACTCTTGAAACTTTTCTTGCAAACATAGCAGATCTTGGGGTCTGGGCTGGAGCACATTTCACCTTCTGGGGAGAACTTCTGAGGGCTGGTGTAGTTGAATGTGGAAGCAAAACTTTCATGAAGAGCAGCCATACTGGCACTGCCTCCATTGTACAGTCCATATTGGCTCATATAGAACATATCATATGTAGGGTCTGTATACTCTTCCTTCACCTTAATGACATCCTGATTGGAAGAGTCATTGTGGTTTTCATCTGGTTGGTCACTGTGCATCATAGATTTTTCACCCGGTTCGTGGAGGCGATCATCGCCTTCCAGGGATTCTTCACATAATTTGGGTTCTGATGACTCTGACTCATTTTCATAGTCTCTCTCATGCTCCTGGTCTTCTGATGTCATGCTGTCTGCCCTTCTTATGTCTGGTCTGGACATACATCTGCTTCTGTCACTTTTGGAAAAGTCTTTCACAGACAGGCCTGGGCTCATTTCCTCCTGAGAATGGCAGTGATTGTCATGACCAATGTCATTCACCATCGTGCTCCTGTCATTCACCTCTTCATCTTCATCATCAAACTCATCAGCAGTGTCAATAACTTCCTTCTCAATTTTAACTGGCATGCTTGACTTCCTTGGCTTCTTCTTGGGGGCAAGGTCTGCATTGGGCTCTGGGGTGGGCATCAACACTGAAGGTACCGATGACTCCGAAGGAGGAGGGGGATGCTGCTCCATGCCACTGACAGCTGGTATTATGGGACTGGTCGGGAGTGAGGTTGGAGGACTCACCATCTCTCCAGGAGTAAGTAAATTTCTGTAAAAAGGAGGAACAGGTTGGACAGTCTTTAAAGCTGGGAAGACCAGCTGACTGGGAAGAGGGTTCTGTAGTACCGGGTCTAGAGGGGGAGTGGTAAACCCCATCGGTGGACGCCCAGGGCTCGTTAAAGTTAGGTTGGATTTCGTACTTGCTATGACAGGAGTGGCAGCACCTGATGTAGCACGAATTAGATCTTTGTCACGGTTATTCCTTAGCATAGGCATGTGGAGGCGGGGATTTGGGTTAGCACTGTGGCGATTACGGCTTCTGAGAGAGCTGAAGACCATATTGCAGCCTTCAATAGTGCATCGATGCTTGATTTTCAGGTGCACAGCATTGTAGTGGATTTTAAGAGTACCTTTGTCGTAGAAGGTTTTGCCACATGCATTGCAAAACACTCTTCCTTTCCTGGAGGCTGACCCCATTCTCCTCATTCTGTGAATTCGGAATGAGCTTTTTGTGTGTTCTGTTTTCGATAAATCATTGACTGGCGTAGGTGTTTGAACAGGGGAGACGCAGGCTGGCTCAGTTTTGGGCTCCACATTTGTGATGCTGGTCAAAGCATTTCTGCTGGATGCTTGCTCATTCTTGAAAGGCGTAGGGGACACTTCAGATTCGCTACTCTCATTATATTCATTTTGGGTTGTAAGGCTTGGTTCACGGAGCCTCATTGTTGGCTGTTCCAGCAGAAGACCATTTGGAGGCAGCCCCAGCAGTGGAGCAGAGACTGGATTTATGTACTGGAATGGAAGCAGGAATGCAAGGCTATTCGGGATGTTTTCAAAATGATGAATGCTGGAAGGATTGCTATTCTCCAGGTGAGCGAGGAGACTTGGGCTCCTGGTGCGATTATTGCTTTCAATAAAAGTCCTTATATCTGAATCTGTCTTTGAAGATGGCACAGCCACAGCCTGCCCTTCTTTTTCTTGAATTGCCATCAGCTCCACGATAGATTTAGTTTCTCCAAATCTCAGGAACTGCTGAAGGGTAATGATCTCTTCTTCCCTGGACATGATGGCCCAGCGGTCCAGCACCTTGCCTGCAGCATCCTAGAGGCCATATCAAAGAAACAACAAAGACAAAACACAAAGAAAAGCTTATTGATTCTGCATAATTATTGAAGAAGGTGCTCTGCTGTCTGAACATGAAACACTAAGCTCAAAAAACAAGATGCAAACAGTGTTAATAGAACATGAGCAAACCATACAAACTTTCCACTCATGCAAATACTGTAATTAGAGTCACAGTTAGAAAACCAGATTAAGTTTAATAGTGCTACAGTACACAAAATGTAGACCCCAGGACTCTGTGATCTAAAATGCTTTCAGTACTTTTATTTTAACAACAGTGATCTCTGTACTGTTTAGAATTATTAGTAAAACAAGAACTGTTGCTGGGCGCACAACTGTACAATACAAAAAATTGTACCTTAATCACTATTAAATGGTAACACTATTAGAAAGAGCTAAATAAATACAATTGATATCTTTGCTCCTTAAATACAATAATAAAAATAAATAAGACTGAAGCCATTTATAGGGCATTTCACAAGAAACTTTGATGGAAGGCAAAATGTCTTGAACACAGGCACATAACACTTGTACCTCAATCCCTTTTTCCTGGACTATTACTGGCAATTGATTGCAAGTTTGCAATCTTGATATGGTTTAGATTTGAGAGATTACATTTTTTGTAGCCTTGTTATAAATGACAGTTAAAAATATGTAAAAAGTAAGGATCTGATGGATGTAGATAGCATAAATGTGTAAAAATGTTGTCTCTTAACATTGCCTTCTGATAGCAAGGGAAAAATCCAGAGAGAATACACATCAGTAATCACTAGACTATCTGTTGTTAAATATACATTAAAAAGCATTTCACACTTTCATTTTTGCTAGTAAGCATGAGATTTGCCTGAAGGTAGGACTTAAAAATTCTGCAGTGTAATGTCAGGCAATCCATTCCAGCAAGTATTGATAAAAACATATTAAAATACTTATATAATGAATACATCATTTTATTGGCATCTCTCCTTTTGGGCAAATGCTGGACATAACATTAGCACACTACTATAACCAACAAGAAATGTGGAAGGCCATCAAACCAAAATTATTCCAAAGCTTCCTCATGCATTAAACAGTTTGAAAGCCTTACAAGACACACCACCATACTGCCTCTGCTATTTTTATATCTTGAATCTCAGGTTCAGAACCTTACCTGAAGACTTGGACTACATTCTATTGCAAAAACCATTAACTCTTGTTTGATTATGAAGTCTGAAAATACCTTTCTTCCCCCCAGCCCCTTTATCCCCTGGATTTATTTTTTAATTTATTAAAATAATTAATTATTTTCAGAATTCAGATGATTGATTCTTCTCTTCCCTCACGTTTCCTAGTACCAGTTCCCAGTACCAAAAATACAATTTTGCAATGTCAAATACTAAAGTATACATTTAATTGATTAGTGTTAGTTTTATTATTTCAGTTCAAATATATACAGTTCAGTTCACCTCTCTGGGTATAAAGTTAATGTTGAAGATTAATGACATGTATGTTTCAGTACCTTAGATAAAACTACAAAATCTTTAGAAATGCTTCACACATGAACATTTACAATCAAACCCTGAAAGACAGAAATCCTCAACAGCTATTAACTCAGAAAATCTTACCCAGTTGACCCAGCTGGAAAGCCTCAAAACCTATTTATGTGTAGAAAATATTCAGTCTGTATTTACGATGATGAACAAAACATCATGGTGCAGATGCTGGTGTTGATTTGCAGCATTAGTATGGAAATGTGTTCACCCTTGAACACCCCTAAGCACAGTGGACATCTCTGATTTGTGTGTCCTTACAGTTCTTGATGTAGCAGTATTTTACAGGCAGTCATAAATCATCCAGATCATCAAATATCATCCCCATCAAGAAAAATAAGTGAAAAAAATCAAAACCTAAATGGGATGAGGGGTGAGAGAAAAAAAACACCAATGCCATAAAAAAATTAAAGGACAGGTTCATATTTTAAAGCTCCAATATTGTATTTGGTTTTTTCCACCCAAATAACTTTAGCTACTCTCGTCTTGGGTAAGATCTAAAGTTTCTTACATCTACTTCAACAACTTCCAGCCAACCACAGCAGTTCAACATATGGGTAATTCCTACATGGAACTGCAAAGCCAGATTTGAATCAGATTTTGATCTCCAGGCCTTCACTGCCATATCTGACCTCATCTATATGCACACATTTCCCATCCCAAATCACAAACAGCAATTCCTTCTAACTATCCCATAGTTTAAAGAGGGAAATAGCATTGTCTAATTTACACTGCTTACCTGTATTGAATTAGGATTCCTGTCTGCAGCCAGCTGCAGGCTGCTTTGTAATGTACTAGCGCTACATACTATTTTGTTTTTAATTTGAAAATCCAGCTTATGTAACAGATGGGTGCTTTACAAAAACCGATATATAAGTAATTAAAAGTTAATCACAGCTCGCACAACAATAACTCATGAGAATAGTAGGTAGAGATCCTGTAAGAGACTCCCACGTGTAAGGGGAAGGTGGTGTCGTGTCACACAGTTCCTCCCTGATGGCAGCACAGCCTGCTCTCTGCATGTACAGAACAGGCAGGAAAGCCTCCACATGCAGGGGTTCCCTGTGTGCTTTCAGAGAATTATTTCACATCTTAACTGAGCAAAGCTGGCACTTAGCTACACGAGCTACCTCTTGATGAGATGCCACCACCCTTTGTTTCATTTTGTTTACGAATTTACAATGAGGAGCACCAGACCTTTAGCAGCTGCTAAGTCCTACTGATCAGAGAAACTGAAAATCGAGGGTGTGATAGTCATGGGGTTACCCTCACTGTCACAGAAAAAGCAGGGAACCAGAAAGTTGCTTTTAAATAATCCTTGTCTACTCTTACTAGTTATATAAAGCTTTATCTTGTTAATTTTCAGCAAGAAGTTTTCTGACCCTTTTCGCCCAACAAATTAAAGAGAAATATGCAGATGCCTATATTCCATAAAACCCTCACTGCTTATGGATACTGTCTAGCATATGCTTCAATATTTACACAGTGAAAGCTTTCCATAAATCATTGTAAGCATGTATTATGCAAAACTAGATAAAGAGTGAATAGGAATGTCATTTTTTGATAAAACTTAAAATTAACAAAAAATCTAACCATTATCCCATTTGAATTTAGCTATAACTAGCTAGGGATCTTTCTGTATATGGTAATACTTGATTAGAGGTTCAAGTCCTTTCTTACATGTAATCGATTTCTTGTTTCTTACAATCTCTCATGCTAAATTTTCTCCCTGAAGCCATTAAAGCATATCAACATTTAAATACTTCATGACAAAAGGTTCCAATTTATATTACTTTTTTCAGCTCACAACTGATTAAGCCAAGCCTCCAGTGACAATGTGTACAAGGAAGTCAGTGAGTACAGAGATACCACTGCATGCACACAACTCTAAGCCAGGCAGGAGACTAGTAAGCCCAATCTGTACAGCACACACTGATGATCTTTCTTCTTTGTCCAAACAGCCTTGCTTTGATGATTAATTTAATCAATTTTATTTTGTTTTGTTTTATTTTTTTTTATTTATTTATTAAATTTTATTTTACTGTGTGGATCTCTTTTTCACCATTTCAGATGCAGAAAATCTTTTAATCTTGAAACTATATTAAACTGACCTCCAAGGATCCAAGACATAACCCATAATCTTATCTAACTCTAACCACACAGTCAAGCCTATTATTTGAATAAACAGATCCGCATACACACATATGACATTAGATCTGTAAAGTAATCTCATGGTTTATTACCCTGAACCTGCATCCTGAATTTTGCTGACCATATGTTAGGAAGAGAGATGTGGGTCAGGATATGTTAGGGTACATCTTGTCTTAAACTCCTGGGTCAAGAAGAACACATGGTGGTATCAAGATGATTATCTTGAATGACACAAACAGGCTACAATAGAGGATGGAAGCAAAAATCCCTCTAATTTTTAGAAGTTTAACTAGGGAGGATTGCGAAGGTGAGTCTTCATTTCCCAAAGGCCTTTATCCTTTAAATCTTTCAATTCAGCTTTAAAACCTTCCAATTTAAAAATTTCCTATTTAGAAAATAAGGGCAGTCTACACAAGCATACACTGTAAACATACACTGGAAACCTTGAACTTTTGTTATGAAATCAATTATTTTAAATTCTAATTTTTTGTGAGAAGCTCCCTGTGACTGCATTACAGGCAGAAATTTTATATGTCTACACACTGTGTATATATACACAACACTGACTTTTTGCAGTTCTATCTTACTGATTCACTTCTTAGGATAGGAAAAATGTATATGTACACCTGACTGGATACACAGCAAGAGATGCTTCTACAAGGCTGAGATTAATAGAAAGGCTTAAAAATAGATTGCTTCTAAAACTAGCTTTATGTTCTGAGAGACACTCAAGGATTATTTTCAGGCACTAGTGTGATAACTTCTGAGAATCAGTCAAAGTTATACAGAAAAAGAAATAATTTCTAGGCTTCATATTTTAGTAAGTTTGCATATGCACCGAAACTGTGGCTTTTGATGATTATCAGTTAAGTTTCCTTGTTATTGTAAAATATTACACAGATACATATTTGATTAAATAATTAGTCTAGCTCAGGGTTCATCACAAATTTTTCTGCTATAAGCTCTTCTTCTTCTACGTATTTTCTAGCTGAACTCAAAGAAACATTTTGAATGCGGCTGTAACAGTTGGAAAGCAGACTGAAATAGATTAATTTGGTCATACTATAATTGCACAGGATGGTTTTAATTAGGGTGTAGACAGAATAAAAAAAAAAAGCAACATTTGTTTCTAATAAAGAAAAGCCTTCATAATTTCCATGATTTAGGGTTTGTTGTTTTTGATTGGCTGAATTTCCCAGAAGTATCTCTTTGCTTCACAATTAAATTTCAAGCTGTTACACTCTGGGTAGTCCTACTACTCCTGGGGTAAGAGTTACCAAAACTGTGCAGCAGCACACCGACTCACAATAGTACAGATGAGACAATGTGCAACATCTCTAACTCATTTTGGCTAACTCCGATTGATTTCAGTATGACCAAAGTAAGCCTTTTATCTAGTTTTCCACAGAAATATACACTCATACATGCAATCAGATACTCATTTTCCTCATAGAAGTTTTTACCATGCTGAATCTCAATCACCTTTGCTCCTGTAAGCATAAAGAAAAGATGTGCATACTTGCTCACTGTGATTTTACATGTGCCACTAATATGCACACTAAATCTGCAAAGAGGCATGGTTGAAATTTTTTCCCCTCAGCTGTCACTTCTCATCCACCTCCCGCCAGCCTCGCTTCACCAACGGAAACCATATGAAAAAATGCATGTTTAAGTGTCAGCAGTCCTTTGCTTGAGTTATACTACTGCAGCAGGAACAAACAGTGCTGCACTACTGAGTTCAGTCAATAATGGAAATCTTTATCTTTTGACTTCACTGCAGCCTCCATTCTGCTAGAACTGATAGATATTCTTTCCTCCTGGCACCCCCTTTTTCTTACTACTTGTTTGCCTTGCCCCCAAGACACAGGGTAGGCATGAGGACAGCTGCATGCTACCAGAGAAGAGAAAGTGGCTGTCTCCCCTCAAATTATCACTGAGGATGACAGTGGCAGTGTGTGTTCAAATGAAGAGTAGCATGAAGGAGACTTTATTTACTTACTTACATACATATTACTTATACACATACATCTTACTTTGCTGCCAGGTTTGTAACGGTACTTACCCTGCTTCTTCTTTCTTCTCCACATATCTTTATGCATTCAGCAGCAAAAGATTTTGTGTTTTGACCAAAAGGACCCCCAAAGACCTTTGCAAACTTTATGAACTGATATTGTAGATACTGGGGCAAATCTGGCTGCACTTTAGAATAATTGCACCATAAACTTGGAGAAATTCCACAGACCACGCTGGAAAGTAATTTTGACCTAACTTAGCCCTTAAACATGATGTGGAGCAAAATCTGTGTGAATATATATTGGGGACGTACCACCACGGTGGAGCACAGCAGCTATGTAACAACGCACAGGAGCACTGCTCAACGGTTTTGGAGTGAAAGTGAGGAACACCATGTCCTGCTGAAACTGCAGATGAAACATAAGGCAGTGGAATGCAATAACCGCAGCGGAAACCTGGCCAGGACACCGCCGTTAACCACCCACACTCTTGCTTAATAGCCTTCAGGGTCTTTATTGACCAGAAGTATGCAGGTCTTCTGTTTCATATCTTATCCCAAAGATGCATGCCAGGAGTGCAGACCTCTCCCTGCACAAGAAACCTGCTGGGGTGCTGGTTCTGGACTAGGCTGCATGGAGTGGTATGAATACACTGGATCCTGAACACATGACTCCTTTTGGGGAATGAGCTTCCTCATAGTGTATCCCAAACACAGCATGCCTTTCTATTTTTTTTTTATTCATCAACCTTAAAATGCCTTGAAAGCATTGCCTTGAAAGAGGATGAGACTGTCATTTGTCAACTATAAAGCAGCCACGTGGATGGGGGCAATGTCTCTTACTGATTTCAGAAAAGACGCAGTAATTTGAACTCTTTTCCCTGTGTATTCACCTGTGAAATTCCAGTGAAACTATTAGGATGCAAGGGCACTAGTTTTAAGCATTTTGTCTGATTTTTTAAACATATTGTTTGACTTTTGATAAAATATTCTTTGTTATGGATGATTATGGGCCAGATAATATGTATATATGTATAATTTACAATACAGTGACTAATTTTTTTTCCTGAATAACACTGCACACAGTATTTTTATTTTATTTTTAAAAATCACTGTGGGGTTACAGTGTATTTAACCACAACAGATTGAGTTTATTTAATCATAGCAACTACATCAAGTTTCTTTGTATTTGGGTGCTAGACAAGTTTTTTTTTCATAGCAGATGTTTGTCCATACTTAGAGGAAAAAATCTAAGCACAACCAGAGTGTGATATGCTTCTTGCATTTACTAGTTTTTGCAGTGTATAACTGCTGTGGTTTAACCCCAGCTGGCCCACAGCACCACACAGCTGCTCACTCACTATTCCCTCTGGCCCCTATGGGTAGGAGAATTGGAGAGGAAAGGTAAACCTTCTGGATTGAGACAAGAACAGTTTCATAACTGAAATAAAAAAAAATACTAATATTACTGGAAATGAAAAGGAAAGAGGAATAAAACCCAAGAGAAAGAAGTGATGCACAATAAAATTTCTCACTGCCTGCTGACTGATACCCAGATGGTCCCCAGGCAGTGACTGGCCTCTCCCAGCCAACTGCCCCCTAGTTTATATATTGGGCATGATGTTCAAGGGCATAGAACAGGCCAGTTCAGGCCACCTGTCCTCGTCATGCTTTCTCACAGCTTCTTGTGCTCCTGATTGCTGGCAGTGAATGAGACACTGAGAAACTCCTGGGTTTAGGGTAAGCACTACTTAGCAAAAACTAGAAATCACTGTTATTCAAAGGATTCTCATACGAAATAAAAAAAAAACAGCACTGCACTATCTACTAAGAAGAAAGTTAACTCTATCCCAGCCAAAGCCAGTACAAAGTAGTATGACGTAAACAAAATTTGTTTTGATTTGCAACCATTGTGTTGGTGACAAGTGTTAAAAGGCAAAAGAGGCCGCTATTTGATAGCAGAAGAACTCCTGCTAGCATGGTTACAAATTGATGCTTTAAGATTTAAGAAGATCCAAAGCAATGGTTTAGCAGTTCTCCTTATCTCATTTATTCTGAAGTACTAGGGGCATTTCCCAAATATTTTGTCCTTCTCACCCAAGAACTGCACAAATTTTCAAATGCCAACATTTGTTCTCTTTACCATCTGTTCTGGTTGAGATGTCCAAAAGACTTTTGGAAATGAGAAGTTAATGTGAGGTGAATATATACTTTATGATATCTGCCCACAAAAATATTTTTAATGCACACTAAAGGGGAAGCATTTGTTCTCAACATTCCTGAAATGGTAAAATATCATGACTTTATTGAAATTATTTATTCAAATTTCTTAAAAGGCTTTGGAATCCATAACCTTGGACCCAAAGTACAGAGAATATTTTGACACCTTTGCTTCTCTACAACCTGCTAGAGTGGAAAATTCATTGAAGTGTCTGAAAGAAGCTTTGCCACTAATTTGTGGCAAGTAACAGCGTGTTTGTCCTTAGGCCAACATGGCTACTAGAGGTAATTAAATCACCAAGCACACGGTGTGTATGTGTAAAATTTAGAGTGCATGAGGCGCCATGGGCACTTTTCAGATAGCATGTAAACAGAGACATGAACCTGGTAAGCCACTGAAATAATTTCAGCTACAAAATAATTTTAAAACAATTTTGCATGTAAGTGGGTTGGAAATAACCATCATGCATACAATAACAATGATTGATTTTTATTCTCACTTTCAACATTTTTGCATATATATTTGCCAATTTTGGTATAGCACATAAAAAAAAAAAGCCTTGATACTATCAGTCACCAAAAATCACTTGTGTTTTTACTTTTTGGTGCTAGTGCTGCAAAACTCACTGAGAAGTAAAGCCATATTTTCTATGGTTTTCTGTGCTCTGGCAGTCTTTCAGTAAACATAGGAAGCACTTTCTGAACCTCAGTTTCACTAACAGAAACAACAACACATAATTTTTATGAGAAACAGGAAATATTCACAAAGAACACTCATAAGGTATTGTATTTGCAATACACACAGCCACAAGAGACACCCAACCTCTCTTCAGCCAAGACTTTTCTCAATGCACTGTGTAACAATATAAAAAAATAGTGTCTGATATCCTTGTTCTACTAACATGGACAGCACCAAATGCAGGGCAAGACATCTAACCAGTCAAGCTAAATCAAATTATCACATAGTCCTTCCCTCACTTTAAATCTAAAGTCACTAAAGCCATAAACTAACTTGAAAACATAACTAACAAAAGCTGAGTCTTTCTGGGCTTGTCAGTAAAACTTTCAAGTCAGTAAGAAATTTGCGTAACCAGGAGCATTGTAAGGAATTGAGAAGATGCCCAAGGCCATAAACACTGGAATGAAAGTGCCAATGAGTTATACTCATAAATTGGATTTCATTACATGCTTGGTTTTCTGATTGAACCCAAATTGTGTCTCAATAAGGGGATTCAGCTGTACTATATGCAGGATATATGAATGGCAGCAGAATCAGGAGATTGATTTCCATCTTTACTATTCATTAGGGGACTATGCATTATTACTTGCAATATATACTACAAGATCTTAATGAGGCTTTTTTTCTTTTATTGCTTACCGAAAAAATTTATACCCATAAAACACAGGTGTGTCATAGGTGGCAATATGATGCAAAAGGGAGACAGCAGGGTGCAGAAGTGACACCAAAAAGGCAAAGGTCACTCAAATATAAAAGGGCATGAAGCAAGCTATCAGTTTGAACCTATCAGAGGCAGTGAAATGCAAGAGAAAGCGGGGAAATTATATTGCAGTGTACAAAGTAATAATAACTGTGCCTTCATGTCTTAATACCCTCTTGTCCCAGCAGTCCTGACTTTCTAGGCAGCCCACTTCTCCACATTAACAGTAGTCATTTGGAGAGCAGCAAACGTGCCATTAGAAGCACTTTTACAAGTGTATATTCATCCACCAATTAGCTTAATGTGGCTGCTTTCTGCATATTTTCTATCCAGGCTTGCACAAATCTTATTAATATTTCCCCCTAGCGCTTTGACAGATTACCTTGTCATTATGCATCCTGGAGCCTTTTAAACAATATGGGTAAACTACTGTTTGCGAGGTTAATGACAATTATCCCCTAATTACTGCATAAGTCACTCAGTCCACTTTATCTCATAGGCAGGGTTCTGCTCTGTGTATCTGCCATTGTGTCACTGTAAATGAATCTTGTATAGCTATGTTTATCTGTCGTTGCCTTGTAAATTACGCTGACAGAAGAATGAACAAATTACTGTGTATCATTACTTAAATACAGCTTCTGATAAAAAAATGTCCCACAAGCACAGCACTTGAATTTTATCCTGATCACAATTAGTAAGCACATATTGAATGTTTTGGGAGATACACATTGATGTGGGTAGGACACAGTGGTGGAAGAATGTTCTGAAGGGCTAAGTCTAAGGGCATTAAAACAGAAGACCTATAGAAAGCTACACTACTAGTCATTTGATGATTACCTCCTGAGAACTCTTCTGTTAATTTAACAGTTGATAGATGAGCCAGTGATATTTTCTAAACAATCTCATATTCAGAGCTGTGCTGAATTCCACAATTTCTATTTCTATTGTTTCTGACCACAGCCACATGGGACACTTTTTTAGCTGAAAAATCCAAATAAATTTGGAAGAGAAGTAGCATTCATAAAACCACAAGCAAAGCTAATTTAATGCATGCATTTCAGAACAATATCTGGAGATGAATGGAGAATTGGCAAATACCAGCTTCCTTGTATATTCCATTTGTCTGAGGCAACTTCAATGTCACAGTTAAAAGTACTCTACTGGTAGGACATCACTGTGACAGATAGGTTCTGCTTTGAGAAAGAAGATTGAAGTTGTTATTGTGCTCGATCCCTGCTTTCACCAAAGACATCTCATCTTCAACCAGAAGTGCCTACATAGTCAGTGCTCAGAGACAAAACTAGCCACGGTAAAGAACATTAAAACAACAGTTGCTTTAAAAAAAAATTATGCTCCCTATATTGGTCTTGGGAGGGTACCCTATTCATAGTCCTAGGTGTGGGAGTCCAGGGTGTTCCCCTGGCTTCCCTGGGTGCTTCTAGACCCCTCTGGCAGGGGAGTCAGAGACCCTGGCATGGTGCCCAGGGGTCCTGGGGGCTGGACTTGGATCCCTGGAGAAATTTGCCAACTTTGCAGGAAGTATTACAAGTCACAAAAACAAGTAGAGTATAAATTAAACTGTTAGAAACTAGAAAAAGTGAATTTTTAGAAATGTTTATATTAGAGGGCTAACATGAAGGATTTTGGGCATGGTACTTCTCTTCCTTCTTCTTCTTTAAGCCATCCATGTTGAGTGCCACCCCTGGCATCCTTTGATTGGACGGGGACAAAGTTAGACAGTGTAATAAAATTGTAATGTATTGGAAAATAATTGTAAATATTAGGTATGTAGTTTAGAGTATAAAAGATAAGCCCGGCCCAGAGTCGAGGTATTCTGCCCTGGACAACAAGCTGAACAGACTGCTGTCAGCTAAAGAAAAATTCCTTACATAAGAAACAATAAACAGCCATGGAAAACCCTGAAAAACAGCCTTCAGCATTTTCTTCGGCGCTGGGGGCTGTGAAAAACCTGGACTTTAAACATGTCCTGCTGTGGGGATCTCAGGATCAGAAGACCCCACAGACAGTGACACTAGGAACCACAGTCCTTTGCAAGCAGTACAGCAAAGATAGTGCAGTTCCACTCTGTCTTGGGATGCGTGTTGGTTTCACGTGCTCAGGGAAGGCACCATGAGGCTGGGGAGTGAGAGGGACTCTCTCATCTCTGGGAGCTTCCCCTGTGGGCTGCTGGCACCAATCAGAGAGCTGATTTGGTGATGGACAGCTCGGGAAACCAATGAAAAGTTATTTCGCTTTCACAAATCACCGTGGATCAACCTAACTCCCTCTCTTTCGGTTTCCGGCTCCGGGGGAGGGTGGGTGGCCTCCGGCTGGGGCACCAGCTCCCCCTCCGGGCCCAGCTCCGGGCTCGGCGGGAGAGCCTGGTCCGGCACCAGCTCTGTGGGGAGCTCCTGGCCCGGCCCAGGCTTGGCTCGGCGGGGCCGTGGCTCGGCCGCATGGCTCCTGGCCACGTGGTCCCGGCCCCCCCCCCACTCGGCTGCATGGCTGGGCGGCCCCGGCCCTGGCCTGGTGGCCCCAGCTCTGCATGGCATCGGCACTGGCCGCATGGCCCCGGCACCGGCTCTGCACACGGCAGAAGAGGCCTTCAGCTGCCCATGTGTTTTCTTTACGATCTGGATACAATTTTAACTTCTTAATGCTTGGATAAGATTCCTGAGCTCCCCTGACTGAGAAGAAATAAAGCATGGAGACTACA
>JAODKT010001744.1:28101554-28114307 GCA_027576195.1 Cossypha heuglini
AAGCTTCTTGGTTTTGATTTTTTATATAAAAACCAAAAGATGACAAGGTTATGGCATATACAAAATTAAGGCCACAGCCATGATGATGCAAATATTTTATACCCCGTTTATTTACTGAACTCTACAGTGAGACTGAAATAAATTATTAAAATAAAATTTATTCTGATATATATATACACACACATATGTATATATACATACATATATATATATGTATATATATATAATTTTATTTGCAAACACAATCCTGAGTCTGCATTCTGAAACCCAGAGCATTAACAGGTTCCACTTCAGATCTGAAATGTCCATTTCAAAGTAAAACAAGGAATAGTCTGGATGGCAACATGCAAACCACTGTAAATGCTTAGATGGAGCCAAATGCATTGTAAATTGCACTGTGGAGTGAAGAGAAAGTATCATGATGTACAGAACCAAACAAATCTCTCAGTAATCACAGACTCCCTCAGCTGTTCCTAAGTGATGACAACGTTTGAATTGAAATTGTTTAAACAGTTTAGTGAAGGATGTAAGACTCTCTATTTCATTGTTCTCTGGCAGACCAACTGAGCTTGGCTCAAGTATGATAGTAACACAGAAAATTTTGTATATTCAGTCCATATTCCTGCAATCTTTAAAAGAGGTAAATGGAAACTGAAGATTACAAGCCAATGTCCGTTTTGCCCACATAGGACAAAAAGGTCAGATCTCTATAGGCATTTGTAAAACTCACAGTAAACTTTTATAATTTGTAAGCATTTTAAAGCTTATACCTGTATGTCTTGCATTCCTCTTAGCAAAAAATTATTGCTGCCAAGCCATTAGAAATACAACATAGTATTGTTATGTGATCAATTCCCAGAATTTTTTTCTCAACATTTTTCTTAAGTGAACTACAGTAATTAATTCAATTTGGTAGAGCTAAACAAACAAGGTTACCTATAACATGGTTGTCTCAAACCACATGAGTTTTAAGGAGGGGACTGCACCTTCAAAAGTCCATTAATCACATCAAATTACTATGCAGGATTCACCATAGGCACATCACAGCAGTGTGAGCATGTTTAGACAATTACATTGTGGTACACTCATAGCAGCAAGGACATAGCAAACAGCAGCAGCAGTAGGCCAGAACATGCAGAAATGTGTGGCTTACACTTGCCCTTTCACTGATCTGAGCAAGTGAAAAGCACTGAATTTACACAAAGAAGGCACTATTGGTTCTGCATGACTTATGAACAACCTTTAACACAAGATGTAGTCAAATCAAGTTAAAGCCAAGCTTCCTTTTTCCTTAAAAACACAGTTTCTACAACTACACAGTTGTAGAAAATAACAGAGGCAGACATAAGCACACATAGAAATAAGCTATGTTTTCATAGAAACAGGACAGGTGAGGTTTGGAAAGAGGAAGTAAAAAGCTGTGTGTGAGAATTTGGAGAGAAGATAAAGTAATATCAAGTTCCCTTTGCAATCAGTTTGGGGGGTTTTTTTGGTGGGTTTTTTTTGTTTGTTTTTTTGTTTTTTGTTTTTTTTTTTTTGTTTCTTTTTTTTTTTTTTCTATTTTTCAACCAGAGTAGCAAGCGCTGCGGCAGAAGAGCACCCACCTATGGTACAACTATCAATAAGTGAACACAGACTGGGCTGATGCCAGAACAGTAAAAGCAGCACTCAATTTTTATTTTTTAAGCACTTTGTATTGTACAGAGCCCTTTAGGAAGATTGATTTCCATAAAGCCTCATTTCCATCTCAAGATACTGATGATGTAATAAACCACAAGAGTTTCTCCACTCAAAATCGTGCAGTGGAATTTCAGACTCACCACAACAAACCCGCGTATTAGCCAGGGCTTAAGGAATACAGGCATGTACTGCAAGGCACAGTGTTAGGTCAGCCACAGGATCGAAGAGCAATAAACTTAGACAACAGTGTCTAGCTTTAAAATAATTTTGTATATATGCATATACACACATTTCATGCATTTTGCCTACATTTTCTAGACAATACTATCTATTATTTGACATTTTTTTATTATCACATCATCTTTACTGGCCAGTCAAAGAATGTAAGGCAGAATTTCCTGGAAGAATTATAATTTTTTCTTAGACTTTACTACGTATGGATGCTTTGGTGCTTGTTTGTAGGGTATATAGTGAATTTTGATAGTGTTCTTCCATCCCTTCATTTATCTAGCTTGTATTTTGCCTTGTAATTTGACTGCTATTATGCTTGGAGTTAAAAAAAAGTCCTTTTCCTGTCTTGTCCCATACACAGCTTTGAAGCAAGACAAAACTAATTGACAAAAGAAGGGAGAGAGAAGGGGCGATGAGATATTATGCCATGTTTAAGATAAACTGAAGAGAAAATACAAGAGTCACAATCATGTATTGTGAAATTAATTAGTGTCGGTAAGATGGTATCGTAAGAAGAACCAGTCTCATTTGGAGTACAAGGATAGAACTCACGGCACTTGAACAGACACCCCAGAACTCGCTCTCTAATGACTCCTTCCTCTGAACCCAATCAATACATAAAAGCTGTTGTCTTAGTTTTCAAAAAATATACTTTTCAAAGCTGGTGATGAAGCCCCAGTGACGAACCGCTCAGCATAAGTACGTAAGTGTCCCCTGAACCTCAGGTGTAGCAGCTTGTCAGGAATGCAGATGCTAGTGACATCTGCCTCACTAGGGACTGAGCGCTCCACTGATTCAATAAGGCTACACAAGTGCAACAGGCCTTGATGTCAGTTACATGGTTTTACATACCCACCATGTCAGTGGTTCTCAGCCTCCCTGGGAATTTATTCAGATATAAGTGTATTCAGCCCATAACAATGTCTTCTACCTGCCAGAGAGCTAGAAATATTCCCACCTTTTATGAATCTACAGTGCATGACTGCTGGTATATTACATGTTGGGCGGGGGAGGGAGAAAGAGACAGAGAGAAGAGAGAAAAGGAAAGAAAAAGAGAAGGGGAAAGGACAGAGAGAAAGGAGGGAGGAAGCAAAAGAAAACCAGAGAGAAATAGTGTGAAAAAGAGAGAAAGTGGAGAGGGAGAGGACACTTTTCTAGATTTGTTTTTCCATCTCCTTTATCTATTTCTCTAAGAATAAATTCACTTACATATGTAACAACATTTGTCCAAACAGTGATTCAAAGTGTTGGAAGCATAAAAAACCAGCTATCACAGTGCTTAACCCATTCACTATCTTTTCTCTTTTGTTTAAAAGAGAGCATACTGAAAATTCCAAATTTCAAAAATTCAAATTTCTTGCATGTAATTTAAGCACCCAATGCAACTTCTTGCTGATATAAAACTGCTAACAGTGGCTTATGCAACCAAATGTGACCCAAATCAGTTAATTTGTAGCTGCAGACATAAAATAAAGACATTAGTTAGGAAAGACATGAGTTCTGGTATCAGATTAGATTTCTATACACTTTGCATGGTGAGGCTGGGTATCAATAGGAAACATGCTAATGGCATTAGTGGCCTAAAATGTCCTTTACCCACTATTGACTGATAATTAATATACAGAGTTTTCACCGTGTTACAGTCTCTTCTTTTTCTGCAGGTTTAATTCTAATGGTATTGTCAGTAACAAAGACTATCAAAGTGCGTTATTAAGAGATTTTTATTTTTTTCTTAAAATCACTATATATCTATGATGCAATATACAATTATTCTGGAATAATCTTATTTAGCCAAAAATATACCTTTTGTCATTAACACTCCATCAGATACTGATACAATGAGGCATTCAAGCATATTGACTGTTACTATTCACAATAGGGAGATAAACTAAAAATAAGTCCTACTTTCAAGTAATAGCTGTAAAGCAGTCCTCACACAGCCAGTCACCTCAAATCATTTAATAATTAAGAAACACTGCAATTTTTTGCAAACATTTTACCAAAAACTCTCACAAAATTGTACAATATTTCCAGTATCAATACAGATAACTTGTTAGTAGTGCAGAAATCTGGAATGCTTAGCAATACAATAGGAATTAAATATTTTGGTATTGGATCTCATGCATACACACCAAGACCTAAGTGTGGAAATACAGTGGCAACCATAAATGCTTATTATTAGAAAGATTATGTGGCAAGTGGCACAGGAGTTAAAAATTCAACACTTTGAAAATAAAAGGAAAATAGCAATCTACTGTCAAAATGATGTAACATGAAAGAATTTTGTCTGGTTTTTATGAGTTTTGCTGACCACAGTTTTGAGGGGATAGATGCTTTTCTTCTTATTCACTGGTGACTGCATGTAGCATGTGTAAAGCCAATGACAGCATGAGAGTTACAAGTGTGCAGAGAAGGGGGGCAGCAGGAGCTCTCCTTCCTATAAACTCCATGTGGGAGGAGTTAGGGAGAACTGAGAGTCACTCAAAGACATACTCATGTTAGAAATCTAAAATGGCAAAAGTGTTCTTTGAAAGCCCATCTCAAGGTGAGATCCCTTTGATATCCATTATTTCAGTGCCGCACACTCATGATGCACAAGCACTACTTGCATTTTGTATGCATGTCAATAGAAAATAAGAACACTATTGCAATCACATGCTTTTTAAAATTCCTCCAACTTTTTTTCTTTAATGATTTTTTTCCCTTTGTAAGCCCTAGGGCAGGTATTAGTGAAAAGGTTTGGCCCATAAAGATGATAAAAGTGATACCAGTTAGAAATCTTACCCATGCTTGGTATTTTTTGGTTGCCTTGATGATTCATTTTTGAATAGGTAGAATTATGGGCATGTGGTGGGCAGAAAATAATTTTATTCCCACTGTTTAACTTAAATAATCCAAAACTGGTTGATAAATAAATTGCATAAATATGAAGTGTGTAGTACTTTGCAGAATTTTATAACTTATTATTTGTCAGGGCTTATTGTTTAATCAGGTATTTTTTCTAACAATGCCAATTTTGTATTAAGTACTTACAAAACCTCAAAATAAATTCTTATAATTTAGCTGAACTGGATAAAATTCCCTTCCCTAGCAACTATTTTTTGATAACTTGCTTGTTATGCATTTTATTTCTTTTGATTTAAATAAATAAGCAAGATAAGATTTTTTCACAAACATAAGAAGAAAAATGAGACTGCAAGTACCACGTTAAACACTGCATATTTAATTTAAAACAATGGATTTTGTCTTTTGTTCTGCACCTTAATTGTTAGATGAAAATAGATGCAAATAGATAAAAAGTTTCAAACAATCAAAATGTATGTGACTTAAGCCATAGCTGGACCATGCTCTAACTCCATGAATATTTCTGAGGCAGACCAGTACAATTGTATTCACTGAGGCTGTCCATGTGTATAAATGCATTCAGGATTGGACCTTTCAGATTCTTGTTTTTGTTTCTTCTGCTACATGTCTGAATGTGAATTTCACAAATATGGCTAAATGAACTTATTTCCTTCCAGTGGATAAAGCAAATTAATGAGAATGCCTAAACCTGCTATTGGCAGATTGGTCTCCCTACAACAGTTTTTTCTCGATGTAACTAAGATTTATTTCAAGTATCTATTTTTTCCTGGTAATATACTATTTGTGACGCAAAAGAAATAAACCACTCTTCAAACCTAGTAAGTGAAACTAAAATTGGTATCAAATGGAATCAGTCGTTTATGTGGCAAATGATTTATAGATATATTAGGGAGATATCCAGGATATAGTTCTCTGTGCAGACATAAAACAGAGTTTTATTTAGTATAGCCTCTTTCAAACAAGCTGTATCCTAAAATGCTGCACAGACTTATATTCTAGTGTTACACTGAAATTGTAAATAATAGCAGAGGGAGAAATTAAGAGACACAGGTAAAGGAGCATTTTCAACTGAGGCCTGAAAAGAAAAAAAAGTTGCCAACAAAGCATAGACTATATCTAACAGTAAACACTAGAGAAGAGATTGTATGAGCCATGACAAGCAGCCTGTGGTGGGAGATAGAGGAAATCATTTGCTGTTGAGCTGAGCCAGAAGACAAAGATCTAGGAATACAGTGGTCCAATTTTCCCAGCACACATAAAGACTTACAGTCTCTACTGAAGTTGACAAGACATACATGTGAGCATTCAAGGCCAAAATTTGGTCTCTCCTCTGAATTTGGCTTATTCTCTGGTATAGATTGTGAACAATTCTGTCATCTTCACAGGATCTCAAAATACTTTTCCAGTGTAACTGGATCTAATCCGTCTGATTGAACAAATGCATATTTTACTGTTCTGGATTTGTTTGGTTTGGGTCAGATTTTGTTATGAATAACTATCTAGTCTATGGTACATTCTGAAGTGAATGCTAAATGGATAAAAAGGGAAGGTTGGTCAATACGATTGCAGTTTTTCTATGCACATGTAATAACATAAAAGCAATGATACATGTTGAAACAAGTTGGCAGAAAAATAATTTTATAAACGTGACTGAAAAAGTCCTTGCCCTCAAGTTCAGATCCTGTAAAAGCTAATTTTTCAGGTACAGTCAGTGTAAGAATCACTCTGTCTCACAGAACTGTCATGGATTCTCACTAAAACCACCTAAATCAGGCAACAAGTAGAAATTAAGGTTCTTAAATTAAATGGAAGCTAACAGAAGCTTAATTAAGTAGATACAGAGAAAGCTTTCTTAGGTTTAGGGATTTTTTATTATGAGGCTTAATACCACACCCTCCTTAGGTCATAGACAGCAATGCTTTTGAAAGAAATTTCCAGTTATTTCAAGGCTCACAATATGTTGCTATGGTGCATGCTGCCGAAGAGAATAAGCTAATGGGCTCTCTTTTTAATGTGATTAGAGCTATTATTGACATAATGCCAGAAGACGCAAAACCATTAGCATTACACTACAGCTCACTTCAGTCACTACTCAGATTTAGCATTTGATCCACAATTTTAATTTTGCTCTGCTCTATTCAGGGCTGCATTACACAAAATGTATAATTAAAAGCTGATGTGATTCTCTCTACTTCTCAAATTAAAAACATAGCAAACATTTGTAGTTCTAATCCACTAGAAATTAATAAACCAAACATTGCCTTTTATCCTCATTCCTCGGTGCAATTCAGGATTCATGTTGGGAATATTTTACAATGCAACAGAAAACTACACTGAGAGTCACTGCTCAAAAGGAAAGAACAGTGTCTAAAGCCTGTACTGTACTGCTGGGAGAACTTGAAGGATGGCATAATACTGACAGCCTCACTATTCCTAAAGTTATACTAGGAGATGTTTCTCAATGTCCTATTCTTATAGGTTCTTACAATTTTTCATTTGTTAGCTTTCTGTGGTTACTAAAGAAGAGTAATATGCATGGTTTTGATTTTGAAAAATCACACAACTTTTGAATTGAGAGATTGCAAACTAAATGCAGGAGTAGTGCTCATCCTAAGCAAATTTACTCATTAATCCATGTTGCAGATCAGCCCAAGCATCATAGTGTACAATTTCTCCTAAACACACAAATAGGTGTTATAACAAGACTTAAGGCATACTGCACCCACACACTACTGTCTGCCTGTGCTCCCAATTTCAGTGTCAAACTGCGACATTATAAATAATGCAGAACAACTAACTGGATAGGAAGTTAAAAGTTTAATAGCAACGTATGCCAAGTGAAATTGCATTCATGTTTTTCTAGCTCATATTTCTTCCCCAGATCTTTCCATGAACAGTAGATATGAGTGCAGCTTTTTTACTGCAAAAATGTTGATAGTGCAGGTGGCAGCAGAAAAAGTTTCAAAATTTCATTCCACTTGTGGAAGAAAATATCCAGCCCAGAAAATGCTAAATGCATTAAATTTTATTAAAAAATCACTGAGTGGTGTAAATAGAATTCAGTTAGAATACAGTTCAGGTATAACAACATATTTAAAATGTACTGAAAATAAGTTTCAGCATTGGCTCAAATGTTTACTTACACGATACAGTAAAAAGGGGTTGAATCCTAAAGCTTTGGATTCAAATTATAGGTGCAAACATACACATCTATAGAGACAAGTATCAAGAGTACAAACATACACTGGCACCTGGATTTTATACAAACAGTAAAATACATATTTTAATAGCAACTAATTATGAATTCATAGTCAAAACTAAACCAATATATTTTAACTCTTCTTCAGTGTTAAGAATTGCTTTAAAACTTATTACTTCTCAGTTCCTTAAAGCAATCCAACTGCCTATGGTACAACTGTCATTTTAAACATATCTTAAAACATGTATATTAGATAACTGGACAATTTTGTAACTAAGCAAAATCTTTAGACTTAATCTTCTTTTAAAATTTGAGACGACTTAATTATTAGATGTTTTGCTGCAGCTTATCTGTCATTTTTTGGCAATGGGAGTCTGGGTAGACACTGACCAAATGCTGACTAAAACTATATATCATCTTGAAAATCTTGCTGTCTTTTATATCAGAAATAAAGATCATTTCACCTCACTCTCATAAGCATCATGGCTGCCAATCACAGAGCCCATTCCTCTTCTTAGGGGTTTTTTTTCTGCTGCAGTTGGACTAAAAACTTCTTAACTGAAATATTACTATCTAGCATGTAAATATACTTACTGCTTTTACTCAAGCCTGGTAGAATCCAAGTCGTTTGGAGTTGCTTGCTAGATGATATTTTGTATATGTAAATGCTACTGAAAATACTGGCAATCATAGGTAAATTTAATATAAAAGAGAAGATTTCCTTATGAAAAATATCTAACGAGACGTATAATTAACTCAAGCACATATTAGGAAGCTAAGGGAAACAAACATCAAAGATGGTTTATCAGTATTCACATACAGTTAGCACTTAGATCTCTAGGAAGAGTTCTTGAGCCATGGCTATATGCTTTGCTAAAGATTTTACTTAGTGATGACATGCAAAAAATATTAGGAGTGAAATCTGGTATTAATGAAGCCGGTGGAAACAATTTCATTCCTTTGGACTTGGATTAACACAGCAGAGCAAAACTGAACCTGTGTCCTTCCTGAGTCCAGGCCCAAATGGACACTTTTCCACATAAACATAAACCACGTACACACTTTTCTCCTGCCCAAGCGACATACTGGTTTTGGCCTGGGCAGACTACTAGAGCGCATATGTGGCAATTTTGCATGGGCCAAATTAGGTAGAAAGTCCTTCCAAGAAGGGTTCAACATCAACTGCACTCAGGTCTGACACAAATCATTGTGTTTTTATCTGCTGTTGGGTCACCAAACACAGAGCTCAAAGCTTTAGTTTTCTTATGCTGTGCACAAGGACTGGAAGACTTCACCTACTAATTCACATTTTATTTAAATATCTCCAAGTAAAAGGTCTCCATATATTACTTTATTTTCACTTCATTTTAAAACTAGAATTTTCTATGTCTTAATAACAAAAATCTAATCTAATTAGATTCAGATCTCTTATTATTCAAAAACTCATAATTCTGAAGTTTTTCAGATGATGCATTCTGGGAAAAAAATTATTATTTTCAATTTTTTTTTTTTCAGAATTAAAAGAGACTGCCATAGGATTCATATTGTATTTTTGATTGCAAGATTACATATGTAGAGACTTCTGGGCTTTGTAAGTATAAAAATCTTCTGATGTTTGAAGCCCTTATTGAAAATTCAAAAGAAAGTAATTTCCTCTACAATGACACATGGTGGCAAATCCTCCTATGCTCCTTGTCCAAGTTCTACTGATATTTGTGTGCGAATAATGAGTACAAGGATGTATGCCAAATGTATTTACCCTTTCTCTGATAACAATCTTTACCATCATTACAGTCCATTTCCTTACCAGTATTGAATTAATGGGTTTGGATAAATCTTCTGCCAAATGTATCATACAAAACCAATTAGGAATTCTTAAAGGATCAAAAGCATCCCCTGGTCCCAGTGAGTCTGTACCCACTGGCTGGCAATATGGCTAGTGAACATTTTAAAACCAATGAAAAGAAAAGCAATGAAGGAAAAACGAGTGTGATGTATAGAATGAAATACCATCATCAATATGGCAAAAGAGAAAAAATTATTTCAAAATAATATTCTATCTGACTCACAACATGCCGAGTCTTCTTGCTTACCCCCTCTCAGTGAACCAGATTACCTCAAATCATGTCCAGTCCAGATCACACCTTGTGTGTGAAGGAGAGGCAGGTCTGTGTGGAGGGAGCTGCCCTACCTGAGCTATCGGCACATCCATATCTACCGCTATAGGAAAGGCAAAGAAAAAGTCATTCAGCTCCTCCCTGACAAAAATAATGTCTAAATATCTTGAGATTTCATGCAGGCAAAAAGAAAAAAAAAACCAAAAACAACAAAAACCTATCACATTGGCAAAGTGAATGGCAATGCAGATAAATAATAGATTAATTAACAAGAGATAAGTACAATTCAATAGTGTAATACTCTTCCTAAGCTGCATCCCCAGTTATCTCTGAACCGCAGTGGACTAATTGAATCCTAGAAATGTCTCATTAGATAAAGGTATAAATATAATAGCAATACTATAATTTATAAACTTTTTATTCCTCATTCCTTATTTTTAATCTTGCTCCTGTATTTCCTTACTTCACACCTCTTCAGCTGTGTTCTGGCCACCTACTCTGTTCTACCAAGCAGAACGACTGATCCTACCTTTCTACACAAACTGTACCTGATGTGAGACGCTCTTCCCAAAGTTGCCAGGATAGTCACGGATATGTGCCAAAGTCAATAAAAATTGTGCTCTCATTCATAAAATGGAGGGTCACCAGAGTGCCTAATTGCATTATGGGTTGCTTCCATCCAACATAGATCTCCTTAAAGAGATTACTTGCATTCTGTTTAAAACAATAAAATTCTGCAAGCCATGGAGACTACTGAGCTTGAGGTGCATCTCACTTGCAGACATGTAAATGTAAGTTGTTACTGTTTCATAGCAGCACAAAGGAGAAAGGAATAAGACTGGAAACAGGCGGAAGACAAAAAGGAAAATACTTAGAACACTCAGGCAGAAAGAGTTTAAATTGTGACCTTTTTCTTGGATGGTCTATTACTTAATCTCTCTTTTTATCCTTCAGTGAACACAGAATTTTCTGCCTAAAACCATCCTTTAATGCAAATTATAAGACGAAGGAACTGCTGGATATAATAAGTGCAGATCATCTCCTGTACAGGTGATTTTTAGCTGAGGAAGCACAAGACCTAAATTAGCCACATGGAAGCTGGTGGACTGCACAAGAGCACATTTTAAGTATGCAAGCATGGTTTTGTACCACCAAGATGATAGCATTATGTATTAAAATAAATCTACTTTTGCAATAGAAAAAGAGACCTTGTCACTTAGTGTAAGGGGGAAGAAATATCATTCCCACACTATTGACAGGATCAGCTGAGCTAAGCAGAATGAGCTGAGCATATAGATGAAGACACAGGTTAGTTTAATTCTACTGTAGGGAACATAAAAACATGACACTCTACTATTCATAATGTGTGTGTAGGTTTATACATCTTTATATACTAGAAGAAGAACTTAGTAAAACGCATGAGGTGCAGCAGATATTCAGCTCTCCTGCCAGCCCACCTATAAAGATAAAGCTATGTAGTGAATTGTTTTTTGTTTAGAAAAAAAAATTAAGGGGAAATTAGTTATAGTCTTTGATGATGACAAAAGGAATTTTTAAAAAACCCACTTTTCTCACATGGCCTAAGAGCATTTTTCCATTGTAAGCTTCCAGAATACAAGTCACAATCTGGATGTGTGGTGTCAGTGCAAGTTAGCAGTAAGGAAAAGGCCCAACTAACTAGAGGCAAACTGATTGGAATCAGACTCTGGCTAAGACCCAGCATCATCTGTGCTGTGCTCAACAGAAATCAATTCCATGGCAATGCAAGAAGCAGCAACCTGTCTGACAAGAATCAGACCCAAAGTGTGGGCAAGTACCAACTGTGGCACAGTCAGCTTTACTGAAAATATGTCTGTGATGACTTGCAGTATCCACTGCTGCTCCTCAGCTCTGAGGTTCTAGTGTCAAAATATGTTGCCAGTCAGAATCAATTATGCCAGACCACTGCATCATGCTTATGAACACAAAAAAGCCACCCCTAGCTTTAAAGATGATCCTTGTAGGTGTAGCACTGGTACTCTATTGAGAAGAAATAAAATACAGCTTTATAATAAGACACTAAAAAATCATTCACCACGCAAAGAAAAAAAAAATCACTAAGCTGTTACCAGTGTGTATTTTGTTCGAGGTTATGTTAGTTTATTCTAGTAGCATACTAGCTACTACACAAACTAGTAATTCTGTATTCTGCTTTTGTACAAAACTATTCTTTTGAGATCATCTCCAATAATAAAAAAACAGACATGAGTCAACAATTAACTGTCTTTATAAAATGAAAAGAAAGGGCAAAACTCAAATCTCCGTAATAGTCAATGAAGATTGCAATATCTGTTTACCTACAAGATTAATTTCACAGAATTTTTAGGGTTGGAAGAAATCTTTGGAGATCATCTGATCCAATCTGCTGCCACAGCAAACTGTCCAAGTGGGTTTTGGATGTCTCCTGAGAGGAAGATTCCATTATTTCCCCAGGCAGCCTGTTCCAGTGCTCTGCCAGCCTCAATGTACAGAAATTCTTCCTTACATTGAGGTGAAACTTTTTGTGTTTCAGTTTAGGGCTATTACTCCACATTATGTCCATTTTGGCTTTGGGCACCATTGAAAAGAGTCTGGCACCATCCTCCTGACACTCACCTTTGAGATATTTCTATGTATTGATGA
>JAODKT010001744.1:28122307-28136767 GCA_027576195.1 Cossypha heuglini
CCTGCAAGATCAGCAACTTCCTGATTAAAAGAATTGTTATCTTAGCATATATTTACTTATGTAAAATAGTTGATTTTAAATTTTGCTCAGCAGACGGGGAATTCATGGTGAAGTACTAGTATTTCACACTGCACACAGAACTGCAAACAGAATTTTGTTTTAGACATGTGTTGGAGCACAATTTCATTAAAAAACCCCCACACAATTTAACAATTCAAAAATTCTCATATATGTTTTATAAAAATGTATGAGAGACCTAAAAACCATGGAGAGTCATAACTTCGAGCTGGCTCATTCGTTTCCATTTTATTACAGCACTACATGGTGGGTATCAGATTCTTCACAGAGAAAAGCATATTAAATCTTTATTCGAATCTGTTTTAGCAGAACTGTATTATAGCTTAATGCTATTTTTTCTGACCGATAAAATATCATTTAAATAAGACCAAAGAGAGCTCTGAACCCCAACAGAGACCTATCCTGAAAAAAAGCTACCACAAGTATTACTTCAAGCTATCTTGAAGAACAGTTGTTCTTTATTGATAGGTAGCCTACTATATTCTGTTTATTTACTGTTCTCTAGCTGAATTCACTTCTTGCTGAAGGCCACCACACAACTATAAAATGCATTGTGTGCATTGATATTCTTCATTTTTGACAGACTAGGCTTTTGTTTGGTGCCTGTAATGAGGATATTGACAACTCTACAAAAACTTGTCTGCAGCTGCTTGAGTAAATCGTAGCAGTAAGTTAAATGGTTGGGGCATATTATGATAAGAAAGGGAAATAATCTGACCAAATTATAGCCTTATGCTATACCCTAGATATAGCCTAAATGAATTCCAGTTCTGTGCACCTCCTGCCATGACATCATCTAATCCTTCTAGCTGTGGGAAGGTCGGGAGCATGGAGCACCAACATTGCTCAGGCCTTGTCGCCTTTTCAGTGAGATCAGATCATGACTTGCATATATACTTCTGCACTCTTCTGTAAAACAGGAAATTTGTGTATTGAAGGACACATCTGTCCCAAGTGTCTTAATGAAAATGGGAAGTACTTCCCCATATATGTGGTCCTGTAAAGCAAAATGACAAAACAAGATACAGTCATTCACTTTCCATTGCGTGTAGTATCTCATTGCCTGTCCTGGTCCTACAGGTATTTCCCCCCCCAAAAAACTGATATATTTTCTTAATCTCTTCTGGTTATTGTGGAGACAGAAAGAACTTAAAAGGAGAGGAAAATAAAGGCTTAGGTAAGTCAACTTCTGCAGAGTGTAGATCTCTTTCTAATCTGTATGGAAAAGTCACAGCATCTGCTGTGAATCAGTTTTCCTTTTCTAACACATTGAAATAAATACCTGACATTGTGAAAGATTATTTTTCCCATCATATTTTTGGTTTCATTTCATTGATTTAATTTCATTCATTTATTCTTCTTATTTACTGATTGCTATACACGGCCTACTTGGCTTTTTGGGGAACACTCTGCTGGCTAAAATCTTCAAATCTTATTCGTTTTAAGTCTCATTTGCTCTGTTATCCAGTATTCTAAATATAGTCCAGCTACAATATTCTTCTTTCATTTAACTGTGTATTTTTGTCGATAGAGCCACTTGCAATCTGCCCTTTTTGCATGGAATCAGAAACCAGTCAGAAACTATCCCCTCATGTGTTTTAGGTTCAAAGAACTTCGTCCTGGCCTAGATTTCAATAAGGAAAAAAAAATTACTAACACCACAAAAGTCACAATTATTGATCAAAAGCAAATATAAAAAATAAATGCAAGATTCATATTTACTTGTTTACTGAAATATTACAATCTTAAGACTTGTGGGAGAATAGAGTATGCTGAAGAGGCGTTCTCAGGCATTCCAGGTTTAAAATAATAGCATTACCATACAGCATTCTCTGAGTATTTAATGTCACTGTGCAGGTTTAGTCCACAAGAGCTCCAAAGTTTCCCAGGAGAATATGGTAAATCTTATTTCAAGTCAACTTTCAGGCAAATTTGGACAGACCTACATAACTGTTACTATCAGCAAGACACAACGAATGTTGTTATTTAAATAACGCAAAGTAATCCACAGTACACTGAGCATGACAACAGTCTTCCTTTGGATGGCTCTTTTTTATTGTTGCGGTTGCGGTTCAAATCTCTAAAACACCTGGAAAATCATTAAATTAAACTAATTAAATTGTTTTCAACTATTTTTTTCCCAGTTAAAATTCCCATGGACGGTTAAAATTCCCACCAAAATATGCCATCCTGTCCAGTTCAAAACTTGTAGGAGCACAAAATTAGGTGAGAGAAGCTTGGGAAAGTTATGGTTCAGAATTTCCTCCCCATTTCTCAGAAGTAAAAAAAAAAATTAAAGAAAGGGCTTAGAAATCCCTGCTAGTCTTTAGCTACAGTACGAAGGGAAGTCTGGGGCTCTGGAGGGAATTTATTAGGACTACAAAAAACCCCTATTATCATTAACCAAAACAAGCTCAGGCAAATCAGGTTGTAACTGGAGGCACCCAACTCAGGTGATCGTCATTGTCTCTCCACAGTTTAGGCAGTCAAAGCTCCGGCTGTAGCATCTGTGTTAGGTGTCTAAAGTGAGCAGCGTGAACATCCCATGACTCACCATCACAGCTATTTAATTCCATTGGAATTTGGTTGCTTAGTTTCTCTAAAATCTTTCAAAGATCTGATTTTAAGTTCTCTTATTAGCCAGACAGGCATGATAATTCTCCACTTTCTATTAGAACTTTGTGGAGTACACTCTGGCAGTCCTTCCAGCAGACACACAATTCCTAATATCTCTTTCTAAATTAAAGCAAAACTTGGCAAAATGAGGCTGAGAATGCCTTATAAACAGCACTGGCATGCAGACAGGCCATTCACACCCTAGGTAACAAAGTCAGAATTTTCTCTTTCTGCATTTCTGTAGTATATTTAAAGCCTTAATTAAAAAACCTGAAACAAAAACCCCCTCAAATACCACAATTTTGCTCACTGCATCAGCCAAAAAAAGGGGATAATTATTAAGGCATGGGAGGGTAGTTGGGTAGACAGAGGAACCAGAAACATCACACTGAGAGTAAGTCAGTCTCTAAAAATGCATTTTTTCTTAGGTTTCCTTACCGTTTTCTTGACTGAAGAAAACATCTGCAAATAGAAAAAGGCACCTTCTTGTGTGAAAAAGATATCATTTCACAAAAGAAAAAAACATTTAGTGTGAAATTACCCAACTGCCTACATAACCACTTTTCCTCTGTGGGTTGAATGTGGTAATCCAAAACAATAGGTCTTTTATATACACTTAATAAAACTAAACTAAATGCAAAATAAAAATAAAACAAAACTAGGTAAAAATATGTATTTTCACTGGGGTTTTTTTTTTCTCCTACTGATCCATTTTTTTTGTACCACTCTGTTTGTAACTTCTGCCAATGTTATCATTTTTATCATATGTTTAGAAGCAACCACAGTATTTCCCCAATGCAAGACAGGTACTCTTCATCACAGATTTATTAGGGAAAAGGGTTTGATTGCTACAAGGGCTTCCACCAATGGAAATGTAAGCCCTGCAGAACGCTTGAAAAACTGCTGTCTCCAGTTGCAAAGGTTATGGGGATAAAGCTGAGACAGGAGCACAAGTGTTAATACATCCTGTGCTCTGAAGGATCCACTGTGGTTTGCTAATCTGGTATTCTGCACAATAGAGCCCATTTCTCTCATGTTTTACCCAGAGGAAGGAGACGGTAAAATGCATGGGTAATTACAAATGGCAGCAACAAAATGAGAAATTTGGTAGAAAAATAAAGTTGTTTTATGCAGATATAGTATGTGTTTTTAACTTCACACTTCCAAACAGTCAAAATAACCCCTCAAACTTAAAAACTGATCACTGGAATAGTTAATGAAATACACATCCATCTCAACACACCTTTCCCAAAGGAATTTTTAAAACACAATACAACACACCACTTCAATGACAAAAAAGATGGGCAGTCACCTTCTTGATATTTACATGACCCCCTGAGCCATATTGATAGGGGAATCTTATCACCATACAGCTAAATCCCTTTGGCAGTCAATAAAATATATAGGCAGGAGTTTCTAACATTTGTATGGGTGATATATTATACATAATTTGTACAGAATATAAAAATATAGAATTTATATTATCCTCAAAATTAGCAAATGGGAAATTTACTAATGCATTTTGCCATTGCAATGATGTGTCTGTATATACATCAACACAGTACTGTCCTTATAAATATTTATGTGCCATTATTAATCAAATAAACTGGCCAATCTATGTGCCAATAATAGGTTCTACAGTTTTTAATATGTCAATAAGCCCACAAAATACATTTAGAAAGGAGCTTATTAATTTTTGAGGGTTTTATCTTGAAAGAGAATTTAACAGTTTCAAGTTGAGCTCTCAAGAAAGGGATGTACAGAAGATTCAATTAGGAAGCACAGAAGGAACTTTTCCAATAGCCTATGAATAGGAAAACCCTTCCAGGTTTTCTGAACACTTCTCTAGATAAGAGCAAAGAGCAAACCATATTTCTGATTAACAATTCTGGGCCAAATTTAGAAAAGATATCTCTGGAAAGCAAAACTCCTCAGACTTTGAAAAATCCAACCTCCAACATAATACAAAAAAGATCTTATCCTTCTAAGTAAAGAAGAAAAAATTGAAGATGAATCCACACTCTTTTTGTTGCTTTAGTCACATTTCACAAAGAAATTTCACTACTGAATTTTAGATCAAGAGAGTTACCAAAAATGAGCTGAAGAGGTGAAGATACTCATGTCTTTGGCCTCCTCATGAGCAGACATCTTCAGAGGTAGATTTTTGTATCACTTAAAAATTCAAAACCATAATTGGTTAATCCAGGATCTGTGAACTCAGTAGTACTGGAATTAACTGCTACTGTAACAAACATCAACAAATTTTCAAGACTAAAAATGTTTTGACTTCCCAGCTTTAGTTTTTCTGAACATTTGCTGATTTCCTTGAGAGAAGGAGACACTGAAACACAACGGAATATTATCAATCCATTGGAACTAAAATGGTCCTTGAAATCTCATATGAAAAGCAGTATAAAGAATCTCAGTTCAAATAATGGCTAATTTATCAAGTAAAAAATCAAAGTTTTCTGGAGTTCCCTTTTTATACATATAACATTTGCAGTGTTTCACGTCTGACAAATGAAGAAAAGAAAGAAAATAGCGGTTTTACAGTCATAAAAGTCTTGGCCATTATGTCATAATTCTCACCATGTGTGAAATATGCTGGTGTTAAAAAACAAATGTTCTATTGCCAGTTGTGTTTTTGAAAAGCAAGCAGCTTTATGCAACACACGACAGTGATTTTCCAGCAACAGTTTGACAGTGCATGGGCCCCGTAGTTGAAATTTTTTGTTCTAATCTTTGTTTATAGTAGAAGTAAATAATCCAAACAAAGAACATTCCACTATGCAGGGCTGATGGCTTTGTGATAAGGCAGAGCCTGGCACGAATGACAGAGCCAGCAGTCTATTGAGGTAAAAAACAGCACTCTGATAAGTAAAACTGTCTTCTGATTTATAGACCTTAAGTTGGCTTTTTAACCCTCGAATCATGAAAATCTGCACCATACAAAGGCCTCTGAAGAAAGGCATGTAAAAGAAAAAAGAAGAAACACTTTAAAAGAATTTTTGAAGAATAACTTTAATGGCTAAGATGTTACTTTTATTATCAGAAAATCACATTAAACCTGAATTTTAAATATACTACATTCAAGAACTTTTCCTGATCAATTTTTATATTGAACACAGAACTTCTAAAAGAATATTTGAAAAACAAAACCATTTAAGATCAATCCTTTCTTTGTTTACACAGAAATAAATGGTCTTGAAAAAATAATGAATATTTATCTTGCAAAATTTATGATATCAGATACAACATGATACATGGCCTTTGGTGTCAGTCATATCTTCCATATACAAGTCCTGAGAGACTCTGGTCCTCAGGCAGATTGAAAAGATTTTCAGTTCTTCCATACAGTATTTCCAATAGTTAATTCAATTGTTAATATTTAATAGCAAACAGCCCTGAGAACTGCCGCAGTCCTTTTCCAAAGAGCTCCTAAATGCAGAAGACAGTTATATATTTGCATATATGAATAATCACTTAATAAACAATGTTATTTGATTTTCAACTCTCCCCTCAGCATTGGATAAGTAGACTTTTACTCACAGAATTCATGTGACTTTTTGACCAATGGACCTGTACAATCAAATGTACAGCACTGCTACAATCTTAGTATCTGAAGCTGGTGTTTGCCAATTCTTTTTGCAGTCTAACTGTCTTATTAGCTGACAGATAGACCTGCATTTCATAAGAAATGAGAGGTAGCTTATACATTCATAAATTGGGATTTGTGGACCATGCTTGAAAGGGAAAAAAGACATGGAAGGGTAGTTAATAAACAGTGCCACAGCAGCAAAGTTACATTCCAGAAATGGAACTAAGAATTTTCAGGCAATTAAACTCTAGCAAGACAAAAATCCACACAACTTAGGTTCTTGAATTACAATATCCTAGTTCTCAAATGCAGATATGCTCATACACAAAGTACAATCTCAAATCCACCTTTAGGTCTATGAAAATTTCAAGGCATCTCAGAGAACTTTCCATGTTATTCAATCTGTGCAAATTAAGCACTGAAAGAAGAAATCATTAATAAGAAGTCATCCCAAAAAAACCATAATTTCAACAAGACCTATTTCACAGTTCAGGATCCTACTACATCTATGCCTGACAGTTTCTTCTGTAATGCCTGAGTTACACTAGAAAGCATCCTGGGCACTGAGACAAGACTGGCTCCTATTTCTGCAAGCTTTTCATAATGATCAAAAATGTAAGAGGCTCCACTCAAGACATAGTTCCATCCCAAATATGATTTCACAGGAGAAGTGATGAAAGAAACCCTGAGATGTGCTTCCTTCTCATTTCCTACAAGCCTGTTGTAGACAGACAAGTCATTGCAACCTTAAGCCATGTCAGACCAGGAACAGGAAGCTGGTATGTTGGCCTCAGTGGCACTGTATTTTTCAGTGCTGACTACAGTTCACAATTAAATTCAGAGGCTTTTTATTCACAGAATTTTAAATACAAATCTTTCATATTTAGAAGACTATTTTAATGATCATTAATATTTAAACTACTATAAACTGCTTCCCAATATTTGACCAACTAAAGTAATTTGACCAAATTTTTCATTATAAACTTAACCACCAGAAAATGGTACCTCCCTTTCAAAGACTATTTCTGATAGCCATCTGAATGCCTACACATGGCAATTACTCATTGAAAAGTAATATAACCCTACCTATAAAAACTTTCTTTTCTTTTTTTTTTTTTTTTTTTTTTTTTTTTGAGACAGGATATTTATTTAAGTTTTTTAAAGTTTTTTTTAAAGAATCCAAAACAAGTACATTACATTCAAAATTATATGTCCCCGTAAACACATCTAACTTTGATTCAGTACAGCACAGATCGGCAGCCAGCAAAGCATGATAATTTCTCAGTTCTTTATAACCTTTATAATCTATATCATAATCTTTATAATCTATAATCAGATTTATAATCTAATGGCCTTTAATGAGCCAACATAGCCAAAGCCCATGAATTTATTTCATTACATGAACATAGATGTTATAGTAAGGTTTTACTAAATAATTTAATTTTACATAAACAGAAAACAGTTTTTTTAAAGTAGCACAGGATGATCAAGATGTATGACCACAAAATCAAAACAATGCAAGGCAAGCTATTAAATCATTAAAAATTTATCTTCTATGTATTAATAATTCCAACTATGAAATGCAGAACCTATATGCAAAACTTTTATGAAACAGTTTTGATGTAGGAAAAATTATAAAATGGGATTTATTCATCAAGGTGATATGCTGCTCCAAAAAAAAAAAATTCAAACTTTTTTAATAGAATTCCTTGGCTTCTAAGATTTGGTACCTCAAAAAAACTTATATTCCATCTTTACTAAACCCTGCAAACCCAAAAATGCTATTAGAAAGCCAAAGATCACATACAATTTCAGGTGTAACAATTTAATTTTAGTGAAGCCTCAGCAATTAAAAAAACAAACCTCAGCGTCTAATAAATTTTCTACTATTAAAAAAAAAATAGTACCATCTGAATTTGCCCTCAGATACAAATAAAGGCATTACATGCATTAAGACAGGACAGACTTCCACATGAACAGAATATCGACATGGAAATGAATGAAAATGAAACCTCCTTCTGCCATTTGTAAAGCAAAAAATTAATGGATGCCTAAAAGGAGCCATAGCCTGACACAAAAAAAAAAAAGAGTCAAGAAGTCTAAACAGAGAAAATAGAGAAGAATCAGCAGAAAGAGCATCTGAAGTAAAGTAAGTAAAAGGACTGCTTGTGCCTAATATTTTGGAAGTAATTGTTCAGGAACATTTCATCCATGTGAAAGTCCGTGTCATATAGGGCTGCAGAGGTCAGTGAGACGTCTGATGATTGAGTCAGTAAGTACCAGCCACACATGCTAGACTGTCTCAAAGTAAATTGAAGTGTAGACACCACAAATCCTATTATTTATACATAGCAAGGAACACCCAGCGCCTTTTGTTATAATACCTCTACTGCTCTGCTTTCTTATTACTCTCCTAAACTCTCCCACAACTCCCAAAGTATTTCTCAGAAACTTATCACAATATTGAGAAATAAAAATGCTATCTGTGACCCTCAGCTGATACCAGGAGCACTAGCTATGACTTTGGAGGTGATCATATTAAATATTGTGGCACTGTATGTTCCTCTATACATATAGACCACGAGGGTAAAAATTTCCTGTGTCTTCCTTTAAAAATGGAAACATCTTTATTCAGGGAGGTTAATTCTTCACAAGCATGCACTCAGTCATGGTGTTTGCTCCCTTGTAAGGCTCTTGGTCAAACTTGTGATTGCTTCTTTCTCTGTGATTCAGGTAAATAGTGGCAGTTTTGGGATGAAGCATTTAGAGTAGCATTCTTCTCTCCTAATACCTACATGGTAAAGAACTCAGTGGGATAGACTCTAGCTCATGCCACTATAGAAAATGTGGCATTTCTAGATCATGGCTCAAACTATCACTTTATACATCGGCTGCAGGATAATAGAAATCTCATTACAGAAGGACCAGGGTTTTTTTCCCAGACAGGAAGAAAAGTCTACATGATCAGCTCGTGTGGAATGACTATCATATACACCTCCAGAGTTAGGCAAGCTGAACTGCACTCTTTAGAGTAGAATGGGAAGGTCTGCAAAATGCTCACAACTGACATCAAAAAACTCCGAATGGAACAAATGTTACACTATTTTATGTTTCCTGAAGATCTGGCAAAATCAACATCAAAAGAAGAGGCAAAATATTTCTCTTTTCTAAGACATCTTTTATAGGTCTTTTCAGCATCTTACTGAGTGGAAATAAAACCACCTATTCAAGGAAGTAAGGAAAAATATATTAACACTGTTTGAGAGATACCTATTGGCTACCTATTTAAATGATGAACACTGAAATGACCAAAAGTAAACCATACTTCTATTCCAGAGGTTAAATCAATTATGAAGCCAAGGAACTTCCAGAACCATACATTAGAAGGACAAAACAAATACTGAATGGCCACTATTGACAAGGAAACAGACAAAGGAAGGAAAATCAACCCCGAAAAAAGCAAATGAACAGAAAAACAAACTGCAAACACCACCACCACTCTCCTCCATCACCAGCATGTGCTCTTGGAATCAAGAAATATACCATGCCTGCATGTGCCCAAGGGCAGGGCACTGAAGCTAATATGCAATCACAGGTACAGAAGTTCCTGGCTACTTGAAAACAATTTGAATATTCCCTAATTGTGCTTTGTGTGATACTTACATACTAAACAGGCTACATGTATATATATATTTTTGTATAACTTTCAAGGATAAGTTGCAGGTTTTAAAAGAAATAAGAAGCACAAAAAATTTCAAGAAAGAGTCATTAGCAGCCCAACCAAGTAACTTCAAAGAATTGCCTGTGGTTCTTTCTCTGGTGTTATTTATGGCATCTCCATCAGCCTGTATACCACTGAAGAAAAGAACTCACTTAGTGTACAAAATGTTAACACAAGGGGATACTTGTATGGCATGTTTGTGATACTTGATGCCAGTATTAAACATTCTCTTTTTCAGAAGTCAACATGTGCAGTTTTCCTGAAAATTCTTTGCCTATTCCCTTCATCTTTTATATTCAATTACTTCTGAGAGGAAGATATTTAGAATATGCAAAAGCTAGGTATTTAATCAGATTTCTAAAAATGGAAGGTCCTCATGTTCCTGTGTTTAAAAACACAGTTGCGTCAACAAAGAATACACCCCTTTCTCCTGTCACCCAAATTTGTTAATCTTAAATATTTTACACTACTTCCTCTCTACCTGCTTTTTTTAACAAAAAGTCCTAATCTTCTGGTTTGTGTAATACAGTCACCTAAAGTTAAATTACTGTGAAATACATTTATCTGAAATTATTTTCAGGTAGAAAAGGAATCTTCATGATTCTTTCAAATACTTGCTTTCTTAGGAAAGTCATATTTTCATAGATGTTTTTGCTTTATCAAATTTAGTCACAAGAGTAAGATGAGGATAAATTTTTTTTGTCAGGGAGAACACAAAATAAGGAGTCTCAATTTTTTATTACTCTTCATTGCAGAGTAATAATTATTTGAAACTTTTTCATAGTCTCTTGGCATTTTAAATTTTATCTTTTTAAAAATTATCTCATGATGCTTACCACACTTATTCTATGTTTACATGAGTTGACTATTTCATTTATCAAAAAACCCTTTTAAGATCTTATACCTCCCTTTCCCCTCCATAGCCAAAGCTGTAATCCAATATCTCTTTTCCCCTCTGAACCCTCTTTTCCAAAAGCAAGAACTGCATATGAAACTGTTAAAGAAACATCTTTGAATGTCCAAAAGAATGGTGGTGAAAACAATGCTGATTCAGATCTGAGGTTCTCCTTAGGCAAAAGAAGATCTTTAATTCTTAAAGGGAAAAAGTAATTCTGGCTGGCAGGTATCTGTGGACATATTTTACTCCTTTTCAAGGCTTGCCGAGGAGTCGTGGCCCCAAGTCTAAGTAAAAATAGAATATTTTCACTAGTGTTTTCATTCGGTCTTAATAAACTTGCGTGTCCTACTGAAAACTACTAATTTAGTCTTGTGTTCCTGTAGTTCTCCATATATATCACTAACTGTAAAAAGGCATAAAACTACAGACTCTTTGCAAAGGGGATGCTAGTGCATCAGAGAGGTGCAAATCATATCATAAAATAATGCCAACTGCAAAACCAATTACTCTTTCCATTTGGCTCCTTTGCCCTCCCTTCCCCTTTTTACTGAATAATTACACCAGACAGGCAGTCGACACTCTTGAGTTGAACTGAAAGATTAGTTAATCAATAAAACCATTTCACCATTTCAGGTTTTATGTGTGGGTCACTTGACAGCTCAGCTCCTTACCACATGTAGTTCCAAGCATCCCAACCGATGCTTTCTGCCAGTGAAAACAGTTGTCAGCACCCCCAGGTTGCCATTTCTAGGTTGTTACAGAAGTGACTAAGACAGGATGTACGGTATCGAGTAAAAGAACTGCACCCTGTCCACTTGCTCTCTTCTGTTTCAGGGAGGAAGGTAGACTAACAAGAACAAACCTGTCTTTTTCAATGCCCTTCCTCACAGGATAGTATTATTAAAATGAAAAAAAAAAAAGAAAAAAATACAAAGAAAGAAAAAAAAGATAGTGTTAAAGCAGGTGGAAAAATGAACTGTGCAGGTTGATGATTACAGGCAAGAAGGGGAAAAAATTCAGAAATGCTTTACCAGAAACTGAAAACAGCTGAGTTAGTGACAAAAGTGAATCAAAGAATGCAAGAAAAGAAAAATGGCTACCAAGTGGTAGTGGGAAATCATCTAAGAAATGGTGTCATGGCCCCCATAACCTCAATTCTTTCAATTTTATATGTTGGACCAAAGATCTTGTAGAGAAATGGTTGACTTATTAGCTCCAGACTTAGCTAGACAGCAGAAGCCATCTCTAAGTATTTTTAAAATAGAGCTCCAACGTTTTCAGTTCTGAATGCAATCACAGTTTTATAATCAAGGTTTTTTTTTCCCAAGTCAAGTCTTCTGCATTCATTTAAAAGAGAAAAAAATTACAAAAAGAAAAAAAAAAAAAAAAAAAAGGGTGAAAAGCTTTAATTCCAGGCACTGCAGGAAACTTTTTTTCTGAATCGAAGCATCTAACTTTTTTGAGGGTTGCTTACCACCATTAGGAAAGACTGAATCAAAAAGTCATGTGCAAAGCCTAACTACATCACCATGTGGCCAAATAAACTTGATTCTCATCTTGTAGTAATTAATGGAACTTGATTGATTTCAGGAACTCTTCTCTTTCACACTGGAATAGCTACTATTGTTTACTCTGGCTCAAAACAAAATAAAAAAATTCTTACACTGAGAAGACAGACTTGACTAGTACAATATGCCACAAAGTAATGCAGTTCCTTTGTACTGATTTGGATGTCCATTGCTTTAGTATAAGCTCAGGAATATTAAAAGGCAATGAAATGTAAAAAGAACTTCTTTTTGGAAACAAGATCGTCACACAACAGAATTTTTAAGGTTTTTTAAAGTGGACTTCTTAAAATCTGCTACAATGGCACTGGAAAATATCAGAAATTTCAGCACAATGTACTGTCTTGAAATTCTGTTACAGTGACGTTTGACTGATTTACATTCTTCTTTTAGATTTTGCTCTAACCAGCACCTTTATTATGTGACCTTTATTCTGGATGGCCTCCAGGGCACTATATACAATAGCTGCTTCCACACCACTAGCTCAACTACAAGCCAGCTGACTTCTACCCTAATTGCTGGATTTGAAACTTCCTTTCTTCTACAAAGTTCCAATTAAAAGCCAAGTATTTAGAGCAGGGACTCTGGATCTAATCTGGGTCTCTAACTTTTATTCAGAGGAAGATGTTGCAGCCTGTTTTCTGCTCAGGGAGACAATTTAGCAGTGACACAGCTAAAATACTCTCTAGAAGTGTGTAGTAAGGAGCAGAAAAACCAAGAAAGCATGAGATGGAGTACTGCTCTCAGAAATGCTAGCTATTTGCAGAATTCTTATGTCAACAGCACCAGTAAACAAGTGTTAATATTTCTAGTGGAAGTACCCTCCTTTGGGAATTCAGTGTAGTTAGCTGCACAGAGCAAGGAATCAGATGGGAGAGGGAATTGTGTCAGCTCTGGCATGCCGGCAGTATGTGGCTGTCAGGAGTGTGAAATGGAGCTGCTTCAAAGCTGAGTAGGCTGTGACCTGAATGCTGCACGTCCGTGCACTCAGTGTGAGAGGATCAATGACAGCATTTGCTGGGCTCTAGTCATCCCCTCTGCTAATGAAAGCAGTCCTGAAAGGCATAATGCAGGGCCTCTAGGCAGCCTAAAGCCTAGCATTAGCTGAGTTTGTTATAAGCTTGGCTGGCGAGTGCACTGAGAGCCAAAGCCCCCCTCCTCTGTTGCTCTCTCCCACCAACTCCCCCCGGCTGTCTGTTTAGTGTCACTCAGCTGGGATGGATCCCGTTAAAGATCTGACGCTTAGCAAGGACTCAGAGGTGTCTGGAACGCCTGCCTCTAATCATAAACACCACAGCTGGCAATGATGTGGTCGAGGAAAAAAAATCACCTTGATCCAACAGCACACATTCCCTTTGATGTTTCTGCAGTGAGTTCACTGCCCAGAGAGAAAGGTACTGCTTTAAAAAAAAATCAGGCTTGACATTCTCAAATCATAACCATATGACTCTCAATTCCAAGCTTAAAAAACCCCACAGCCCGATCCCAGGAAAACACAACATTTTGTTCTGAGGAACTCAGGGAAGAAGCATCTGACAATGATAACATGAAACAGGTTTGGAAGATAATGGCAGTTTGAGAAGAAAACACTTCCAAAAAATTCAGACTACCACTACCAAAAATGGAAGAAGCCGTCTGCCAAAGATTGCAAACTGTGGTGACCTCAAGCAAGAGACTGTAGCTGATTCAAGGGAAAAATGAAACTTTTCAAAGACAACATTGCTTGTGCTCTGCCACTGTTTATAAGTGCCTTATGCCCTCTTGCCTTTCGGGGTGGCCTGGTAAATACAAGAGCTCTTCTGTATTTTACAGTTCTCTGCCACAAATTTCTGTTAAATATTCAACAGTGTGAGCATGATTTTTAAATTTTTTCACCCAGTCAGGTTACAAAGAGAATTGTGAATACAGTGCAAAAAGCTTATTATACGCTGTAGTTTTTTGGTGGTTTTTTTTTTTTTTTTTTTTTTTTTTTTTTTTTTTTTTT
>JAODKT010001744.1:28139334-28164626 GCA_027576195.1 Cossypha heuglini
AAACAAAAAAAAAAAAAAAAAAAAAAAAAAAAAAAAAAAAAAAAAAAAAAAAATCCCAAAAAACCCCAAACCAACCAACCAATTAGCCAAACAAACAAACAAAAAAAAAACTCCACCAATTTCTTTCCTGGTCACAAATGGATATGTATCCATTATAGTTTGACTAGATAAAGAAGACTCCCATCTAAGAGAAGGAAAAGAAAAAAAAATTGATTCTAGGTGATGGGCTTCATGCTTATACTACAATGAATATAACTGAGCTGGTGACAAGGGAAATATCATATGACTTTGACTAAAATGCATGTGGCCTCCACCTGTTGCATTGCATCGACTGCACCACCATTCAGTTCATCTTACCAGCACCCAAAAATTACACATTGCTTTAGTGGTCTTTTATGAAATACAGCACTTTGCCTTATAAAAGGAAGCTATTTTAATTCATATTCATGAAAAATGTAAAACAAGATGACTTGTTACCTGACTTGATTTGCTAAATGTCTTAAATTCCGTGTAACTGGCAGGGTTGGTATGCAAAATATCAAACCTGTGGAAAATTCCAGGATGAAATAGCAGTTCAATCAGAAAGCAAATGCTTTATAGCACTCGCAAGGCTGCAGTTCAAAGATGCCTTCAGCCCTTCATTTCTAAACCAGTCCAAAGCTACCTTCAGACAGCTCACTCACACCATGACAGGGGAGGTTCCACCTCACACCAACTCTCTAGTGACCTCTCCAGATGAATCAGAAGAGAAATTGACAAGCTACAGCAGCATTCCCAGATGAAGGGAGGCTGGCTGGCTGGAGAGTTTGGATGAGACACACAGGTCAAACAGAAGTCTTCAGGGATTCAAAAGCTCATGTTTCCTGCGCCACTCCTTCTTTAAAGATTGCAAAGAATTCTGTCAAATTAAAGTGCTTAAATCCTTTCATTTATTTTACTTTTATGAGATGTAAATCTAAACTTGGTTTAGAATTAATTGCACAAGTGATTATAGACCATTTAACTTGGGCACAACCATAAATTCATAGCACTGAAGTCTGATTTGTGCAGATCCTTACTCACAAGAAGCTCTCCTAATACCAACGCTGTTCATGTAGAGGAGGAAGAGTTTAAGAGCTAGAACAAAAACCACAACACTGTGGCAAGCCCTCCACAACTTTTTTGTTCCTCCTCCTTTTGAAATGAACTGCCTCCTGTTGCTTTGTTTCTCTGCTGATTTTGGAAGCCTCATTGGGAACTTAATTTTTGTGCATATATTGCCTTCATATCACTTTCCAAACCTCCAGTGCCAACGTTCATTCTATGGCTTTTGCAGTACACAATCTCTGCTTGCAGAATGGCCTCACCAAGTGGGTACTGGAGCAGTTTATGCTTTATGAAGTTTTCTCAAGGTTTTGCATTGTGGGTGTTTTCTTACAAGAGGTGATTGAAAACAGAAAGGAAAAGCCTGGTTTTCTTTTTTTTTTCCTCTTTTTTTTTTCCTCTTCTTTTTTCCCTTTTTTTTTTTTTCCCCCCTTTCCTTTAATACTTGTATTCTGAGACCATGTATGACAATACCTCGTGGAAAATTGCTCCTGTCCAATAACATGCTCAAAGTACTCCTTTGCCAGAGGCATTCACTCATTATATAAATCAAACAAGCAGACAAAAACAGACAAAAAGTGACTGGTAATGCCCAGTGAATTTCTGTGCTCAGCTAAGATGATTTGGTGCATTGCATGCAGATGTCAGGTATTTTTATAAAGAGCTCCATTGTGCAGGGCCCCACTACTCCTCCATCGCTCCCAGCACTCCCTTAAAAGGGGGGCGGTGGGCAGACAACCATTCCAGCTGGGCTTGGAACCTCGTCTGAGTCAGGAAAACCACAGCTCATAAGCAAAGAGGAAGCATAATGTTCTACAAGGACAAAACATTAGCAAAAATGTCACTCAGCCCCAGTTCCACATGTTGGCTGCCACGGCCTCTTCCTCCTAGCATGCCCGATTGATATAAATTCCATCTGCTCAGCAGCCAAGTGACAGAGAAGAAATACCGGCATCTGGTCTCTATTGCTGTCGGGTTTTTGTTCCATGTTAGACCTTAGCTAGAAACATATGAAGAAATGAAGGTGCTGGCAAGCGACTAAAAGCCTGCACTGGCACAAATGAGACTTTCTGATGCTTTTCACACTTCACTTTGGATTTTACAGGCAAAAAGGTGGAGGAAACTTGATAAACTGAGTCTGGAGAGCCAATGGGCCTGGAGGTCATTTGGTGTTTCTAAATTTTTTTTTGAGTGTTTAAAACTGTAAAGCAAAACAATTTTTTTAACACAACAGAAGGTAACGAAGTCACACAAGAATGTTGCTCTTCAGCTAGGTTTTTTTTTTTCTCCTTCTCTTAAACATCCACTGGTTTGGACCTGATCCACTAGCACTTTATATTCTCCTGAGAAGCAGCTGGAAAGTGCCAAACCACTAACTTTTTTTTTTTTTAACCCTACTGTGTCCAGCAGAAAGCAAGTACATCAAACCAAAGAAAGAGAGCAACAGAGCAAACCAGTAACATGCATTAATGTCTGAGAAATGATGCTTGAGTGCTTTTTCAGAGCAGTTCCTGAAGAGATAGGGGAGACTGTGAGTCAAGGTAATTGCATATGTGTGTGTGTGTGTGTACGTTCAAAGATTTCTTTGAGGAATGACTCCTCACACCAACAGAGGTGCATGAAAAAATACACGTGTGACAGAGAAGGTAAAAAAGAAAATACATTGGTAATAAAATTAGTTACAGACACTTTTCTCCTCGCCAAAAATTCAATTGGAGCCAAAAACTTAGGAAGACATTTTGTACCTAAAGGAATCCACAAAACAACACAGGATAGCTGGTCTGCAGTAAGGTAAAATATTTCTAAAATTTAAAGTGGAACCTTAACATTCCAAATCAATATAGAATTTTAATTTTTTAGAATAAAAAATAGTGTTCGTTTATATATGAGCCTCCAGCCCTTGTTGGTCTGATATGATTTCCTCGGCAATACAGCATCCTTCTCTTTTGTGTGACAGGACCAGAAACTGACAGAAAGAAATGAAGCGAGTGAACAGCTATCAGAGTGACATTATAACACCAATGAGAAAGAACACATGTAAGAGAAGAGCTCTCAAGAACATATAAATATATAATAGAGCCCTGGAACACTTAATAATTAATTGTGAGGAAGAAGCTTTTATTTCAACAAAAAGAAAGGCTTCTAACCAGCAACCCCATGAGAGTGGAACACTCCGCTATATTGATGCCCAAAAGGCAGTTCTATGCCAGCTCTTCACAAGGTGAAGCTCCCCCTTCATACTTGGTCAGGATCATCACACTGCCTGCATTGCAACCAAAGTCTGAAGTGGTACCTGCCTTCTGTGGTGATTCCCTGCCTGCAGTGGAATTGCTTCCAGTGACTTCAATGGGCTTTGCACCTAAACCAATAAAGTCAACAATCTAACTTACCTAGTAGGATAATGAGTATTAAAAGATGCCATAACTAGGGGTCAAATATTCCACTGCTGGTTCACCTCACTGAAGTGCTACTTTAGGGAAGTTAATTCTGCTAACTTAATGTTCCTCACTGGAAATTATTACTCAATTTGTTACCCAGATGAAAAGTCTTAAGTACACATGTGAAGAATCAGTGATGCTCATCGATTAATAATGTGCCTCCATATAATCTGTGGTTTAGACTATTACAAAGAGTTTGAAAGAGTATTCCACCTTCAGGTCTCTTTGCATGGGATGCCTCCCTCCAAGAGCTGTAATTTAATCACCACCCAAACAAACTCAGTACAGGCACTTTCTCCGAATAATGTCTTGCTCAAGGAACTCCTGCAGTGCCACTCCTGTAGAAAAATTCTGATTTTTACTGATTAGAAGCCCAGACTGTTCGAGCCCTGGACAACCTGCTTGAGTGGAAGATGTCCCTGCCTATGGCAAGTACTCTTGCAAGTAACTTTACACTAGCAAATAATTCAAGCTCAATATTCCAAACCCCATCATATTAAGGTTGTTAAATGGTGTAAGTTGCTTTGTCCCAGTTTCTACTTAGGAAATAAGTAAAGCAGAAAGTGTCTTTATCCAACAGCTAAGAAAGTAATGTAGGAACTACCTATGTATTGCTTCAGAGCTCCTCTCCAAAGCACTTCACTTGTTCATGGGACCTGACTCTCTTTTGCCTTGACCCTAATGATTTCCTGTTCACAAACTGCACTATACTTACAGTTACGTTCCTTCTACGGAAGAGGATCAGGTAACAGTAAATTCCCCAATCAGAGCTTCTTACGAAAGGAAGCATATTACTCTCAAAGAGAAGGGCCTAGTATTCTATTATAAAGAGTAATGGAGTACAAATGTAACCTTTCACAACAAGGTGGCAACCAAACTCACTTCCATCTTCCCTCCGCTTCCACTACATAGGTATATGACACAAAGTTTCAGTTGTCTTTTTGTACAGGTTTCTGGAGGATCGATATCATTGAGGGTACTACCACAGTAGAAAGAAAGAGTAAGACCAATCTTTTAGCTTTCAATTGAGGTGTTAGCATACTTACTATATATAATAATTCAAACTAATTTCAGGGTTATGCTTTGAGTGAAATCAACATGGCTGAGTGAGACCTGACAAGACAGTTTGTAAGGTGTCTCAGTGTCTGCAGCAGACAACATTATACTTCAGAAAGGCAAGGCTTGGCGTGCAGTCAGCGATGAGAGGGGACAATTGAGCTGCCTAGCGCTGGAGCCATCAGCGCAATTTCCCGCAAGTCAGGAATGTGAAACAGCACAGCTGCTGGGATGAGTGAATAGCTGAAGGAGCTTATGTGAGCTCCAATAGCAGGCCTGAGCAGTGCTCCACTGTGAATGACAAGTGATGGGCCAAATCACTGGGGAGCTACCGATGAGTTATTAATGGTGACAGGTACACTACCTGGGAGACAGGTTGAGAGGGGAAAAAGATTATTTATAAGCGAATAGTTAACAGCTGTACCCACTGCTAAGCATTACATGGATGCCACAAACTGTAGAATTCAAATCTTGGGTTATTCAAGCACGAACAACTGCCTGTCACCAAACTGCAACGCATCGGTACAAATTAAGGTGGGAGAGACGAGCCGAGGCTGGAACGATGCCTTGCTCAAGTAGGCAATGTCATCACAGAGTGCAGATAAGAGCGAGAGAAGGGCTGAGATAACCATGAGGTGAAATATGGTTCTTAATAATAATGATGAATTTGCAAGAACAGCTTTTTAATTTTTCCTGAGGGCTTTTGGAAGAGAACAGATGCTGAATATGTCCTGTACTGACATGAATAAATGGGGGGAAATTAAAATAAGCAAAAGAAATATTTTCAGAGAAGTTTTCTTTTGAAATGGGAAGTAATATATTTCTATTGTGGAGATAATTTCTTCTATCTCCAGCCCCCTCCCAAGTTTGAAAGCCACATTGTTAACGCTTATAATATAATGTTCTTACAATACCTACAATAATAGTCACCTAATTTTTCCCCAAAGAAATGAAGCATTGTAGTACTGAGTATATTATGAGTGGCCTGAACAAAAACTTTCTCATCTATTTCTCTTGTACAATTCTGCACCAAAAGAAGCAGGGAAAACAAATCAAATAAAACCCCAAAACATCCAAAAACCCCCAAACACGCAAACACCCCTCCCCCCCATCAGGAATTTGGAAATGTTTTCATAATGTGAACACAATCATGAAAGAAACTGTTTTTGAGTCGTCTCCTATTCCACTGTGAAGATGTGTCTCTGCTGTAACTGTTTACATACAAGAAAAATAAAATAATTTGATGGCTTTTTTGTGGGTTTTTTATGCAGTAGAGAAGTTAAATATCTGCAAGACCAGCCAGGTCCCAAGACAATAAACTGTTGGTCCACTGACTTCTAGGTCTGCACAGAGCACAGGCTGGAAATCACCCACTAGATATCTGAACAGAGACACCTATTCTCTGCAACAAAATGTGCCAAATGACTAATCTTGGGAAAAAAAAAAAAAAAAAAAGGAAAAAAAAATGAAGAAAAGCATTAACAAATGAAATGTTTAAGCGTAAAACTTTACAATTCAGTTTTTCTTGAATTAGAGTCTCACACAGACTCCAAAACGTTAAGATAAAAAGAAGGCTAGTCAGCAACAGCTGGGTTCTTCCAAGGTAGAAGGAAAAACTGTTTATATCTGTAGTTACTGGCTCTTCTCATTTCTATGCCATGGGATACTGTGCTCTTGCATGCTCTGGAGGAGGGAGATATGTGAGCCAGAAAAGGTTCACACTTCAAAAAGCTTCTACAGCTTTAAAATATAAAAGCAGAAACTGATTCAGCACTGTAACTGCTTTCAGGATTTAGTCCAAATCTTTCAGTTTTGGCATTCCAAAGTGATCACTAAGGCAAACAGTCCTCTTCATGTTGGGGGTGGAAGTGATATAAGTTAAACTTACTCATTACTTGCTTTCTGATATTCATAATATTTAATAATTTCTCCTTTCCTTGTTTCACTCTGGTTCTTATGGAAAGCTGCTATGATTCCTCAACTGAACTCCTGAACTTCTCACACCGTGAATCAATACTTAAATATATAGTCAAAGCAAGTGAGACAGTTACATTTTATCTTAACAATTGATCATTAAAGTATTTCTATTAAATACTTTCTATTAAATGCTTTGCGGAAACTGCATTTCACACAAATTTTGGGCATAAAAGAAGCACAACATCATTTTTAAAGGTTTAGTAAGAGATTTGGGAGCTGAACATTAGTTGAATTTGGCATTAGCAGCCCTCTTAAAATACTACACTGATATCCCTACATATTGATTAAATCCTTGTTTCTCTTCTATCCTACTTTTAATTTTTTTTTACACTTAAAAGTCACATGCAAGAGCTCCTAGTCTAAAGGCACAGGAAACCTAACTCAAATTTCAGAGAGTGAAATTTTAAAAGTTAATTCCCTGTGCTTTACTCTCAAAAGGCATGGAATTTAGTCAGCAAGGTGAGCTTAGTTTTGATCTCTACATTTCAATTAAACAATGCCTTACTGCACAAGTTTTTTCATTGGTTACAAGCAGTTTTCCTCTAAATGCAAATTTTCTTTCTTGTATTCATAGATGGAAATCGAAATATCAATTTCTTTAATGTCTCTTTAGGGGTAGGTCTATGAATTTAGAAGCCTGGTTTTGATACCCAAGTTTGCATGGAGATATCATTGCCTTTTGCTATCATGCCTAAATGGTAAAATTGTAACTTATTTTTAAAATCTATGAAGGCAAAAAGAATAACTTCAAAGTTTTGTTGGCTACCTTTCAGCAATAGCTGAAAATAAGCACACAAACAAACAAAGTCACAAAAATTACTATAAAGCTTATGGTGCAAACCATGAGTGTGTTTATTTTTTATCAGTCTACTTTATTATTTACCATGTTATGGGGTCAAAATTAATGCCCTAAGGATTATACAGAACACTATTTTGATTATACAGAACACTATTTTTTTCAGCTTCATGCACCAAGTCCATCCACCAAAGCAGGTCTCCTTTATTTCCTCCAAATAAAATGCAGTACTATTTGTTATCTATGGATTCATTATAAGTTCTTGAGTGACACAAAGGACAAGCTGCCAATAGAAATAAAAAGCCAGGATACTAGGAAAGAGAGCTCGTTTCTAAACATGCCGAAGTTTACTGGAAATGTAACATTTGAAGACTTTCCCTTCCCTGTATTTAATTCTAGATGTACTGTGTTCTTCATGCTACCCCAGCTCATCACGTATTAACAAGTACTTCAACCATTTTTGCAAGCTTCTTCCCTTTTTCACAGAAGATATTTGGTAAATGATGCCCACATGTTTCAAAGGGAACAGAAACTCATCCCTTGATTTCTATGTACTGTGTAATCAGGTTAGCAGGCTGGTCAAAGGCCTGGAGGCACCTAGCTACAAGGAAAGGAATTGAGGATCCATGGCTGACCAACAGCCACCGAGGAGGGGATGGAGGGGTGGGAAAGGACCTTTTGCTGGCCATTGTTTTTGCACCTACCTACCCCACAGAATTCTGGCTTGGGGCAGGAAAGAAAGAAAGGAAGACCAACCTGGACCAAATAAGTTAAGATCTAACTTTAAGGAGGCTCTGGACATCATGAGGAATGCCAAAACTGATTTGCAGACCTCAAGATGAGAATCTGCTTTATTAGTGAGTTTCCATTTGTATAAAACACCATAAACAATCCACAGTTTGGTTTTGAGAGATGTAATACATGTCTGTGCAGAAACTGATGGAGTCTACTCCAGTGAAAACAATTAACAATAAACAAAGAATCTTCAGAAGACTAAAATTTTTAATTGAAACATACTTTCATGTACAGTTCTTACAACCTGCTGTTCATTTATTTTCAAGAAAACAGCACTGCTTACAGGAAGAGAACTGTTACGTGACCTCAGCTATACAGAAATTCAGAAAAACATACAAGCATATGCTTAATGTTAAACATGAATAGAAGATTTTTTAAGTCAAGTGTACTAATTGTATAAAGTTAGGTAGGTTCTTGTGCACCTTGCTAAATCAGCAACCACTTTCTGACAGTGTCTGAGCAGTTCTCTGGGTAGCAAATTAAATTTGGCTCCCTATGGCTTTATAGCTCTACAATAAGCTGAGAACTCTTTTGGTTTGCATCTTTCTACTTTTCCTCCCTGCTTCTCTACTGTAATTTCTCTGGTGTCTCAAAAGAGATGTGTTGCTTTTTCTTCAGCATCTGTCTCTACTACCTGGCCACACACGCAAAGCATTCAGAGACTTCACAGATTTTGAGGACATTCCTTCCCATCCCTTGAACTAATCTCATAACAGTTATAAAAAGACATTGTTATACAAGTCCTGATTATTTGAACAGCTAGATAAAGGGGAAAAAAAAGAAAGAAAGAAGGACTTTCTACAGTGCAGTAGCTGCTGAAATTCCAATACAATCATCTTGTATGAACTGAAGGTAAACACTCTGCTCAAGTAAAAATGGGTACTTTAGTAATGAACTTACAGAGTGCTACAGCATAAAGCAGACTGGTGGGGGATGGCATTACAGACACACACCTAAAGACTAATGTGACTAGTACTGGAAATTCAAACTGTGTTTCTGAAGTTATTATTCAGACATAGGAGTATATGTATCATTTCATTTTGAATTTTCAGGTTGAGGAACTTCTTAAGCACCACAAATTGGATTGATATTAAAATTCTTCAAATGTGCTTCAAGGCCTATAAAATTTTCCGTTGCACTGGCATTTCTCTCATGCTCCAAACAAATCTCAGCATTGATACAATAATCAGTTCTACGCTAAGATATTATATTTTTCATTGAACTATTTCATCCTGCATCTCAATATTGACCAAAAAACTCACAAACCAAAGAAACTAAAAAACTTTGAAAAAATACCTTTTTTAATTTTTTTCTATAACTCTAGGAAAAATGAATAGTTGAGGTTACTTATGTCAAAATGTTTTCATGACCCAATGAGAGAGCTAACTGCATTTCAGAAGAACAGATACTCAGATATCTTTCCAAACACCAGAGCAACCCTACACATAATAATTGCTATAGGATAGTATTAATGCCACATGCTGCACGATAACACTGCAACAAAATTAGCAATTTGACATATATACAGGATCACAAGACTATACACTTCATAACATACCAAGGGCTTGAAAATGCATGCAATGAAGTATTATGAGACACTCTTTCAAGATTCATCTCTGGCTCGTCCTGTACAATCAATTTGTGAGCCATATGTGGCTGGGGGAACACAGGTTTCTCATGCCACAGTCCTCAAAAGAAGACTGGAAGTGACTAGGTCTGAGATGGTATGAACATCATAATTGGTTTCCATTCTATCTCTGGACAACCCCACATCTGCTAGTCAGTTGTCCCAGCAGAGCTTCTTATATCCTGTAACATCCAGGTTCTCTGCAGCCTCACAACAAATACGATTCTGTGAGCAATCTGCTACAGACGTTATTAATTCCTCACTCTTTTTCTACCAAGAAACATATCTCTGCCTCCAGCTGCAGCAGAAAATGGATGTCATGGGTCTTATATCCATTACCTCACAACCCTTTGAGCCTACAAATGATAGAGAAGAGCTCGGTTTTGCATCCTATAGTATTGTTTGAAATGCTCCTATCAAGAGGAAATCAGTTCCCACATGGCAAGCAACCAAATTAACACTAGTTAAATTCTTTAACCCCAATTTTAATTTTATTTTATGGAATCCTTTCTAAAAGAGATGGGTTGGACAAAAGCATTTCTGTGGATCACATTTCATACTCAGCATGAACTGAGCAAATTTTCCCAGACATTGCCCTAGCTACTTCCAAATAGTCTGAGAGCTTTTAGAGGAAAGCCTGGTGCAACATAAGCTCCATTAAAAGCTACCTGATGAGTGGCCTTATTTCTTCTGCTCCTGTTTGTCAGCACCATATGTCAACTTGGACTCAATATCCAGAATGGATGGACAAAAACGTAATTATGTTAATTCTACTACTATACCTACATCACTACTCAAGCTATAGAGATACAAACAATCCAGCAAGCTGACATATACTGGGCCAACAGTTTTAAAAATCTACTTGTCCTACAAGTGACTTCCTTCTGTGCAGACAACTGCCAGCCAGGAGCAGAGGTTTCCACACCCTTTTTCCACACCCTTTTGAGTAGATGGAATGCAAGACTTCAGGGTGCAATTCTGGCAAGATTCATCATGAAGAATCCACCAAGACTGGATAGAAAAAGACATAATTTACCCTACTATAAAAGGTAAAAAAATAACAAATGAAACAAAATCTTTCTCTTTTATTTGCTAAAAAGTTTATTTAAAAATATTTACTGAAATTACTGTTCCAGTGCTAGAGATATTTCAGAATTTCACTAAAGAATAATCATAATTACACATCTATTTCATTAGAGGATCTCAAAGCACTTCATAAACATTAATTAACAACATCCAAGTATAAATTGGGATGATTAGAACATTTTGCTAAAGCTGTGGAGGAGGAGAAAAAAAATCAAGCTGAAGCACAAAGGACTTGTACAGCAAGTTAATATATTAGAGCCAGTAGAATAATACACACTTCCTGGCTTCAATACAAGTATTCAAAATTCTAGAACATGGTGCAAAATGACAGGTGAATCAGAGAAGATGTTTCAGCACAGGAAAGAAAAGTAAATTTCTTAATTAAAATATAGGAGTTCATCTTCATTAGGATCAAAATGTGCCTTGATAAGTAAAAGGGGATTGTCTGTCTACATTCAATGCTGTCCTCTTACTGCCTAGAAGGCAACAGTAAGTATTCATGACATTTACCCCTCCTAATAAGAGTCACTCACACTTCACTGTTATTCCTTGTTATTGCTCAGGACAGGCACTACCACCTCATCGAAAGATCAGTGCTGCAAGGGAAAAAAGTCCCCTTGAGATCCCTTGGACTTCAAGAAAAACAGTAAATCAACTGATGCTGGACAGATGACAAGTTTGATTCTCTGTGGCCCTTCTTGATTCCAAAGTGTCTGTGGACCTAAATTTCCTAAGTGCCTGAAGTCAGGGCTGACACACAGACAACAAAAACCACACCTAAACTCAAAGCAAGGGGTTTCTAAACTGGGGAAAAAAAAAAAAAAAAAAAAGGTCTTAAATCCATTTAAGTGTCATGGTCTGGATTCCACACTCTTTAATTGAGTTCATCTCCAATGATGTGCAGCTGAATGGTTAATATCACAATCTTATCACCTCCAGGACCATAATTTGAATATAGCCCAAGGTTCTCTGCAAAGAGAGTAGTCTATAAAAGGCAGAAGTTCTAATATCTGAGCTGCTTTTTGTGAGAAGAATGATGTTAATTCCTCTGATTCTTGGCACAACCCGCTCTCCTCCACAGCCACACACATATTTCCCTTCAATCAATAGCTTTATGCTCCTTTGTTTTCTTCATTGTATAACAGGTCACTGAATTTCTCACTAGAAAATTGAGGTGAATGGTAACCCCAAGATCCTGTCCTCAACTCAGTGGTCATGTTTGTTTGACATAGAGCAGGATATGCTCTAGTAGAGGCTTCAGCATGGCATTGTCAGCAAGAAAAGTGATTTTCCAGGCTACAAGGAAAGCCATTCTCTCCCCTCCCTTCATCCACAGAGAATCAGTCTCAAAACCAGAGATTTTTGTCAAAGAAACACACAATCACAACCTACTAGAAATATAAAATACAAGTTATAGATTGTTAAAGTGTGTTTGTATATATATATATATACACACACACACGCACATATATATACGCACTCACACATATTTGAAGGAAAAAGATCTGTGATCATAAATGGTTAATAGAAATAAAACCACATTCTGAAGCAAGAAAGCTGGAAATAGTTTCCTCCTTGGCTTACCTGCCAAGACCCAAGTTCAGGGCTCTGTTTCTTCTGAAATGCTTGATGGCATCACTCACACCTAAAACAGCCCAGGGAATGAACTATTCCTCCCACCTCCTTCATCCTTCACTCTGCTTTGGGTGTTTGTGATTTCATCAACTATCACAAGAGAGACACAGGATCATGAACTCAAGCCTTGGCAGGTGAAGAGATTTTCAGCTCCATTTTAGAAAGCAAGCACACATGGTCCTGGCGCACGCCTGACAGACCTTCAGTAACAGACATTTCCATGCTCTGCAGCCTATTAGCTGTGCAAAAAGCACATCAGGGCCATCACAGCTTCTCACCCCTAGTACTGTAAACAGTCAGTACACATTCCAGATAGGACAAACACACCTACACAAAAGTCTCTCTCTTTTTCTCCCCCTTTTTTTTTTTTTTTTTGACTGACAGCTATAAATGTTTTTTATTAAACAGCCACCTTTACATTTCTGAGCAATGTGAAGCACTATGGCTGTAAAGGCTAACTATTTCATAGCAGTCATTAGGAACAACATAATGTATACTGCTGTTGATCACCAGGGGTTATACAGCCCTCTGCTTCATTACCCTTGCAAGATGCAAGACACAGAGCAGCAATAGCACAGCTCTCCATCTGCACATACCCTGGAAAACCCAATGATCTTTGCATGTACTGAGACATCTGTTGTCACATAACTTGTCCTGGTGGCATTCAGAAGTGTCATCACACTCTCTGGATTTTATTTTTATTGTTGCTTGGTTAAAGTGTGAACCATGATAAATATCCTCATGTAGTACTAGTGTGATCAGTTGCGTTACAATTAGAGTTACAGCACCAAAAGCAGAGATGTTAGTCAAGATAGTGCAGATACAGAGAAAACCTGAAACTACTTCACACTATAAAAAAAGTTTGGCATTGCTTTGCTCAAGCACACAACGAGGCTTCCCGCTGGCTCAGCAGTTGTGCTTTGTTTCTTATCTTCTTTTTCAGTCTTTTAAGGTTTATCTGAGCTTTTTCCACCCTCTGTTTAGGGAAAAGATAGAATAGTCACACCTAGATTAGAACAGCTAAGAATACAAAAGAGGAAGGAGCATAGAAGAGAATCTCTGTTCCACAGAAGTGTAGGGGAGTCATACTAAACTGACACACAGGGGAGAAAAGAAACTCTTCCAGAGTTTCAAATATTAGTATGGGAGGAATAGAACATTCAGGAGATGCATGTCTAACAGATACTTTCCATCTTCTTGTGCTAAAGAGGCAAAATCAGAGAACAGGGGGAAGTGAAACTAAGGTGAGGCGGAAGAAGGGAAGATAAGTAAAAAGCAGAGGGGAATGAGAAGCAATGACAAAATAATGAGGAAGTTGAAGTGGAAAGAGAGGGAGAAAGGAACAGAGATGCTCAAAGAACAAAAAATAGGCAGATCATGTACAGAAGAGACACTTTCAAATCCTGTGAGTACTGCAGGACTAGATGCCTGGATAAATGTTACCCAGCTTTGAGTCTTGGTTGCTCGGAAGGCCTCTATTGAAAAACATCAGAACTAAAGAATACAAATGAGTGTGAACAATAACTATGAGGAAGAAAAGAAAACACAGGACAGAACTGTATCTAACAGAGATGAAAAAGGTGCATCAATCTGTAAAAAGGTTACTCTCTTCATTATCAAGTAATATGGGTGGCAGTTATGGGAAACAATCTTGTATGTGAAAGACTTACGTTGTACTTTGGCTTTGTTAAAATCTTTACCAGATAAACTTCTTCACCTTTATCTGCATCAGTTTTACAAGTTGGGGTTTTTTTATAAGAAAAGGCATACTACTCATAGAGGCATGGAAACACTAAGTGGACTGCTTGTTAAGAGGCATGGAAATCCTTCAGCGGTCACAGATAGATGAGTATAAAGTATTAATTAAAATATTGGCAAATAGACCAATGTAGAAACAATGCAATACAATAAATACAAAATTTTCATGAATTTTCTTTTTTATTATTTATATATAAAACTGTTAATTAACATTTTCTGGGTTGCAACAGTCAACTTTTTTTTTTTTTTCATAATTTAGTGGCCTATTTCTCTTAACTTTCTTTAACAAATAATATAGCATACCAGCATTTTAATGGTGCTCTTGTTGTGAAAGACAAAAACAGTAAAGTCACCTGACAGCACTTAGGGAAGAAAAACCTGACAGAAACTTTGTGTGACTTATGAATATAGATAGCAGACTATATTGAACTCAGAGTATGATATCATCACTATAGCAACCTGACACTCCATGTCTACCTTGCAAAAGCTGATATCAGAGCTTCCTTTTATTTGTTTTCTTCCTAATGTTCTCTATGTTTAAGCATCAAAGACTGTTTGACAAGCTGTTAAATGAAATAGTCCTTGGGCTTGGGTTCTACAGCAGAAGTTCAAAGATCTTAAAAGGCAAATTGTTTCAGACTGAAAAGCTAAGACTCTATTAAGTCTTTAAAAGAGGTTAGAGAGCAACAGAACCCCTCCTCTTCTGAAATCCTCCACAGACAAACCAATGGTGGACAATATTTAATTTTAAGAATAGTAAAGCAATTTCTATCTGTATATATGGTTAATATTTAGAAGGTGAAGTGCTAAGGGATTACTTCAAGAAAGAAAAGAAATTAGGAACAATATTATTAAAGATGGTCAAGTTTCTTTCTTTGGCCTCTACCCAAATATTTTCATTTAATCTGGATGTAAAAATACTATGCATGAACAAACTAGTGGTGGTAAACTTGTACAGAAACCAAATTATCCACACTACCAAGATTTTATAAAAATTTGAGAAACTGTCAAATATAATCAACAATATCAGTTATATATATGCTGATATATATATTTATCAATATATATGAGCATGTAGTTTGACTATGCACATAGCTATTTCTTCTTTTAAAATCTCAGAACTGAATTACTAAAACACTGCCATGTATTTAATACTGTCAATGAGGTTTTTTTAGCTAATGGGATTTTATTTTATTTTTTAATGTCTAACACTGCCAGCACCACCCCACTCTCTGTCCTGAACCACGTATATCTTCTGAGAGCACACCTTCATAGCTGACTTCTTGCTGAGCAGTTGCTTCCAGACTACATAACAAGCACAACAATGGAAGACAAGACCAATTTTCCCAAAGCAGAAAATTATATCCAATAAATTTGCATTTAATCATTTTTCAGCATTGACTTTGCTACAGAAAATTACTTCATTTAGGATTAGTGATTGACCATGCAATGTCTAGTACATGAACTTTTGTGAGTGAGTCTGCTTTTGGACCTATGAAATACCCATAGTCTTCCAGGTGGCTTTAGTTTTGACTTCGTTCTGAGTTTATTTTTTTAAATTTCTCATAGCTGTGAACTGCGCCAGAGAGTCTGCCAGCTAAGATACTGCCTATGAGCTACTAACTTATCTTCTTTTTTCAAGGGCATGATGATGAGAATGGGACTCCTAAGTCTATGCCATTTTTGCTAATTCTGCCAATGTTCTGTTCTGTGCCTCTGCTTCCTTCTTTTTATTGTAAAGACAATATATTTTCCTCTTACACTAAGAGAGTACAACTATTTGACCACAAAATAGTTGAAAAAGTGTTGAGCTGTTACTCAAAACACTGAATCATTATTTTCATGGAGTCAGTTTATGGCCTCTAAGTTGTAATCACATGTCCTGTCTTCTGCAGCTGGACCAGTGTAAAAACTGAATGCCCCAGCTGTTCACTGCTAGTGGCATAATTGCTCTCCAGCCCCTTCCTCTCAGAGTAATGAGAGTTAACTTGCACATGTTTAGAAGGAGGATTTTTCTAACCTGGTTTGTTTAGAGAGAATCTGGCTGGGGAGCAATTACACGTGTAGCTACACTAGCAAATGGATGGGGTGAAGTATTCTTCCCAACCCTGTGATCTCTGGCAGATCATGGAACAGCTGGCAAAGTTACCTCTTCTCTCAGCTTAGCTGGAATTAAACCAGGATTGGAGACTCACAGGTGAGCTGCTCTTTACAGAAAAAGTAACATCATTCAAATCAATAGAGCCACTAGTCACACACATATCTTTGAGTAGCCAGTGCAGCAGTTGACCCAAAACACCCACTGTTTTTGACAAAAAAATTTATTGTCATGTAAAAGACATGTGAAGTTAGGTGTTCCCAGAAGAGAAAACTTACAGACTCACTAACCACATACAGGTTGACACCAAATACAGTAAATTAGTTCCATGAGATAGAAAAAATAAGCCTAAAATCTGAAGCACTCTGAATTCCTATGGAGCAAACACAATCCAGAATGTTCCTCTATGCCATAAAGTTTTTTTGAGGATCAGTTCTAAAGACGAGAGAACAGCTCCTCCGCTAAAACATTAATCCTGTGACAGTCTGATGGGATTGGTGACCAAATTGTCACTAACATTTCATTGATATGTATCTATTCACTAGAAACTTGATTTCTTGCATGGAGGCCAGAGAATCTTGCCAGGTCTTAATGCCTTTCAGCCATTACTGACAATATTGTGAAAATTGTCAATACTGGCAAAAATGTGAAAAGCGGTGTTATCAAATTACCTCTGCGGCTTCAGGGTTCCTTGACTTCCTGCGCTCTATTAATGCATCCATTGAATGAAGGCATAAATAGTGCATTTTTCTCTGCCCATTGCTTTTTAATTTGCTATTTGGAAACATTATTAGTCAACATGAAGATATTACAAATAATCACATCCACTTTGCAGCACTAATACACAACTTTTTTTCTCTTGTTTCTCCAGCGGAGCAAACAATGAGCTTTTTTCTTGAAAGTTACAAGGAAACAGTTGTGAGGTTTGCAGCAAGTCTGTTAGTTTGGTTGGTTGTTGGGGTTATTTTGGTTGGTTGGTTGGTTGGTTGGTTGGTTGGTTGGTGGTGGAAATCATCTGACAATAGCAATTTATTTTGAGTGGATACATCTACCCTACCCTTCAAAAACTCCTCTATTTAGAGAAAATGTTAAAATATTTTAACGCTTCCATCCTGTTGGGGGCACATTCAGCACAGGTGGAAGTCAGATCATCCCAAAGCATAGAACTCCAGTTTTGTGCCAGCTTAACAAATCTCTTGCATGGTGGTTAATTAATGAACATTGGATCTTGAACCTGGATAAAATATTCTGGAATCTATTACAACCATTACCTTTTCCTATTCTGTTACTTCTCTTAGTCCTTGCTACTAAGCTTCCTGTTTTTCCTCCCCTGAGGAAAAAATGGGAGAACAGTTTTATACATGATTCTGTAAAGTTACAAGTGTAAAATATTATTTTTCTAGATTATTCTTCTCAAACTACGTTACCATGGCACACCTTTGCCTGTGGATATGTATTTCTGTATTTGATATACATAATAAGTATGTATGAATATATGGTAAATTTACTAGCATTGACAGGAATTAGGTGATAACAGGTGGGTTTGGACAGATAAGTTACAAGGAACTGTAATTCCTGACTGAGAGTCAGATGTTCCTCCGTTCACTGCATGACAACCTATCAACAATCCCATAGCTCGAGATACTCTGGATGATTTGTTTTGGTATATGATACTTCCGATATTCCTGTACCATGCTTACAACATTTCATTTGGAGTTTTCTGTATGTAAAAGCTGAGTCTGAGAGCCTCAAACAATTATTTGAAAAGTTTCAGTCTATAATGATAAGCTTCATGGAACAACATCTTTTGCTCAAAGGAGAAATTACCAATATTCACTTTTACCGTGCTAGTGTTGCAAAACATTTCCTTTCAAGTTTCTCTGTATGCCTCTCTTCTCCTTTATAACAGATACTTTCAATAGAGCTATTTTTAAAGAAGAAATTTTTATTATCATAGATTTCATTAATTTTCCTGAGGTTTTTCTGCATGCATGTTTTACTAAGCATTTTCCTTTTCTGCCATATACTGAGTTTTCTAGCTTTAATTGAAACAAAATGCACTTTTTGCCTAGAAATCCTGTGGAGATATTCAAAAACCATCTGGACATGGTCTTAGACAAACAGTTCTAGATGGCTCTGCTTGGACAGAAGGTTTGGACAAGATGACCTCCCTTCTAACCTTGACCAATGTGTGATTCTTTGAAATTAGGCAGCTAAATTAACAGGGATGCTTGACTACACACCTATCATAGGTCTTCATTCACTCATTAAGAAAATACACAGTCGAGTGCTAATGAAGTCAATATGTGGCAAGTCTGTAACAGCTGCCCTTAACTTTCACTGATAATTGTTCTCATTTAAATGGCATAATATTCAATATACTATTGCTGAATATAGTAATGGTGAAATTCATACCTTGGGGGCTACAATGTGACTGAGTTTTAGCCAGATAAACTGAACTGTGACCAAATGTGGTATTACACTTTTCAGATGCATAGGTCACAATCTCAGTCTGTATAAACATCTATGTAATTATATTACAAGCCGTTCTTGCATATATTGAGATCATTCCAAAAGACAGTTAAAACAAAATCAATATGAGCATGATTCAACGGCCTTTAAAACAAAAAAACTACTGATTTCAGTCTTCTTGCCTGTAAGAGACAGAATTACATTCCATGCTTGTAATATATTACCCCTAATTATTAATCATATTTAATAACCAGTAGATTTCTAATATTATATCTTAAAAATGATGTATTTTTTACATGTATTCCTTTACAAATCAAATTTCTTCAGCCCTCTAGATCAGTAGCATTCAGAATCCAGGAATCCAAAATATGATGCAATAGGTATACAATCACAGTACATATCTCTGTGGTTATCTCTCATATATCCATCTTAATTATATACCATATGGAAAATTTATAAATATGTAACCATACATTTATATCATACAAACATCATAGATATCTACTGTAAAAATATGACGGATATATCCTTATAGGTTAATTTTAGACTGGTAATGGGAAAAAATGGATTCTGTTCTATTTGAATAGGTGTGACACTTAGCCTTTGCAAAATAGATGCCTGAGAGAATCCTGAAACAATTAAAGAGCTCCATTTCATATGTGTCCTAACAAGAATAAAAAGATTTCATTATTAAAGTATAAAGCTTTTTAGTTCTCTTTCTCTAGGACTGTTTTACAATTCAGCACATTTTTCTGTGAAAATCCCAAATACAGAGCATTAAAGAAAACAGTTACAAGCACAGAAGGTGAAGTTTCCCATAGAATCACATAAAGCTAATTTACTTCTTTCATGCCAAGTACAGAAACCTGAATAGGAACTAAGGAATAGAGTCAGAATTTCTCAGAGCACATTTTCAATTTCAATCCCATATTATCAATATAGCTTTATGCACACTACCATTGCCTATGAAAGGAAAGTAATAAATCAGCAACTAAAATTTTCAAAGTTTTTTAGGCATGTCCACTTCAATAACTGGAAGAATTCTAGATGATGAAGACCTCCTATAAAGTCAGTATCAATTAAGAGAATTCAGAAGTATGTAGGATTAGGTTATTAAGCTGAAATAGTCTAACAAAATGAAAAAAAAATCACTTTGGAATTCAACAGATTATGAAATTTTTCAAATAAGCAACTATACATATATTTGTGACCATACTCATAAAGCAAGCCTGTCCATTTTTCTGTTAAACATATTTTCCTTTTGATTGTCTATTTTAACTAATTTGCATGCAATGCTTTATTTAAAGCTATGTTTCAAAAATGCCCTCATAAAAAGGATTTTCCTGTTTATACATTAGGATACTTTCCAATATAATCATGATCACAACCCCCATTTCATCTATACATTTTTAGGTATCTTTCTAAAGAAGGAAAGAAAAGATGACAGAGCTGCTGACTTGCATCTTAGTTTCCCAAGTCAAACAGTAGCCCTTGAAAACTTGCCAGCTGCCTTGGATGGCCAGATCATGCTTGCAGGTAGCTAACCTCAGTATTTGCAGTATTTAAGGCATTTCCTACAATAAACATAAGCAAGTACAAATAAATACTATGGTATGAAGGCACCTGTATTTTTTTAGCTTGGAAAAATTGAATATTTTATTTTGCCAACACCATCATTAGGCTTCAGCATGCCAGACTAAATTCACTTCATATCCTTCTACATCTTTGGGTGCACCACCACTACATCCGTACATCAGCAACCAAAAAAAATCAGTTAACTGGGTTTGAAAACATGCTTTGCTTTATTTCCTACCTGAAGAATGTAGCCTCGAACATAGTCTCGAAGTGTCCAGCCTAAGCCATGTAGAATATGCAACACCTCCTCTTGCTTCAGTACGCTGAAGAGTCGGTCAAGCAGTATCTTCAGCCTCACAGGCACAGCCTGGGTACCGTAGAGCATCAGGCTGCTGATGTCAAACACAACATTGGACTGCACAATCTCCACTTGGGTTGGGTGGTAGAGGTGTTGAGTACTAAGTTTGTCCAAGGCTGAAAGAAAAGGGGTCAAGTATAAGGAAAGAGCAAAGAAAAGACAAGAACCCTTTCCCCAAAGAATCAACACCACATTTGGCAGGTACACTTATTTTCTAAAGAAATATCACTTGGATGATTCTCAGAAAAAGAGGCACAGATTAGTTTGTTTGGAAGGGACTTTTAAAAGCCAGCTAGTCCACTCCCCTGCTGTGGGCTGGGACATCTTCAGCTAGATTAGGTTGCTCAAAGCTTCATCTCATCTGGTCTTGAATATTTTCATATGGATGGGGCAGCTACAGCCTCACGGGGCAAATACTCCAATGCCTCAACATCTTCAGAAAAATCTTCTTTATATCTAATCTAAATCTACTCTCCTCTTTTCAGCTTAAAGCAATCACCTCTTGTCCAATCACTACATTCGCTTGTCAAAAATCTCCTCCCAGCCTTTTGGTAGGCCTCCTTTCAGTACTGAAAGCCCACTAAGGTTGCCAAGGAACCTTACCCAGGCTTCTTTTCAACTTTTTCCCTGGCTGAAAGATTCCAGCTCTCCCAGCCTTTCCTCACAGGACAGGGACTCCATCCCTCTGATCAGCTTGGTGGTCTCCTCTGGATTTGCTCCAGCAGGTGCATATCTTTGCTGAGAACCCCAGAGATGGGGTCCTACTATTCCTGGTGGTGTTTCATCAGAGGGGAGCAGAGGGGCAGGATCATCCACCACACCCTGCTGGCAATGCTGCTTCTGATACATTGCAGGGTATGGTCACCTTTCTGAGCTGCAGGTGCACATTGTTCAGCTATGTTCAGCTTTTCAGCCAGTGAAGTTGCCAGGTCCTACTCTCAAGTTCATCTCTCAGTTTCATGCCTGGGATTGCCCTGACCCAGGTGCAGCACCTTGGCCTTGTTGAACTCATGAGGTTACTATGGGTCCTCCACATCAAGCTTATCCAGGTCCCCTTGTATGGCATCCTGTCCTTCTGGTGTGTCAACAGCACCACCCAGCTTGGTGTCAGCTGCAAACTTGCTGATGAAACTATGCCACTGATGAAGATATTAAACAGTACTGGTCCCAGTATGGACTCCTGATGGATGCCAGTCATCACTAAATCATCACCTTTTTCACAGAGGCAGTCCAAAACATCCCTAGTTTCCAAAGGTCACAAGTAATTTTAATTGCTATGGCAGAAGGGCTCTCAGGAGAGACTCAGATGCTGCAATACTCATAGTTCAAGAGAAATTTATGATTAACTAATGACCAAGACTGAAGGAATGCTGAATTGAATAGGCTGTTAAAGGTTTGATACTTAATCTCTAGAGATAAAAAAATAAAACAGATAGTCCCTAAACTCCAGTCTTTTAAACATGTTAAAACTAAGGCCCCTGATTTACCAAAAATTTAATCCTGAATTCACTGCTACTAGAACCAGCTAGTTCTTTTCACCTGGCTTTATGAATTCCATGTTATTCACTGTGATTTGAACAATTTAGAGATAAGGGAAATTTGCATGATGAAGCTAATTCTTATCCCCTTGTGAAGTTAAAAAAGATGGAATTGCATATGACATCATGCATTTTAAACATCAATGTTTAAATTTAATTTTATTCCTACTTTATGGACTATGCTGCAGCACCTAAGCTTCTCACTGTTTTTAAATCAAAATTTCTGAGCATTTAAAATAATCTTATAGGGACTTCTCCTGTACTTGGTTTCTTTTTGTCTTACGGTCACTAGAGAGTTCATGTACTCTTGATAAATTGCTTTCTCACATCCAGAGCGCAAAGGCCCTTATCATTTACTTGCTGGCTTCATTCAACACATTTACTCTAAGGACTGCTATTGTCAGAGAGTTCCTGTTTCCTCATACTTCATTTCTTGCAACTGAACTGTCTGATCTTTCCTACTCTAGTGGCTGAGTCAACTTTGAATAAATAGCTTTAAACATTAATTTAATATTCAAACAAAATGAGAAATTGGCAAGCCTAGGGACTTCAGTCCTATGTCTCTCTGCAGGACATTTATACTGCAGAACATGGAGAGTGGGATTTTTTCTTCCAAAAGCTCTTCTTCCAAAGTACTTCACCTAAGTCATCACTTCATGATGTGGAACTAATTTTTTTATCAGGTCTAATGAATGAGATTGACAGGTTAAATACTGTCTGACCTTCCCCCCCATTTTATGTATGATCTTTTCCTAAGATGGTTATTTTGCTACTCCCATAATAGATGTGTCATGAAAAGAAAAGTCAAGGAAATTGATATTTTTTTTCTGCAGGTTGGGCAGTATGCGTGGTGATATGGTTATACATTACCTGAGGGACTGATCAAATACTTAGGAGTAAAACAAAGTTGTTTTTTTTTTTTTTCTAATACTAGCATTACTCACAATAGGAATGGTGTAAATAATAGTTCCAAATAGATACTCTGTAAGACCACCTTCTAACAGACTATTGAAATCATTGAGTAGATCTGGATCACCCTGAGCTTTTCAACTTCAGTCTTACAGAATGAGAATAAGAGTCCAAAGATATTACCTGGCTTCTCCAAGTTTATGCAAATTTAGACGAGAACCAAGACATGAATGGACATTTTCTGAGTACTTGATGCTTTTTAATGACTGATATAGCCTAACATTTGGTTTTGTTTATCTTTTCTTAACAGTAAATAGCATGTCTGCAGTAAGGAAAAACAAGCTCTTCCACCTAAAGAAGACTTGTCACGCTGAGGACGTTAAGATCATTATTATACTGTGGTCTAAGTGAGAATGACTTAAGACATCTTTATCTAAGGACTATTGAGTGGATTACAGATGTAATAACTTTTAATTTCTCTAACAATGAGATTAAAAAACTCTGTGGACATATACCCACTTCATGTAAGGTGACCACTAAGCATACTCTTTGATCAGCTGATAGAAATTTAACCTATACTATTCCATTCAACTGCAATATTCATTTTTAGCAGCATATGGACATCTGCTTCTCAATACACACACACACACACATACACACACAAATACTAATTAGCATGACATTGGAAAAGTTTTCCAAGTGACAATGATATTATCTCCCATTTTGTTTTGTGGCCTTATTATGTGTATTACATAATAAAAAGTAAGTGAATTTTATCCTCCTCAAGTACAAGTGAACATATGCATAAAATGTGGAATTTATAACACAACAAAACATACATTATTGCATGGGTGCATAAGAACATTTGCAAGCTAAAGACAAACGTCCTGCTACATGAAAATAAGAGAGTTATAAATGAAACAAAAGGAAACACAGTTGTATTCATAAGGGAAATAACAGTACTGTAAGATTCTGAAATTCTTTCTGAACATTAACTGTTGCTATCCCTTTAAACTGTCAGAAGAATGAAAATTCTCATTCTAATTTGTAATTTATAAAATATTTGTTTCTTTAAAAGATTGCTAAGGATGTAGCACACAGAGAGAATTTCTGTAGTATTTCTCATTGCTCCTCTGGTACCCTTAGTGAACTAATGCCAATCTAGATGGATTCAAGAGGCCATTCATGTTGATAGACACTTTTTCAGGTAAGAGGTAAGGAAGGACCTATCTTGTTGGTTTTCTGACAGGAAAGGAGTATTAGCTGTAACCTTCATGACAAAATTCTGACTCTTGTCAAATCTCTGAGTAAATAGTTTTATTCTGCTGTCCTGATTTGCCCACATAATTTCATGTGGGTAATGCATTCCTCATCACTTTCTGTTCTAAACTATTGGTTTAATTTATACATGCTAATGAACAATGAACTGTTTTAGAAGTGAACAACAGTATCTGCAGTAGTTTATGATTTCATAAGCACTTAGGAGGTTTCAAGATTAAATGTCTTATACAAAAAATATGCTCTATCATACCTGAAAAATTACATAAACAGATGTGTCTTTATTAAGAAGTTATCAGTGACTGAATATCACAAAGCACACATTAAAAGTCCCTTCCTGGTGCAGCATGAGGTATTGCTCATACTTTGGGCAGTTACAGTGGGATCAAAAGTTCACCCATATGTGTTTGAGACATATTAGTTGTAACTTGCACAATCTTTTCCAAAACCGTGACTATGATGGGATCAGTTACATACTTAAACTAAGAAAGGTACCTTTTCTTACCAGTGCAATTTAATTTTTATCAGTCAGTCTGATATTCATTAATTCAGCACACATGAAACAGTGTTCTCTGATACGGGAAGAAGAGATCTAACTAATCTTAAAATCACATACGTGCTAAGCAGTCTACATTTTCATGGGATGGCCTAAAAATACTCTCGTGTTTTACTCTGACAACACTCAGTCAAATAACATTTCTGTGGTGAATTCCAGATTTCAAATACTCATTCAGAAATTTAAACTCGGGGAGGAGGGCAGGGTGGGGACAGAAAGGATTTTTTTGTGTAAAGGTCATTAAAGAAGACTGCCTG
>JAODKT010001744.1:28168670-28194398 GCA_027576195.1 Cossypha heuglini
AGAAAAAAAAGAGCCTCAAATGCTTTCTCTCAGAAATTTAGGTTAGATGGAGTTTATGTAGTGGTACCTCAAAAGCATGCCTTTGATTCAGAACTGGCCGTCTAAACTAATAACAAAAATTAAATGGTAGGCTTTTTCTCCCCCCTTCTTTTTCACAACAAATGTATTCAAAGGAACATATTGTAGAGGACCTTCATCCCAAGTTCTCAGAAAAATATCTGGGCTGGAAATTTCCTGCATGGGAATACTGCAGGAATGAAGACACCTGACTATTTGGATCAGGGTAGGGAAGATGAGACAGAGCCTCTTGTGTGGGCTTTGGACCTCGTAGTACTCTCCATCAGTATGTGCATTGGTGCCTACGTAAAAGAGGACTTTGGCTGATTAGTCTGATGATTAGTGATGGAGAAACACATGTAGATTAATCCTGTGAGCATTCCAGAACACTGCTGCTTTTGTGTGTGTTGGTATCAGCAGTGTCCTCTGCTGCAGATAGCAGCTATATATCATGGTGTCACAGTCCTCAGTGCAACAATTTTGCCCACCAGCCTGGATGCTGAGTCCAGGGGTTCAGAACCCCTACTAAAGATCAGGCCTGGATCTTCATTCCTCTCCTGTACTACACTGTAGGTGTGTCTGGCTGTAGTCCTGTCTTCTAGATTACCTCAGACTCATGTTACAGCCTGGTCTTCTATCCCATCTTTGGCCCCACCTTCTTTTGTTCCTGATTGAAGCCTGTGGATGGACCCTTGATCTGACTATATTCCCTTGCCATGCCTGAGATTGTCAATGGACTTAGCTACCAGTTCCTTATTCTGTCTACCCCGCTCAGACCTCAAGGAACTTGCTAATGGTGCAGGCATGGTCAGTGGTCTCATTGCCTTTGACTACTGGCTCAGAACTTTTGGTTGAACGGTCCACTTTTGCTGCTCCTTGACACACAGATTAATGATGTCATTGCTGAAATCTACAATCTACAATGGAAGATGCTAAGTAAATAATCTCTTTCTACTACTTTGATTAGTCATTCATCTTTGAACTTTCCTGTCTCTTGTCTCCAAAGCTAAACGTCCCCATCCTATTAGCCATTAACACCTTAAAACTATTCTCTCCCTTAATAATGGTAAGATGAGGTTTATATGTATCTTAATCATCCTAACATCTTTTGGTTGACATACTATACACAATAAGACATCAGCACATTTGGGAGTTCTGGAGTGTAGGCTGGATTTGGAGCATTTCCATCTTAGTTCTAATGCACTTCAATTTCATTAACTGTGATTCACAGTTTTACAGAAATTCTAAGTGGGAAGGGATTTCTACAGATTGTCTGGTGCAGTCTTCTAATGAAAGCAGGGCCTTAGCTTAGTTGGCTCTGCCAAGATGTGTCTTTTCTATTTAAGTGGGGAGGGGCAATTCCACCTTTTTCAGGCCACCTATTCCATTTTATCCAGCTTTGAAAACTGGAATGAAAATGCAATAGGCACTGCCCACCTGTTAATGTCATTCTGTTCGAATGGTATCATAGATGCATTTCACAAAGGCAGCCAAGACTCTGGTGGTATTTCAGTTTAGGATGTAGCTCTGGTTCAAGCCTATGAAATGCTCTCCCACATGTGCTAAACCACCTCAGTTTTTCCAGGAAAACCTGCTGTGTTAAGGATGCTGTGTTAAGTTTGCTGTGTTAAGGTTGCTGACAGCTGAAGGTGTTCAGACCCTGGGAAGACTGATTCATAAAACTAGTTCTACCACTCATACACATCAGTCTTACCCATCCCAACTCATGTACTCTGACCATTTCTGCTCCTGTTAAATATGCTTCAGAAAAATTGACTGTAATCAATTAGAATAGAATTAGAAATGTCTCTGAGACTCATGTTACACATTTCTTGTATTATCTTTTCTCTTTATAAAATCCAGATGAAAATGGGATAATTGAGTAACACTACTGTCTGCTAAATTAATCTGGGATAAGTGTCCTCATCATGCTACAGCTCAAAATGAAATTCCTCCTAGTAGGTAAAAGAAGTTTCTTCCATTCAATTTCACATTTACAAAAGAGAAAGCTGAGGTAAAGTTACCCATGGTATTATCATTTAAACATCTGAAAGCAGTATGAATTTTTTATTCTTGCAGTCAAATCCCATTTTAACCTTATGAAGCTATATGGAATGAAGTAGTAGGGTTTGTTTCATTTAGAGCTGTTTCAATTTGTGTTCTGCTTAACCTAGTGAACTCTACTTAATTAGGATGTTCCTATAAACAATTAAGCTTCTTGTAGGATCGTTAAGAAGATATAAAAATTTATGATGTAATAAACTGTAATAAAATGATAAAGTGGTTAGCACATCACAGCAATTCATGTGCAGCAGCATAGGTGTTAAAAGACACAAGTAAGCAGGTGCTGTCACCTAAACATCCTGAAGAGGAAGCATGTTGCAAAGTCCACCACTGCTTCCCCTCAAATCTGTTGGTGATTTGAACTCCCATGTCTCATGGAATTTATCCTGCCCATTTGGGAATCAAACAGCAATCACTAGACACTCTTCTGCTCCCATCTGAAGCTACACCATGTAGCAAATTTGTTATCATCACACTTAAAGGGCTCAAGAGCATGGATTTCATTCACTACCTTTCCAAAAGGCAGCTTCTACTGTGACTGTAAAGAAGAATTCCAGAATTCCAGGCTTTGCTCCATCTTGAACACAGCAAGTCTATTTGTTTCCTTATAGATTCTCTTCTTTAGAAAAAAGGGCAAGACATCATCACCTAAGATATCTCCTAGAATTTTGTCCCATGGTATTGGTTGCAGTAAATGACATTAAGCCTCCTCTGTAAAATGTAAATTCAATAACGATGGGCACCCCAATGACAATATCGTGCACTTTTGAAATAATTTTATCCTAAACATCTGTGGGCATTTTGTAGCTAATCAAGGGCAATCATAATTTTAAAAAGTGCAGCAGAGTTGCCAATTAGTATTTGATTATATTAATGACAATTCTGTGAAAGCATAAAGTGTGATTACTAATTTTAAAGTTTTTCAGAAAATAAAATGTTCAAAATGAGAGAAGATTTCACTTTTAGTTTTGAATATAGGCCAACACAGCAGAAACAGGCACTGTGCTTCCGAAGGGGTCATGGCCTGTTTAGGGCTTACCAGACACTCAGTCCTTAGCTGAATGCTTAATGTCTGGCCAGCTATAATCTCACCTGACTGTGTCCAAAGGACATTGGCTTATTCAAACCCAGGAATGTAAACCAGTGGAGTTGGGTAGAAACAGAGAGGTCTAACTTCTTCCTGACTGAGTTAAAAGGTCCTGGGGCTGGCAGAGGGGAAGAGAAAAAGTACTTAAAACTGAACAGATTCCCAGGGAAATCCAAGGAGGTACAAGTCTGAACATATGAAGAGTAAAGCCTGTGCTTTACCCCTCTGGAAAACATTACTTGACACATGAGGGTGTCACATTTGCATGAGGATTAAACTCCTGACCAGATTGTTATGTAAGTATCAGCTAAATACAAGGATGAAAAAACAAGGCTTCTTATCTGGTTTTGGGGCATCTAAGCACTATTTCTTTTCTGCCACTTCTGTCTCATAACATTTTGAAACAATATTATTTGTGCTGGACTCCCTAATATCTGGATTTGGTTTCACCTCAGCTTGAGTTGCACTAAGGGCGATACCAGAGTAACGCAAAGCAAACACTACATCACATCATTCCTACCCATGTGGCAGGCTTTAAAACCAGATACTGGGTCAGAGTGCCCACAAGATAACAGAGTGCATTTTCTCTGTGCTGTATTGGCTGCTTTGGAAAATCCTGCTGAAGGGAAGCATAAAGGAATGGCATAGGCAGAAGAGGGGCACCTTAAAAAGTATTTACCAGTAATGAAGGTTAATCTTGTAAGGTTCCTGGAAGCAACTCAGTAATGAAAAATATGCCTCCACCTTCAGGGTCAAAAGAAAGTTATAACAGATGGTTTAAAATGATCTTGTCAGTAAAAGACAGGAAAAGCCAGACTACATCTAAAAGAGTTTTACTTTAAAAATCCTGAAAAGCTAGCTTTCATTATCAATGAGCTGCAGAGAATTACTTTGCTAAAAATCTAAAAATAACATAAAAATTCTTTTCTCAAGTAATTTTAAAGCATTTCAAATAATTAAATAGATTTAATATAAGGACACAACCATGTTTGATATTATAAATTGTGACAATTTTTTATATCCTATAAGACAACACAGAAATAGCCCACTTATTTTATTAGTCAACTATAATTACATTTCTCTTATTTTCTTTTTTTTTTTCTTCTTTTTAAAAATTTACTCTCTGCTTTAAAAATCTCCATTTTTAGGTAAAGAACGACATGGCAACTTCGTCAGCTTTAAGAGAGACTCTAAGATCAGTGACATGCTTTCATTTAATTTTATTTTGTTAGAGATTATTTTTGACTTTGCAAACCTAGATTTTTTTCATTTAACATCTTTGGACTGAGACAAATACAGGAACTCAAATGAGTTTTATTTCAACATTCCGATCTCATTCCTATGCAGCTCACATTTAAATTCTAAACCTTATTCCTAGATCAAGTCCTTTCAGAAACTTCAGGGCAGAGGAAGAGATGTGATTTCTAAAATTTCCACAGTGTTCTTCTGTTTCTTTTCTTTATTTATTTCTACCTACCCTTCCTTTAGTTTTTATTTCAGGTTTCTTTTACCTGACAATTTCATGACCTACCATGTAGAAATTCAGAAAACTCAACCATTCTAAATGAAGTAGTCACAGTTATGTTATGCATCTGACTTTATGACAGTCTCCATTTTCTAACAGAGGTTGTTTCCATTCTTATCTCATTAACAGCAAGCTAGCACCTGCATTATATAAATACTAGCATAGCACCAGAAAACTTTCTTTTCAAGGTGAAATTGTAACCCACAAGACAAGTCTCTGAGTCACCTTAGCACTTTTTTGGGGGCAAAACAGTTATGAGAGTAGGTAAGATTGTACTTGATTGATACTACATTGGGTCTTTTGATCTATTGGATAAGATATAATAAGAGTGTTTCTGCTAGCAGAATGGTAGTTATTCTGACATCAATGACAAGTACAAAGGACAAAATGCAGAGTCAATGAAATCAACATCTTTTTACTGCAGACTTGCTCAATTTCTTTCCTCATAGGCTTAAGCTAGATGAAGTGCATGGCAAATAGAGTGGGGTTTTTTCATTATTTCCAATAAAGTTTCAGTGATTTTTGTGCTAAAGAGAGTAAAACGTGATGACTATCTTCACAGAATAGAATGTTTCTTTTAGTGCAAAAAAATAGCAGGATAACAAACCAAGCACTCGAGTATTATTTTTTGCAGCCACCTAAGCACCATACTATTTAAGAGCCACAAGATAACAATCTCCTGGGTTAAAAATAATTCTCCTTAAAAAACTGACTGCTGAGATTTTAGTGAGATTTTGCTTTCTATATGGACAATACAAAGTATTGATACCATTAAAAAAAAAAAAAAAAAAGAAGTCAAGACTGACTTTATCTGTTTGACCACTTAAAGTTTAAGAGATGGCTTATCCAATTTAAACCATTTAATTTTTGGGTTGGAAAATAAATCGCCACCAAAGCATACAATATGAACGCCAGGCTTTAGCTAAAACAAATGAAAACAGTCTAGTCACCCAAATCCCTTAAAATACTCCAAGATTCATCCTAGAACTAACCCACTCTCCATGATGCACAGCAGTACTTGATGCTGCTGCTGTGTTCTGTGCAGCTTTTGGCTTTGGCCTTGAAAACACTGATGGTAGGACTGCAGGATGGTAGGTAGTACAGGGGTCAAACCTTTATAAGTGAAACTTTCAAAAACAGAAACATTTATCTGGTCACAAAAGTACTTTCCAATGCATCTGTTAACACAGTTGCAATCCTACGTTTGGCAGCTCCAGACAGGTGTATCTGAACTGGTAGGAAATCTTTCCTTTCAAAATTTGTGCAGCTTATTTTAGATGAGCAAGGGAAAACATGAGAAAGACAATGGAAGCAGGAGGGAAGAAAAAGGCCAGAAGTTGCTAAGTGCAATAATACAGTGGTGCCTGTATGCTCTAACCTCCTTCCTCTAAAAATTCCAGTGTTTTAAATGGCAGCTATTAAAATGAATTAACTCCACACAGATGAGTCAAGTACAGCATGAGTAAACTGCAGTTCTAAGCTATTTTTTGATCTATTCAGTTAATTATGATTCTAAGTTATCAGAACTGAAAAAGCACAGTACATCCTGTTGGAAAAACCTATTATTTGATAGTTGCATTCAGTAGAGCGCTAAAGGAACTGAGTTGAGATTCATTAATAAAAATCACAAGGAAACCCTTTCATTAAAGCAGCAGGAAATACTCTTTGCATTCAAGGAACAACTTCTGAAAGTAATGTGCTAATGGTTTTAAAGTAAAGGACTTCTGAACTGCAACCTGATTTTAGTAATTTTGAAATAGAGGTGCTACTGTGCAGTGAATTGATCTGTCTCCTGAATGCTTTCCTCAAAATCCTCAAAAAAAGCCAAGGTCAAGAATTGAAGCAGATACACCCTTGTCTCCAGAAAATAATTTACAAGATCATGCTTGATGTATGTGAAACATATATTTGACTTGTCTCACACTGACATAAAATGGAAGTACTCCCGAGGAATGTACCCAAAGTGCAGTTAAAAAAAACAACAACAACAAACTCCCCCGCCCCCCCCAAAAAAAAAAAAACCCGCCCAAAAAACCATTATTAACTTGGCACAATAGCAAAATAAACACTTCCTAATTATATATATTTGTACTAAGTTTTCTATTTGGAATATTAAGCACTAAGGTATGGGAGCAGCTGGTGTATCCCAAATCATTACATTCAGGTTTCAACTGTCTGGATTTGTAAAACAGGGACATTTCCATTATATAGATTGTGCTAATCTCAGATCACTGTCATAATATTCTGATTTTGCATTCAATCACTTCATAGAGAAGAATCACTTCACAGGGAGGAAAGTCTGATTATTCTCTTCCAAACTCTTCCAAAACATACTCATTGAAAAGAAAATTCAGGATGTCCATGTGCCAGAATCTAAATGCTAGACTCTCAGTTTCTACTCGTCATCAGGAGGAAAACACTCTGGAAAATACCTAGACCGTGCTTCCCTATCCTCTGATCAATAAAACTTCAGATTCTGACTCTACACAAGGCCTGAAGAATGCCTGAACTATACGAAATTTTGTGAGGTTTACTGATTCTTTCAAGAAACGTGAATCTGGTTATTCAGTGACTGAACATAATTTTCTGTGAAATAAGAGTAACAAGGATAAACGATGTCCCTAGACAATCTAGTATATAATAAACTTGCATCCAGATGGGTGGTGCTAGGGCACTTCTAGGCAGGCTGGAGGCAACGTTAGGCAGTGACACAGGACTGCATGGTACCTGTATACCTGTTTTACTTCCCATATATGTGAATAAAAACTTCTCCTTCAACCTATGCTGTTGAATTTTTTGAGCATTCACACTTGCCATATGTCAGCATACTCAAGAACAAAACCAGACAGACACGAACTAAATAAATCGAGATCAAGGGTATCTTAGGAAGAAAGTATTAACCTTTCACTTAAGTTCTCATCAAAGTAGAATAAAATTCACAGAATATAAGCCCCTGAATGTCTAGCAGGTGGGGAATGAGGGCTGTGCTTGTTTAGGTGCCAAGTGCCATAGTCTAGACTATGAGAAGAAAACTTCAACAACAATTTCTTCCACACATATAGTAATCTTTCTCTTCCCCCTCCAACCCCTCCCTATTTTTCTTTCATTAAATCATTTTAGGTATCTTCCTTATTTGCCTTCTAAAGGTGTATACAGCTCTGTCCTGCTCTCTCATGCTAATTTAGTAATGACTATCAAGAAAAAAATCCCTTCCAAGAATATGAAATAGAAAAGGATAAACAAAATTGAATGCCTTTATGTGAATTTTTATGCCTGTCATGCCTTTCATGCCTGATCTGGGAATTCTAATCCTTCCTTTCTTTATTAAGATACTTAAACATGGGAAGAGAGGTTCGACTCACAAATCACATATACACACTTTCTTTGCCGTATAGGATACACTCTCAACATGTGAGATCTGAATTTTTAACATTGGTAAATCTGAATTTCCATTTGGGCCCAATGACTTATTGGCTGATGCCTCTTTGCAATACCAACTCTGCTGTACAACCATTCTATAAACTTTTTGCCTTTCTTTTAAGCACCAGAGCTACATTATTTTCTGGAAGCTAGAATATTCTTTTGAGCTGTACACAAGCTTTTGAACTCCAGTGGCACTTGAAGCTGTTGCCAGAATAACAGACTCTTTTTCATCTGAAAAATTGCTGTAAAAAAAGCATGCTCACACACACACATGCATAAACTCAGATTGTGCACACAAATAGGCACCAATACTGCCTATATCAATCCAGTTCTTATTATTTAAAGATATTGCTAAAGATGGAAATAATTGAAAAAACAAACCCACAACAGATATTTCTTACCATGCGCCACCCAGCCATGTTTACACTGATCACAGGTTCTCAGGTTAATCTTCCCTGGCTGAAAACATTCACATGTGCAATTTACCAGTGTACAGCGGATGGCCTGGAAAAAGAAACAGAAAACACATGTTAATGTATTTCTTCCTGCTTGTACAAATTTGTTGTGATGGCTAGAATGATATGAACTGTATAGCAAAACCCAGCCTCCTAAGATTCAAAGCCTTGCTCCTTTTTTAGGTAGAAATTAATTTTCTTTCAAAATATATATCACTATGTCCCATGGAGATTAATACATTCTTAAAATCTTTCTAAGATTTTCTATTTTCTTTAGGGAAAAGAAAAAAGAGTTGGTAGGATGAGGATGCTGTAGGAGTTCCATAAATAGCCCGGTTTTACATTGACTTCATGAAGAAAGAAAGTTAATAGTGATGTCTTACCATGGGATCATACAGGTTTCAAATCCAGATAAAAATTAGGAAACAAGAACATATGGAAAGGAAAATGACAAATATATTTCCCCTGCCTCCACAGAATCCAAAGGTTATTTTTGAATTTCCTTTTTGGGGTTCACCTAAGACATAACTCTGCTGCAAAAAGAAGTCATGGATTTTATTTGTTCCCAAAACAATAAAATTATCAAGATACAAGAATAGGACTGGTTCAAAAAGCATCCTATAACTTGCCTTTATATCTGTCATTTTCTCCAATACCTAGGAATAGCCTTTTACCTCTTAAAACTCCTCAATTGTTAAACATGTATTTCTCTGTTTCCAAGTAGCAATGGTAAAACTCCAGTCCCATGCAGAGATCTCAAGTTTGCTTAATAATACACCTTTCTTAATAATAGACTTTCTCACCTTCCTTTTTAGAATTATTTGAACAATTACACGGGTTTACTTTGACAGGGGCTAGCTACAGCCACAGAAAAGTGAATATAAATCGAATGAGACTCTTTCTACTGTAACAGACATATGTTTTTAAATGGTGTAGAAGATGACCTGTGCACTTCAAACTGCTGCTAATAAATTTATGGCATGCATTTAGATGTAATTTGCATGGAGATTTCTGAGACAGAGAGGCTTATTCTGATCATTCACAGATTAACAATCTACTGTAACTACCAGAGCTGCCAGGAAAAGATATCTCTATAGATTTAGACGCAATCAATGATTACTTGGGGGCTAAGGTGGGGGAAGGGTGCTTGGTATGCATTGCCACAGAGATACTGAAGAATTTTATGAAGACTCTTGCCTTTTCTGAAGAATTAACATACACATTCACACATATTTTCCATAAAAAAAAAACAACTTAACTGTGGTGACTTTCAAAAAATTACATTCAGCATTAACTTGGCCAGGCTAAGCTCCTTCGCTGCTGACAATGAAAAAGCCTCAGAATTACTTTAAATGGTTGATCCCTTAACCTATTTATCTGCATCAGACGTAAATGTAAAGACATTTATAGTTCATGGATAAATTTAATATCTGTATTTCTCTGAAAAATGTCTCTTGCAAGAGTCCTTTATTTCTTTTATCCTATCTGCTCCTTTACAACATTTACTCTCAAAAACCCAGTGGAGAAAAAAAAATCCTGTTCTATTATGCCTGACACTTCAGGGCCTCAGTCCCAATGTCACCTGTCCAATTACTCAGTAGCCAGGTTATAAAACACAGCTCTATGGATGCGTGATTAAAAGAATTAGTAATATGAAATATAAGCGTACCAAAGAAGTGCTGACCGTGCAGGAATAATATATGTGTTTGTGGGTTATGAGAAAAAAAATCTCCTGGAAGGTCTTGTTTCATGTTCAATAGTGTATTGACTTGGTAATATATCAGGACTACTCTGGTCAGTAATGGTGTTCTTTTGCTAATATGTTCATTAATTAATGAACTCAGTAATTAATTGTACTGCAAGAAGGAGGTCTTTCAAAGTGGTATTCTTATTTTACCATAGAAGATTTTCTCACATTCACCGCTTTTTTCAGATCTCCGCACCAATGTGACATACATTGGTTGTATTTGATGATATTTTGACTTGTTAATGTGTCTTTTACAGTACCCGTAATAGAGTGCAGTCCATGAACTAGATGAAACTGACATTTGGAAGAGTTGCTTTATTAAGGCTCATCAGCATTTCCATTACAACCCTATCCACTTTTGGCCTAGAGGTCAACAGGTTGCCTGTGAAAAATTGATTCAGCTTGAACGTGAAATACAATGTTGTAGCTTAAGAGTAAGTTTTATTACACCTATTCAAAAATTATCCATTTAGTCACTATAGATTACAAACCGAAGGGAAAAATTACATGTTTCTTTTCCTCCTCTCCGAGTTAGAGTATTGATGATATAAAGTGTTGAACTAACAAATCAGTATGATTTTTAGCTTTTATACACATTGCCCAAAAAGTTCACCCAAATTTTTCAGAAACATGTAAACATCAGCTTTTTCCTCCAATAAATAAATCTGGAAAGTCTTCAAAAAGAGCTACGCATTTTTACAAATTAATATCAATTGGCATGAAAAAAATCAAAAGATAATTAGCATGGCCAAAATATTCAGCATGCCCTTACTTGGCTGCTTTTTCTGCCAAGGGTGCATGTTGGTGCCAGGTTGTAATTTGGTTTCAGTAGTTTCCCTTTCCACCACAGAGAATCCAATACATACTTCTGAATGATGAGGATTACCCCTCAAGCTGTGAGATGCTCATTTAGGACTGGAAACACTCATTCTAATTCATGTTCTGTCATGATCTAGGGCAAATTATTTTGTTAGCCTGCATTCCCTAAACAACAGCTAGACACAATGACAGTAAGTGTTGCCAGGGCAGATGCAACATACATTTGGAGCCATTCTATAGTAGTAGAGACTACTGGAAATCTCTAACAGAATTTTATCTTTATTTCAAAGATTGATTTGCACTTTACTCAGTTAATTCAGAATTATTGTAACTACCTGAGATCACTACAATACCCAACAGGAAGCCAGTATAACTTGGTGACAGGAAGATTCAAGATGCTGAAAACAATATGTGATCATACACACAGGCTTGGAATGCTAATGTTCATTAACATGAAAGAAAGTAATGTGCTTGAAGACCTTCACAACACAACCAGAAAACTCACTGAGCCTTGCAAAGATATGCATCACAATTATGAACAGTATTTTTCAGCTGTTTTTCAATACTACTTAAGTTGGGAGCAGAAGTAACTGACAGCTTGTGCAATAGGCTCTGGAATGCCAGAAGGGTAGCTGAAGGTGAATGTGGCATAGATTAACCTAAGAACCCAAAGTATTAATGCAGACTTCCATCCCCCAGCAGTAGGGTTTTAAGGTACAGTAGCCTGATGTTCTTGTAGGTAGGTGAGTGGGTTGGTTTAACTGTGCTTGGTTTAACTGTGGTTGGATGTCTGGTGCTGTTTAATTTTAAAGGGGTGGGGTGGGAAGCGGGGATAATAAAAAGATCCTGGATGTAGCACGTAAATGTTGCAAGCATTGTTCCAACCCGCTAAAGTGTAGGTATAAAAATCCAAGGGTGTACCAACATTAGAGTCTTGCCAGAAGGTGCTTCTGAAAGAGTTTAGCTAGGCATTCCACAAGTTATGCACTATAATTCTGTCTTCCCAAGATTTTAATAAAAAGTTTATGCAATGGGACATTGCATACTACACCACCTTTTAGGGAAAGAAACAGAATTTTTCCCTGACTGAAATTATCCTCAGTAACTTCCCCAAGAAAGTCAGAAGGAAAACAGAAGGAAAAGAAACCAGTGAATAGTGAAAGAAACACTCAAATCAGCAGACAGCCTTCTGCATGTTAGCTGATAGGCAACCATGTATTTAGATGACAACTTGCAGGTTAACATCTTAAGTACACAATAAAACAGTTTCTTACATCCACTTCTTTGAAACATGTCTGCTGTTGTATTTTACCACGTCAATGGCCAGCAGTTAGCAGGAATTCTGAGACATTTTTATACATCCCTTACACTGAGTTCCAAATATAATGCTTCTTGTATTTCTATTGAAATTACAATGGTCCTTGAGAACATATGCAGAAATGGACTAGACTTCAGCAGAATAATTTTAAAAAGTTTATACTGCTGATTCCTCAAATCCTAAAATTTTAAAATTGACATTGAGAAATATCCCGCAGCTCTCTTTGAGATCTCCTTCCTGTAAGGCATAATGAAAAAGAAAGGAACTTTGCCTAAAATTAAAGCATAATGTCAGTACACCTATACACAAGTTTGTATAGCTATTAATATGTTAGACCTGGCTTCTCTGGGTTTCTCCTAGATCAAGGATATTAATTTAATATTGTTTGGGTGATTTTATTATATCTAAAAAGTAAATATTATTCACATTTTAATAGAAATAGCCTACAGCAGTAATGGAAAAATCAATCTTTCTGGCTATTCTGCAGAGCTTCCAAGAGACGAGAGTCAATAAGCTACCACGAAAGGGAGGATAGTGTGGAGAAGAAAGGAGCACATTAAGAACATGTATGATTCCTTCTCTGGAGTACTTAGAAGTGATCATGAAAGATGGAGACAGATTTAAATAATGCACCATTCTGGAGAGACAGATAAGTTCTGCAACAATATTTTGTAATGTAACTCATAATGAGGCTTTAAGAGTTCTGTTAGGTTGAATAGCATCTTACTGAAGTCTCAACCACATCTTTCTATGCAGTGACAGTATTAACAGAGTCTTATTTCTAATGTCCTTGCCTTACCTTTCTCAAGTGCAAAAAGCTATTTAAAAAAATGTCTTCTTTCCACATCTGTATCACTGTGCACCTGAATACATAATGGAGTCAACTATACTCATTCTCTGCATCGATGTTCCATCTACCTTTCTAATGCATCTCCCTTCCATTTATCCCACAGACCTCACACAATCTAAATCCCCTGTTACTAGTCACAGAAGCATGAGGTTTGACGATAATTTGGTCCTGTGAAATCTTTTTAGTGAGACTGCAAACCAGCAAACTGGTGCATAAGCACAGTTCTTGACAGGTGCATTAAAATCAGTAAGAATAAGTAAGTATGCACGCTACACAAATGTGTTAGTTAGCAAAGATGCCATTGGTTTTAAACACACACACATATACACATATGTATACTTGAAATTTAGATTTTGTATAATAAAGATTTTGTATATTGGCCATTCACAAGTTCTATGCATTTTCTTAACACAGGCAAGAACTCTTCATATTTAATTGAAAGAATAAATAATCTCATTTATGTTTCTAAAACTAATAACAGCTGAGGTGTTGTATATCGATGAATGAAATATTTGCATGAAATTATGAGAAGTGTTAGAATTAAAAAGCACTTTTTGCAGCTTATGTCTCAACTCCAAGAGAAACCCGAACACAACATACTAAATTAACCTTTTCTATCCGTTGTCAAACAATTTTACTCTCTATTGGAAATGAAAATTACATAATTTTGAACTAGTATTTTACTGAAAGTAAACAACACTGTCATTAGGAGAACAGCTTGAAGCCATCATAGAGTAGATGATCTTGAGACATGATGGCACACCAATATAATCAGTTAATAAGTAGGACTAATGAGAAACACGGAGATCCACTCTCGTTTTGCTGTATGTTGACTCTTGACAGAAAAAGTTATGAAACAGAAGACAGCAGATAAGCTCTACAAATGTTTCAACATGTTTTAGTAGAAAGTCTCGTCTGTCATTAATTTTCTCATTCAGTTTCTTTGTTATAAAGCTAAGAAGATAATGTCTATATGACATTATTTCTGAGTGCAAGACTGTACCATACTACAATTTTAGGTTCAGATTTTTTTCTTTCTTTTTTAGAGCACATACATGTTCTTTAAAAAGCTCCTAAAAATCTATCACTCCTCTTCTTTACTACTTTATGAATCCCAATAAATATTCTTTTTCCTGCTAATTATGTGCTTTTTTAAAAGATCACAGCAAAAATTCTGCTGTGGAGATGGAAAAAAAGTCCCAATGAAATCACACTATTTTTAATAGCTGGCAAATCAGGAGCAGAATAGTTTATTTTCAAACTAACACCAAAAGGAGGAATATTTTGATGCTGACATTTAGGAAATGCACAATGTCACCCTCCTGTTGTGAGATTGGTATTATAGGGAACTCTTTTGGTTTAAGCCCAGCTGACATCTAAGTCCCTCACAGCCCTTTGCTCACCTTCCTCACACTGGAATGGGGAAGAGAAATCAGAAAAGTAGGAGGGATAAAATCTGTGTGTTGAGATAAAGACAGTTTAGTAAGTAAAGCAAAAAACCCACAAGCAAAATAAAACAAGACATTCATTATTCCCCTTCTCACGTATGTTTTACTTCTAAGAAAGAGGAAAAATTGGGGTGGAAGTGCTTGCTGCACTTTCTTCAGAATGAGGCAGACACACGCAGAAGTATTTCTGTCTCTGCAGGGTGACTGTGTACCTCCATCATGCAAATCTGGTACAAAAAAGACATTTTGAAACTCAGGTAAAATGCTTGTACGAGTAATTCAGCAGCCAAAACACCGGACTGGAAGAGGGGGAATGCCTTGATACTGATCCTGGGTCTGTCACTGCCATAGATGCACTTAACAATTTATAACTGCCCAATCTGAGAAAAATAAGTAATGGTAATATACAGCATTTTCAGAGATAAGGCTAATAAACTGCTAACACAACATGGTGTGGTATGAGGGAAAAGGTAAGGCAGAAACATCCAGGATTATTATTTCTTCTGTTGGCACAAAAATTTTAATATTTTTTTTTAATGATAAAAGTTTACTTTATCACTAGTAAACAAAAGATTTTATATAGAGGAATCACCTAAAGAAAATAACTTTATTTGATACATGACCATTACTAACTTCAATACTAATAGCCTAATAATGCTTTTCCCAAAACAAAAAACAGTAAGGGGGAATTTACTTTGCATTTAAATGGTCTGAAACATTAATGTGACGCTATGATATTTTTAATCTCTCTCCCATTTAGAGATACTCAAGTATCTTCTGAGTTATTCACTGCATTGCAGTATTTATTAGCAATTTCACGTCACATTATATTAGTATTGTTTCTTATTTGTATTTATTTTCAGTAAATACAATTTGAAAGGTAACGATATTGTTATATTTCTCTGTGGCATTCAAGAAAACAGTTACTAATATAAGATGAAGGGAAGGATGCTAACAAGAGAAAAAGCTGTTAATAGGATAAAACAGCTTTACCCGGAGTAAGGAAAACGTAGTCTTTAAGCACGCTAGAAAACTGTGTTCAAGCCTTCTTGAGAAAGAGCTGTTAAGGGAATGGGGAATAAGAAGAGAAGAATAAAAAACATTTGTAGTCTTGCATTAATTTAGGAGTTGCTCTAGAGTTCTACCCCAGACACAAGCAAAAGTAAAAACCTGTGCTAAGAAATGCTATCTGAACTTTTCTAGAGAAATATAATGCAGAATATATGTTTTATTTTTCAAGAAGTTTCTGTAGAGATTTTCTGCTGCTTCTAGACACTCAGCTCACAGGGCTGCCTACAGGATACTATACAAAGACTGCAGGTACAGTATCACACTATGTTTGTACAGCATGTAAAACTAGCCCGAGGGTCTCAGGCATCAAAGTATTTGCACTGAAAAAATTAGGACTGACAAGTGCTTCTTTGCTTAAAATTTGAAGAAAAAACATAGTTGATTTAAGAATGAGATTCCCTGTGCCCAAGAGCCTATTAGCAAACACAGGTATTTGTTCTTACAGATGAAAACCAGATTTCTGCTATGAAACCAACACTGTCAGTCACTGGAGCTCAGCCACATGAGTTGCCAAGGCAGCGGTCAGTGTCAGATAGGTATCCAACATGCACGGATGCACCCGCAGGAAGTTTCACATAACCTTCTCTAACCATGACTCTTCTAAAGAATAACACTGCAAGCTACACCCAGGCACTCATCTCAAGTAACCACAACTCACTGCCACCTTTAGAGAGCACAGGAGGCAAGTTGCTTCCACTGGTTTTACTGACCTGCCCTGGCTCGGTGATTTACTCTGCCCTGGTGAGACCCTACCAGGAGCATTTGTCTCTAGAGTCCTCAGGAAAGGAAGGACATGCACCTGTTGGAGCAAGTCCAAATAAGGGCTACAATGATCAGAGGGCTGGAATACCCCTCCAATGAGAAAAGATTGAAAGAATTGGGATAGTTCAGACCGGAGAAGAGAAGGCTCCAGAGAATACATATAGCAGCTTTACAGCACCTAAAGGTGCTTGGAAGAAGGCTGAGGGACATTTTACAGGGGCATGTAGTGATACGACAACTGAAAGAGGATAGATTTAGATTAGATATAAAGAACAAATTTTTTTTGAGGAGGGTGGTGAAACTGGAACAGGTTGCCCAGGAAGGTGGTGGATACCTCATCCCAGAACATTCAAGGTCAGGCTGGACAGGGCTCTGAGCAACCTGATCTAGTTGATGTCCCTGCCCATGGCAGAGGATTGGATTAGAAGATCTTTAAAAATTCCTGCACCACTAACCACTCCATGAGGCCATGATTCTATGGAAAGTCCAGGTAATAGTTCTTCAGAAAACAAGTGTATCTTGCTGGCAACTGTACTGGAGAAAATATACTGAAATTCCTATAGTGTGGGATCAGCCTTGCTATTTACAACAGACTTCTACTGCTTTACAGAAGATATTTCAGAATAAATCATGCAAGCCAATAATGCAAAACACGTGATGTAAAAATTTAAACTAAATATGCTCAAAAAAGTTTTTTTTTTCCCACTAGTATCTTAAAAAATACATAGAACCTATGGATCTAGCATGAACATAGAAGGAAATTGTCAACAATTTTTAACATTATGTGGACTGTTGGGTCAGCAATCCAAAGGAGGATTTTGTTCAGTAGATTATAAGTGGTTAAAAAAAGTTACTTCAATCTATTAAATCAAATAACAAACCTATTAAACCTAATATGTATTCTTCACCTATTTTTTCTCTACAAATCAATCAGAAGATGATGAGAATGTTAATTCTTTGAGGTGATCAGATAAATAACTCATAATCTCTAAACTAGTTTTGATCAATCTCAGTTAGTCTGTCCAGTAAAAATTACAAGTGAAAAGATGTAAATATGCAAATATATCACTTCTAACAAGTAAATAGGAAACCTTATAAGAAAAATGTAAATGTCCACACAAAATTATGTTGGCAAAATCAGTTGTATTTTTTCTTCTCCACCTTTTTCTCCTATGAGATGAAAGAATAAGAAACATCTGATTGAAACAAAGTAAAAATGACCCATGAAACAGCTACTTCTTTCTGTCCATTTGTACAGGAATTTTCCTTAAATAATATCACAAATACATTGTTCATTGTCTAATCTGCTCTTTAGGAAGTTTTGCCTGTCAAGATTTCTTTCCTTCTCACATGTTATTGCTTTCTGGATTCTAAATGATGGGTTTTCAATTTGGCAGAAAGAATTATGTGGATTTACACTGCGCTGTTCCGCACTTCAGCCACTGAAGATAAATATGGCTTCTACAGAAGTTACATAAAAGAATTATAATGAAAAATTTTATTGTTTTGAAAATAATTCTGAAAAGAAAATCATCTTTTCTCTCTCTTCAAGGTCAAAACTCCATACTATGTATCGTGCTCTTAAATTTTAGCCTAAAGCAATAACTTCTTATTTACATTAATAAAATACTCAATCCTGTACTGCTCCTTCAATCACCAGTCCTGTCAGCCACAAAACTGATACTATAAGCAAATAATAAGAAGAAAAATACCCAAGAACTTTTTCCCTCAACCCCAAAAAACCAGACAAATAGGTGAAAAATTTTCTTCTCATTAGATGAAGTAATTAATTAATTAAATATGCATTTCTTTTATTAATGTAACTTCTAAATTTTTCTTCTTTGGTATTTCCTGAAAACAAAGCAATGGATATTTTTTCATGAATGTTCACTAAAGTATATTCTATCCCTTTACCTTATTTAGGAGAGAGAAGGATTCCAGTAAGTGTGAAATATGTCTCTTTGGCCAGAATGAAACATTAAAAAAATATGTGTATATATGAATATATATCTAGATAGGTATATATATATATATAATAAAAACCAGAGAGAGAGAGAGAGAGAAAAGAGAGAGAAGGGGGGCAGGCAGTGGAGGGAGAAATGTTATTGGTTTTCTCAGAAGGATTTTCTTTTATACATAGCTTTATCCTATAATTTTGTCCCTGTTGGGCACACTGCCTAAATTTAAACACAAACAGTCAAGCAATGAAGAAACATTACCACATTTACTGTGAACAAAAACTCCCAGTTGTACAGTGAAATTTTAATACATTTCAACTTATCTCTTTTACTAATGGGGAGAGTACAAACCCTGCAGGAATTCGCTCTGCAAACTGGTAATTACAGTAGACTCACTTTTTTATAATGCATATGTATAGTCAGACACAAGAAACATAGCTGCCCTTTTGATGTAGGTTACAATAGGAATCTTTAAAAAAAATTGTGAAAATCTTCTGCAATTCTAAAGGAATGCATTATTTCATGGGAAGTTGTCCTTTAGCTATACTAAAGAAGAGGAATATATATATAATACAATATAACATACATATATTTATTTGCTTTTGCAATCTGAAGCAGAACCTTTATCAGGCCTTTCTTTTTTCAAGTAGGGTAGGGTCTTTCTGTTTTGGGGTTTTTTGTTGTTGTTTTTTTTCATAATGCACCTACTGGTATAAAGCTGGTTTCCATGCTACAGTATCATGCATCAGTTCAGAAGATCTTTGTTCTCCCAGGCCTCCCCTCTACACAACCTTCAGCCTTCAAATTTAAATAATTTTGATCACCTTCATGAATCATCAAATCATTATAACATACATTTAAAAGAACTATTGTAATTGCACAGATTTGCAACATACAGTGTCCAACTCACATAAGACAAGATATGCTTTGTCTGGCAAAACATGTTTGTAGTGTACCTAAAGAGAGATTTAATTTATTCTGAGGACATGTGAAATCAAAGTAGGATCTACTGCAAAGTCACACCTACAGACAACATTTATCTTTAGTACAATAATGGTAAGATACAGTTATATGTTAAAACATCCAAACAAGCAAACAAACAAACAAAAACAAAGTACGAGACAAAAGTAAGGTTTTGCAAAAAACCCTATATTTCCAGGTCTCTGATGGTTTGCATCGCTATTTCTTAATGCCTATTAACAAACCATACCACTTGATTTTGCAAATACTCAAGTCATCACTCTTTACATATACTCATACTCACATTCTATAAAGGTAGGAAGAAATATCACACAATTAATTAATTAAATCATTGTGTACACTAAAAACAACACACAAAAAAATCATGTAAGAATTTCAATTTCTGGAGTTACTGTAAAAAGCGACATCCTCAAAACTGCCAGAAGAGCAAGCCACACAACCTGGCATTTATTTGAGCTGCATTTTTACCAATTTTCACCTAGCTTGGTGGAAACACAGTCTGCCTGTCTCTGTTAAGCAGACCCTGTGTGTTATGTTGGTTGAATGGTAACATGAGACATTTGCAAGTTTCTCTTAAAATAGAATAGCATATTCACATTTCAAGACAGTCACAAGTAAATTCACTAGACCCTGAGGCTTCCTTCTCCAAGCAAAGAAAGTTTTAATTATAAGGAAACTGTGTAAGTTGGTGTCAATGATTGCTCACAATCACCAATAAGAAATCAATGGCCAAATGAAAACTGTAAGTGATGGGGAAATTCTCTCCTGTAATACCTTTAAAGACACCTTCCATGGAGGTCTTACTTAAAACCCATAAAATTTCATGTGGGCCAAAAATTTTCATTTCCCTTACTGCTGGAGAGTAGCTTTCTCACAGATGTAACGATCTTCTCTGCAGAAGAGTTTTTTAAGAGTGAAATTATTTAATTTAAAAGTGAGTTGTTAATGACTATGGAATTAGTTAACTTTTTTTTTTTTTTTTTTTTTTTTTTAAAAAAATAAACTTTATCTTGGCAAAATGTGAAGAGATTTCTTCTCATTCAGAATTAGGAGGTTTGGTACTGTCAGACTGAGCATCAGACTGAGGAAGGGTGACACTAGGGTTACTAATGAAAAGCACAGAACCTCATGTCTGTATGCATGGTAAGCATTCTACTAACCTTAAAATCCACAAACTGCTAGGAGATTGGGAAATATGTGTGCCATCAGACCTTTGAGTGTAAACATTCTTCACAGAAACAAATTTTCAAAAAGTAGAAGTTATATTCCATATGATTGGTTGCCCTGGCTCATGCAACACCTAGGATATGCTTAGTCTGCAAGTCTTCATTTAAAGCATATAGGAGGTAACACAAACTTATCTTCAAAAATTACCTTCACCACTGTACATCACAATTGTCACAGTGATTTCCGTCTGTCTCAGTGTGGGCAGAGGAGATACACAGTGGCTAAGTCCACTTGAAATCCATAACCTACGCTAAAACGTCACTTAATTTCTAGATTTCAGAAGCAGTGTGAGGAGAAACAAGAGACAATATATGCTAGATTATGACCCTTTTTTTGTAGAAGACAACAGACCCAGTCAAATTTCTACGTGAAAGAAACAATATCTTTGCAATGAATATGCAACAATGCAGCTGCTTTCCTCTTCCTGACCTGCAGCATTCACTTTATTTCTAAGGATTCACAGAAAGGAAACTCCAATTTGAAAGACACTGCATCCTTTAATGTCCTGTCACATGCAAAAGTGAGCAATGTCTCTCTGTAACAACTTCCCATAAAAAGAAAAATTAGAATAATAAAATTGGTTGTACTAAATGGGTGTACAAAGACTGTATGTGAGACAATTAGACATAGATGCTTTATCTAAGAAAGCATTCCAGATCACTGACAGTGACCCTCATTATTTATTTCTTAGTACTTCCAATTCCACTACACACTTCAATTTGGGACTCAATTTTGGGAAGCGTAAAGGACCTTCAATGCATGCAGAACATCTCAGGATGTTGATCTTAAGTAACTTTCATCCTCCTTTTTATAATAGTATGCGTAGTAGTTGATGGGATAGGCAGAGAATAAAACTAATTAGAATCACGTGGCTGCAGTTTAAGGTGATAGTCCTGAGTGATACCTGAGACAACATAAAGAAATTTGCTGACAGGGAAGTTAAAATAAATTTTTATGTTGGGGAGCGGTGTTGGAGGGAGAACCGAAACACTTTCTTTCTTTCTTATTTGTTTGACTGATGGCTGTCTGAAAATTCTGTATCTGTTTAAAACACAAGAAGCAGTAAGCAAGGAGAAACTAATTTTTAAGCACAATTCCAGGAAGATGGCCAACAAAGCCTACGTAGCTTACCGCACAGTAGTAATGCTTTTCACATTTGTCACCAGTCCTACAAAACCATTGCCTCCTGTTTTACACCTGCATATTTATTGCTACATAAGGTAAGAAATGCTAGCCTGTTACCACAGTTTCTGTAGCAGTAAAATACCCCAGAGCACCAAAGAAAGTAGTTAAAGAGATGGTACATTTCTCACTTCTGGCCTTATGAGTATGTCACAGAATCAGAGATTATGCTGAGTTGGAAGGGTCCCACAAGGACCATGGAATCCAACTCTTGGCCCTGCACAGCACCATCCCCAAAACTCACACCATGTACCAGAGAGTATTGTCCAAATGCTTCTTGAGCTCCTTAGTATTACTGTCTTAGATCACAGTTATTGTGCCTGAATTGGGCCAAATGACTGTCGTTACTTCTGAAAGATCAGTGTGCTCTCTCCTGGTTTTGCAATTAGGAGGGCACCTGCATACAAACAAACAGGACATTTTACATTTAAATACAGAATCAGTTTTTCTTCTTATCTCTTCTCTTACCAGTTTAGCAATCACATATATTTATTTGAAATCAATTGAGAGCTCAGATACTACACTGCACCAAAGGAAAAAAAAGCACAGTTTTTTGTTTATATTTTCCACTGTTTTATATAGTGACCGGAGTGGTCACCAGTCTGACTTGGATATTATCCATTTCTTCTTCACACTTATAGGTGAATTTATACCTTGAAATGCATGCTGAAATATTGTCTCTGGACCCTAAAGTCTCATTTATCTACAAATCTAAGATAGATTAGGCAATGGGAGTTATGGCTTGGTTGTGAGAACCTGTTCCTGTATCTCAGATCTGGAATAAGGAAAATTGTACTCTCAGCATACTTAAACTTTGAAAATTCTGCAGAAAAAGTAAACCAACTAAAGAAGAACATTTTCCTTTTTTTTTCTTCCTTTTTTTTTAAATTAACATAAGCTATTTTATTAAATAAAACTCGTCTGTTTGGACACATGCATTCAGCAGAAAATTACAACAGCTATACAGATATTGCAGCAAACATCAGCAACCAACATCCAAAAGAATGTTTTCTAATATGATGCTTTAAAGTAACAACAACTTTTGCCATTTGGCAGCATACATTGTATTTGAACCCATTTATCTTCTAGTTAATTGCAGTAAAAGGAGCAAATGGGGTGCTCATTTGCCCTTGTATTTATCAAATCTTAACTGTCCATTTTGATTTGTCAGTGCTCAGCACCTTTAAAAATCAACACACATCCTCAGAGACAAAGTTCAGTGAGTTTAGTACATTCCCAGTTTCTTTTACAAGCTGTCTCCCACTTTATCCAGAGGAATACAATATTCAGCGCATGTTTAGTATTTCTTTCATTTGCCTTCTGTCATGCTGGCGTTAGATCTTGCCAAGTGTAGCATCAGCTACAGTAATCCTGCTGCTACTCACTACACAAGTGGAAAGTATAGGCTGTAGAAAGAGGAATGTTCTCATTCCCTGTGCAAAATCCAGCCTGCAGGCTCTAATCCAGCATGTACACTTTTGTTCACATGCTGTGCTCTTGCTAAGCCCTGTATTTATTCCTGTCATAGCACCTTGCAGCGTATCACAGGACAAAAGTTACTTTGGTAATCATACAATATGCAAATGCTTTGCAGCAAACACATATACATACTCTGCACATTTGTGGTAAAAGCAGACCAGGTTGGTAGCAAGTGAAATGCTTGGTGTATGCAAAACTCTGGCCTAGAGTATCTTGCCATTGCAATCAATATGAGACTTGTCATTTCACTGAAGGGCAAGCCCATCATAGTTTTTTTTATATTTTTATGAAATAAGAGAAAAACATAGTAACCTGGAAACTATGTCAACATACCCTCTGCCAAACTATAAAATTGAGAGGATTATTATAGTTATTATTATAGTTTCCAAAGTGTATCAGCTTCCCAGCACCCTTAGAATTTATCACTCTAAGAGAATGAAGCACAAAGCTATCAGCCTAACTATCTAACTGAGGGAAACAAATCCTGCTCTCAGCATTTTGATGCTTGTAGGGCAGGAAGGCTGCATAGGGACCCTTAAACCTGTGGTAATCATAGCAGGTATTAATGGTTGGTACTCTTTATTTGCAGGCATTGCTGTAGCTGCTCCCTAGTGCCCTCCTTCCCCAGACAAATTCAGCAGCAGTTCTGAGGAGAGCTCCCAGACAGGCTCTTGCTGCCATCCTCACCATCAAAAATGCCATTTCCTGAAGCTCCTGCTGTCACCGACCTACACATACATGTATGTCATTATTAGTTGCACAGTAAATGCCTTTCTGTGTGCAGCAGGACTTAAATCACCACACTCAGCCCTGAACTTCAACTTTTTTCTCCTGTGAGACAAAAGCACAGGGCCAGATGGAATGGGTTCCTCTGTCTAGACCTTGGGGTCTATGTGATGGACGGCTCTAACATTAAACAAGCATGCACTACAGAGAGGACTAAATTCAGCTTTAAGAAATTTGTGTGTCACCTCATTTTAGCCAGCAGATTTTCATGATGTAAAGTTCAAGTCACAATGAGACAAATGGGAGACTTGTCTCTCATTTTTTGTGAGAGCTCCACCAGGTCATAATTAAAGGCAATACTTAGCCTAGAAAAAATTGTTTGGTAAAAATGAGATGCAATTACACGCACAGGCTCTTTTCTCCACTGTGCTTACCACCTAATGCTCTTTAGTGTGAAAATGGGTCTGGAAATTGCTTAAAAGCCACCCTTCTGGTGTGAATTCCAGAGTTTTCAGGTAACAGTTCTGCAGACACACAAAAACAGTCTGTTGCAGTATGTTGATACGTCTGTTTCCACTCTTAGAAAAAGCCAGATGGTGCAGAGATGTGTGATAGTAATTTCTAAACAAAACAAAACAAAACAAAACAAAAAAAAAACCAAAAAAACCAAACAAAAACCCACAAGAAAACAACAACAACAACAACAAACAAACAAACAAACAAACAAAAATAAAATCCCAGAATAGTTATGGTTAGTTTCAATTTGAGGATCAAATTCAGGTCAGTTCCATTTCATCCAGATTGATTCACTTCTCCCTATTATTATTTGATTTCTGACAATGTGCTTGCTGATGTGAAATCCTCAAAAAGAAAAGCAGTTTAACTTCAGGAGTTTAAACACAGAGAGGACATAGAGGAACAAGATGTGCTAAATAGCTATGAAGGAATTCAAACTAATGAAGTTGTCTTCCCCTAAATATCCAACAAAATTACTAAAAATTTTCAACACATTCACAATAAAAAAAAACCAACATTCTTTATAAATTCATCTAAATTAAATCGAGGGCTTGAACTACACACAGGCTTTTGGTATTTCAAAAAGCAGTATTTACATGAAGAAAGTATCATGCCAAAAACCAGGAAGTGATGCTCCATTAATATTCATTACATGCCAACACTTAAAAAAAAGAGGAAAGAAAATATAAGCTGCCAAGTTTATTTTGGCAAAGCTCTATGACATGATTTGTATTCAAAGCAAAATCTAGAAAAATGTCTTTAAATCAATATAAATCCTTTTCAAATTGAAAAAAAAAAAGACCACGTAAAACATAAGCAAAAAGCATTTCTGAGTTTTAGCCTTTTTTTTCAATGCTACACTGTATATAAGCAGTTTAAGTGAAGTACATTGTCACAGAAAACCTACCGACTTAGGTTAGATACACTGTTTCCTGACTGTGACAAAGAACTTGATCTGTTTGTTATCAAGGAACTATAAATTAATGATATTTAATATCATTTTCCCTTCCCACTTATTTTATATTATATATAT
>JAODKT010001744.1:28202161-28214631 GCA_027576195.1 Cossypha heuglini
AAAATAAAAAAAAAAAAAAAAAACAAAAAAAAAAACAAAAAAAAAAAGAAAAAATTGCATCCAAACACAGATCGTGAATTGTGAGCATGCTGCTAAAGTTTCACGTATTAAAACATGGATGAAGTTTCCTCCTTCCCCACCTCCCCCAACATCTGGAGATAGTTTGATGGAGCAATTTCCAGAAAGCGAACAGTATCTTTGCTTGACTAGCTCTTTTCATTCACAAATAAACAATTAATGAAATGGGCAACTAATTTCCAAAGTGTTCATATTCATTAGACTGTTTCCTGAAATTAAGTAGCTGTTCCATGATGCAGTGCCCACATTAATGGTACTGCTATTCTTTATCCAGATATAGAAGGGTTTTTTAAGAATAACCATTCCTGTTTAATTTATACTAGGAATTAAAGCTGAAGAAAAAAAAAGTTTGCCACTTTAAAAAATAAACATATTTGCAAAATAAAAGAAGGGTGGGACAACTAAAGAACTATTCCACCTGAATCACTATGAGTCACTGTATGGACCACACTTCATTATGGGTCTAAATCTAGACTATATTATTTTGTGATTATGTCTCTGAATTACAGATGAAGATATCTGAAGTTATGACAGGCTGTAATATATTTTAATTTGAGCATCCAATACAGGGTGGAAAAATAAACCCTACAGTGCAGGGGTCTGAAAGAGAACAATTGTTCAATATGACTAATTTCAATATTCAGTTTGGCAGGTTATGTGTCTGCTAGGCATCAGCTATTTAACTAATCCTGGTTATCATTTCTGACTAAAAGCTCATAATAAAACACTGCTTGCTCTTTCTACACCACTTATTTTTTATGTGTTCCCCACTGTGTAAGTAAAGAAAGTTCTGTGAAAAATTTTTTCAGCTAATTTTCTAGTCTCAAAAATTTTTCCTGTAGATTTTTATATGATACAGCTTTGCTTGAGCTGTCCATATATTACATAACATAATTTTCACTCAGTAAAGGTAAATACCGGTTTACAGAAATCCATCTCACATTCACTGGTAAAAGGCTGTGACACAACATTGCTGCCATTGCATTTTGTAATTTTTTCTTTGCCATCATTTACTGTCCTAGTAAAGAGTTGAGGATGGGGAAGTGTGTCCCAGTTTTCGCCAGGACATGAACAGAAGCCACAGAGCAATGAGCATAATTTCCCTCTGCCACTTGGCTGTAGTGGCAGTGGCTCTGGGGGAAGCTGCTGGGAGAGACAGCTGGTAAGGGAAGTGCCTGAGCCTCTATGCTCATCCTATACTGACCATCACTCCATTTAGAGCTGTTTACAGGACACTTGGACAGCAGCATGAATCAACTGGGAATGAAAAATTTTTATATACCAAAGTACCTTTACTTAATGTTTTATGAACTAAAGCCCTCACTCTACAAACATTCACCTCCTGGTAAACCCTGCAACGAGTAATTCTGTCACTAATAATTTTCCATTACTTCACATACACACAAGTTTATGATCCAGGCCACCTTTGCACAAGTCACCCAAGTACCTAGTTTAGAGGATCCTCTCTTTCTTTCTCAGATACCCCACTGGTTGAAACTCACATTCTTGTATAAATACATAATTCCATAACCCATAAATAAATGCTGCTTTTAAAAATAAATGGATAATTTGAGCAACATAACATGCCTAAGCTGAAAGGGCATCTCTGTCTGTCAAGCTCTCACACAACTGAGGGAGCAGAGGTATGCACACTGAGGCAGGAGTGATCAGGATCCATCAACAGTCTCTTTTGGCCAAATGAATGAACAATGCTGAGAGATGTGAGAATGCAACTCTAGACATGAAAGGAAACAGAAAAACACTTCAGGCTACTCTCTTTCTGAATAAGAACATTCACACACAGTATTATCATGGTTTAACTAAACCACTTAGTAAAATGGATTCAGATGATCTTCTGCATTTGTCACTGCACTTACAAGCTCTAGGTCTAAATATTACCTCTGATCAGCAAACAGAGAAACCTGAAAGCTGACAATTATTTTATTTTACTATAAGCTTCAGAAAGGATAATGTCTGACATGGTCCACCATTATTACATTGGGCAAGTCACTTAACGTTCTCTCCCTCAATTAGAAAATTCCAGAAATTAGAATAATTAAAGTGACTTCATTCCCAGAGGGCTACCTGATAGATATAAAGCACAGTGTCCAAGCTGTGGGCTCTATTTGCTCTCAAGGATCAAAACTAATGTATGCAGCAGGTAAAACATACTAGTATCTGTTGCAGTATGCCCAAAAACCACAGGTCTGCAAAGTCAAGTAGCATTAAAATGATTGTCCATTATTTTCCTGAGGTCAGCTTTAATTTGTGGCCCCTTCAGACATAGTCAGGGCAAAACAAACAAAAACAACCCATGAAATGAAAAGATCACAAATCAAATTTACCTTGACTGAATCTTTACATTCATACACAAACTTCATTTATGCACATGATATGAATGATTTCAATGGAGAAGTAAGAAATTTAGGTGGACATTAAAAGAAATTAAAACTATACTTTCAAATTTATGATTTAAAATAAAAAATTGAATTTTAAATTTTGTGATATAAAAACCATTTTTCAAACAGAAAAAACTTTATAGTAACAGGCCTATTGAGATTTACAGTATTATGATAATATATTCACATTTGCAATATGAAACACAATCTCTCTTCCCAGAATGCACCTTTTAATTAAAAATATTCTAGACAGGCAGAGAAGAGCCTGTGTATATATATTCTGATAGCTAACAAAAAGGAAATTTTCACTTCTACATGGGTGATCATTGAAGTCTTTTACAAAAGACAAAACCATGTAAAACAGAATATATGACTATTTATAATGTAAGACTAAGTGGGAACAAAAATTATTATTAACTTTTATCACTATTTGTATTGAGTCTAAACTGAATAGCCTAATTATGAAGGTTGTGAATAACTGATCTAGCCTTTCAGGGAATTTGAAGAATACTGTAAAGAGGAGCAGTAGATAGGACAAAAAACCCAAAAACAATCTCTAAGGAGGTAAGATTGAGCAAAAGGAGGGAATCTTGGGCTGCATCCAAAGCGGTGTGGCCAGCAGGTTGAAGAAGATGATTCTCCTCCTCCCCTGCTCTCTGGAGTGCTTCATCCAGCTCTGTGGCCCCAAACAAAATGAGGACATGGAACTGTTGGAGCAAGCCCAGAGGAGACACACAATGTTGAGAAGAGGACTGCAGCACCTGCCCTGCAAATTCAGGCTGAGAAATTGGGGGCTGCTCAGCCTGGAGAGCAGAAGGCTGTGTGGAGACCTCACAGCTACCTCCCAGTGTCTGACACGAGCCTACAGGGAAGCTGGAGAGAGACTCTTCTTCAGGAACTCTAGTGATTGGAAAAGGGGGAATAGGCACAAATTGAAAGAGGGGAAATCTAGGCTAGACACTAAGACAAAATTCCTTCCTATGAGGGCGGTGAACAGGAACATTATACCGCAACAGGCTGCCCAGGGAAGTTGCAGGAGCCCCAGCTCCGGCAGTATTAAAGCCAGCTAGGGAAAGGCCTTGAGCAACCTGGGCTCGCGGGAAGTGCCCCTGCCCATGGCAGGGGAGTTGAGTCTTGATGATCTATCTTTAAGGTCCCTTCCAAGCCTTAAAATTCTATGAATCTATGATAAAAGCTTAGGTACTGACTTTAGGCTACACAACCGAGACAAATTCTAAAAGAAAATAATGTACGCTTAATTCCCTCATTAGTTACAAACTCAAATCTCAGAAACAAGTAGCTTCATGCAAACATCAGTAACACATTTACAGGAAATAAAAACATTACAAGTAGAGAAATCTTTCAGATAATGAACTCTGCTTATTTGCTTAGTGAGAAGTAGTAAACAGTGAAGTCCAATTCAGAAATAGTACACATTAGGATAAAACAGCAGTATTTTGTTTTAGTAAAAACTCAAATGCTTTTGTCCAGCACCTGAAACTAATGATATCCTTAGAATTCCTGTGTAGAACGAGCAAAATTCTTTACTTTATGGCATCATTATTTTGGTTTGAAGGACTTTTCTTCGAAATGTTTACACCACTGAGCCAGTTACTTTGGCTGAGCTGACACAATGAATTTAAAATGGTCTAATACTTTCGACTTACCAAGAGATTAGCACATGATTAACTAAAGCGAAAGGATTATTATTACTGCTTTTAAAAGATATTAACACTTTTGGTAGCTCGCTCTATGGATGCCACATACACTTTCTACACTGAGAAAGCAGAATGAATACAAAGTTTTCTTAGTTTTAGTTACTCACAAATTATCCTGCAGATAAATAACAGAATATTCTCTAATTAACCTTTTTTAAGCCTTAAATCTCAGCCCTTATTTTCCTAAGGTTCACACAAGCTGATTAAAAGATGTAATATGGGCTACAGAAAAGTCAAACAATTGCAGCATTCAGTCCCTCCCTTAACAAACAACCTCACCTCATGCACACATGCACACACAAACCCACACAGAGGCGTTGTGGTGAGCAATGAGGCTCATGTCCGAAGCAGAGTGCAGCATTAATACACTTAGCAAGACAGAGCTATATTCATTGAAGCTTGACACCAGCCCTGTGAAGAAGTGTTGTACTTGCAGGAGCATAGGGAGGGGAAAAAAGAGAGAAAACACCAGGAGGGAGAAGGATTCAGGGGACAGCTGAAGTGTGAAGTGATCCAGCAGTTTTTTGATATGGTTCAGACTTCACTTTGGGAATGCAACAAAACAACAGCTACAGTCTTACCCCCTTGACACTGGGAAGACAGTCAGTCTCAATGCTAAGTACCCCTGCAGTGAAATTCTGACTCCAATTCAACAGGTTAATGGGTAGGAAGCTCCTTTCTTTCCTGTGAAAAGTGGCATGTTCTTGTGGCTGTATCTGTTTCACATATAGATACTCTTCTGTAGATACTAATCTGTCACTGCAATTCTTCATTCTCTTGTTAAATTCAAGATTAATTTCATTATGATAAAATCTGCACAGGTTAAAAAACATATACATGGTGTGGAAAGGATACAAAGAACATGAAGTGAATGAAAGCATAGATTTTTCACAACCTTCATACTGTTTCCAGTCAATTACATACAGATTATAATTAATGATCAACAACAAGTTCTAAGAAATCATAAATAAGCTTCCTTATGAATAGGATAACAGAAGAACATGAAACAAAATGGCATTCCTTAGTTTTAAAATTGTCATTATTTCAAGTTTTGTGTAAATCAGCTTGAAAGGGAATAGAAAGACAGTGATGTACCTCAATTTTTATGAAATTTTTAAATTTTAATTTTGGGTCATAGATAAACACTGCTTGTTAGGCACAAGGGTAAAAATATATGACACATTTTTTTCTGCATCTAAAAAGCTGCCTTTTTTCCTGCAAGACAATTTAAGTACAAATACAGGTAAAAAAAAAAAAAATGAAGTTACAAGGTGAGATAGAAATTACAATGGGGGGAAAATCTGCTTTGCCTCCACAGCATTATCTGGTTCCCCCTGTTGTCATAAAGCCAAGGAAAAAAAGCACTTCCAGAAAGCTCACCAAAGATCAAACTGTGTCTGGTGACAGCAGTGTCCAAGCTATAAGTAATGTTCAAAGGATTCAACAATGCCTGTGACTGATCATTCTCTTTCCCCTGCCATCACCTGCTGATTTTGTCCAGGTGTTTTATGGCTATCTCAAGGCTCTGGAGAACAGACAGAAAGAAGACTTTGCCAATTTCTTTTGTCTGGGATTGTGAATTCCTTACACAGATGGTGGACAGCCACAGGCTGGCCAACTCCATGCACAATTGCCTTTACCCTCAGAAAGCAAGAATGAGAGCAATTTTATCTACTCCCAAAGTATTGTCTGTAATGTTGTCTGTGGTTAGGGAATAGGATAAGATTCCTTTTCTTCAGGAAAAAAAAGGTCCCCCCTGCTTCAATCTCTCTTTCACTAAAACAATGTCAGGATGGAGGAAAAAAAAAAAAAGAAGGATAGCAAAAAAATAAATAAATAAACTAAGACTTTGGCTTGTATTAGTGAACGAAGCATTCCAAAGCAATTGAAGAGGTTTGTCTAATAAGATAATCTTGTGTTAACATGGTTTTGTAGTATGTTTACAGTCTCTCAAGTATTCCAAACAAATCCTGCTAAATCTTACTCACTAAGCAAACTGAGACATTTCTGGCAGCAATTTTTAAAGATGGGCACCAGACATGAACCCCTTATCCTTTTTCTCTTACTCTGTTTGCTTACAAAAAAGCCCATTACCTATGCAAATTACTGTTAAATGTGTAGTTACTTAATTGTGTAAGTATCTATTTAGATATGTACTTTTCTCCTGCAATGATGCAAGAGCAATTTTAAAACTAGTTATTTAAACTAAAACTGCTACACTCCCACTTTTGGCCTCTGAGAGTCTGACTATGTACCAGGGAATGGAGTGCATGTAATAAAATATTTGTGCAACACTTAGGCGTGTGAAAAAGCAAATTTTACAGAAAAATGTGTGATTACTTCCGGTTTTCAGCAGTGGAAGGGCTTGGAAAAACACGGGGTTTTATGTGCATTCATGACAAAGAAGTCAGTACAAATCCTGTATGGCAAACATATAATGGACAGCCTCTGTCTTCTTGTACTCTTAGAAAAAAATGTTATGTATGCAAAATATACTTTGTTAGGAAGCTTCAAAATATGTACCAGAAAATAAGTAGATATCCAAGATTATGAGTCTTAGATAGTCTTATCAGACTTTGGGACCCCCAGAACTATACCCACCCCATACGCCTTTTACCTTTGCTTTTAGGTGATGTGAATAAACTTTGAATTCAGTGGTAGGATATAAGAAAACACACTCTTCTTAAACCTGCAAGAGACAAACTTGTCTCTCACTCCCCATCACCTCGTCTTCCTGCCTAGGCATCAAAGTAAACATACACAAAGGCAGAGCAGAGTAATGGACCTGACTTCTGCTTTGCAGATCTAAGAGCACAATTATGTCTTGCTCCAAATTAATGCTAAAGGGTGTAACTTTTGCAGGGTTTTGTGTTGGCTTTTTTTTGTTGTTGTTTTGTGTGTGTGTGTGCGGTTTTTTGTTTGGTTTTGGTTTTGAATTTTTTTTATTTATTTTTTTTATTTTGTTATTGGTTTTGTTTTTGTTTTGGTGTGTGGGGGAAGTATACCCAACAATTATAAAATCTAGCTTATATAATGCTAGAAAGGAATGAACAAATGCACTGTCCTGTCTTTCTGCTGCCAATGTGGGCTATTTGCCCAGTATTTCCTAGCTTGATACAAAACATTTCCAATAATAATCTGCTGATACCTTAAATGCTCAGAATAACATTAACATTAAAAAAAATCTGACTGTAAAGGGCAAATGTAATGGTTGTAGAAGAGGTGAACAGGTAACCTCAGCACTACAAGTCTCCTTTTTCTACCACCACAGGTAGCAGCAGTACAGCTTCTATACACTCTTCAGTCTACCAGCATGTCATAACCCTGACCTAGGAAGGTCAATTTCACGGCTGAAAAAGTAGCTTAGCCTCCATGGCTCATTTCATCCTTCAGCCTCCTGTTGTGATTACTGACAACTTACCCAGTGTATTTATTTATTTTTATTTCTTTTCTGTACCCAAATACAGAGATACAGGCACGTAACATAATGGTCACATCCATAAAACGGCTGCAGTGGGTGGCCCTACACAAATATCATCCAAAAGTCTTTGTGCTTATTTCTTCCACAAAGATACAGAAAAATTCTCTGTGACTTCTGATGATTGTAAAGGATTCCAAATGGAAACATTCCCATGCCCTATACAAAAAACCTGGTAATTTTAACTTTACCCCATTGCCTCTTCCCCTTGAGATATTAATATTAACTTTACCCTCTCATCTTTCCTGAGAGATAAGAATGATCAGAAGGGTAGCCAGCCCAGAGTTTGGCAGCCAAATGAAATTAAGTGAGTTCCATGGATGAGGCTGTCGTACTGTAAACAGAAATCCTATCAACTCCAGCACCTCTGCCAAGCATTTAATCCATAAAACCCTACACAACACAGCTGTGTTTCAGGAGGGGGCTAAGGGGAGGGGAACACTGTTTATTTTAGTACATTTTTTTGTTTGTTTCCTTTTCAGCTTTCTGAGGCAAGTACCTGCCTACTTCACACTGTATTAAAACATTAAAAGGGTACACCAATGATTGTGATGATGATAATGTCACACCCGAGTAAGTAATATAAAAGAAGTGACTGTGGATGAACTATTCATAGGTGAGACAAAACTGGATCCAAGCATGGATGACAGAGCTCACTTAAACTTGGCAGGATGATTTCCCAACACAAAGGATTCAACCCAGGAGAGAAAGACTAGAGAAGGAGAAGGGAGAGAAAGACTAGAGAAGGAGAAGGGAGAAAAAGTGCCCACTGGGAGCTGGGGGAATTGGTCTGAGAATGCCATGATGCCCTCAAATGTTAACAGCAGTCTGATGATGGCCTGGACTGAATTCAAACTGGTGACCTAAAGCAGCAAGAATCTGTATCTAACTAGTAATCCCCTGATCCAGGGTACTTCAGTGCTTTTAATCACAAAAGAAACATTACAGTCCCAGAAGAGACTTCATTGGAAGGTTGCATGTTAGATACCAAAAAAAAATTTAAAAGCTTATGAAAAACATGCAGCTTATTCCACCAAATGCTCCTCTTTTAACTTTATAAAGGCCAAAAATTAGGGGGAGAAACCCCAAACAAAATAACCCTTCTAATAATTCTTGAATATTTTTCCCACTCATGTTGGATAGAGATTAATGGGTGAAATTTCTTCAGTTCCACTTAATGATTCAGTTTTTATTTATGTCAGTGGTCTTTCAGGATTAAAATTTTAAAAGACACACAGAAAGAAAATGCAGAGCGGACAGGAGAAGGAGAAGAAAAGGAGGAGGAGGAGGAGAAGGAGAAGGAGGAGGAGGAGGAGAAGGAGAAGGAGAAGGAGATGGAGAAGGAGAAGGAGGAGGAGAAGGAGAAGGAGGAGGAGGAGGAGAAGGAGAAGGAGAAGGAGAAGGAGAAGGAGAAGGAGAAGGAGAAGGAGAAGGAAAAGGAGAAGGAGAAGGAGAAGGAGAAGGAGAAGGAGAAGGAGAAGGAGATAAAAATAAAACATGAAAAATGCAAAAAACATTGAGTAGTCCCAGTACAAGCTGTGGCAGGTAATTATGTGAATTAAAAATATAACAACAGTGCTGTCAGCATTGTTAACTCTCAGTTTAATGGAGGTCTCACAAAACAGCCTTAGCGCTTACTAACTTAGAGTAAAAGTGCAACACGGAAAGTAAAATTGGCTACTTCTCTGAAATGACAGAAGTTGCATTATTATGGGTAACAATCAAGTATCAGTGCATGCACTTTTACTTGAGAAACTATTAAGCTCCTAACCGATTAGTAAATGATGAAAGAAAGCATGGTATGCTTTTACTGTGGATACTATTTACAAAATATGACTATATAATCATATTGAGCAGTATGCTATGAGTATCTCAAAAACATTAAGAAATTATACACCCAAGGTTAAACGCTTTCAAGAGCAGAAAAAAAATTTCTAAATTCACCATCTTTGCCACATTATCCTCCTTCTTTAGGAGAATATGTATTAGAAGATTATCTATGTATCATAGCTACAATCATCTATCAGCAGCAGGGTGACTTAATACAAGGTGAGTTTTTAAAAACTTCTTTTTGCATGAGTAAGAAACATTATTTTTCAATGCCAGAAAAACTGGGCCTTGCTATGGACCATATGCCGATATTTTTGATTTTAATTTAATTTCATTTTACTTTCATCAGTAAAGAGGAAGAAAGCCTTGAAATGGTAACATTTATTTTATTTCCCTCCATTCATCGACTTAAAATAAAAAATCTGATAAAAGACTATGCTAAAAGATTTGGTCAAAAAATAGTTCCTTAAGGGCAGATATTTCGTTATGTCATCTTTCAGCCTGGAACTACATTTTATATGCAACTTTAAACACTGAAAAAAATTTGGGATTTGTAGTTCAAGCGTTACTGATACAACCTGAATCACAGTGTACTACACACATCTTAACTACAGCTTTTTCAAATGGTGCTGCTGAAATAAAGCATCTCATTCTTTCTTTTTCACTGAAAAGATGCTTCAATCATTAAAGTATTCTTGCCCTCTGTATGCTTGGGAGTGGTCTGTCCATAAGTTATTAATAAACCATGATAAGGTGCAGCAGCAGACCATCTATTCATATTAATGAAGTCTCATGAATATTCAGCTATATGTTGACACTTACCTCAGAGGACCAAGGGAACCAAAATCTGGACCCCTATTCTTGCAGTTAAACCCGCTCATGCTGTAATTTATTTTGAATAATAGCAACTAAATTTGTAACGCTGTTGTTCCTCTAACAGTGTGAATGGGGGATTGCTATCTGCTTTATTAAACAAAACCAAAACCCCCACTGCTATGTGAAAACACATAGCAGTTTTAAGTCTCTATTTTAACTTGGACTACAGTACCTATCATCCAACATTCACACAGATTTTGTGCTAAAATAGCAGTTACTACTGAAGACTACATCATGTCCTGAAACTAAGACTATTTTGTAGTTACATTCCCCTTCTAGTCAAACATGATACAGCATGGATGGGCAATTGCATATGTAATAAACACATACAAACATAACAAAACACTCTGACTACTGTTTTCCCTCCTACTCAATTGCTTTTTCAGACTCACCTTGACTCTTATTTCTCATTTTTCTGTATTCAAAATTGAAATCTCTTGACCATTTTCTGTTCCACCAACATCACACACAAAACATCATTGATGTAGAAAACTTCTAAGTGGGATTTATCAAGGGATTGTTTGCCTGAATTATTTGTTATTTCATTCTTCATCAATAATTTCGTTAATTAAAAGACCTGCTCTTCCATGGCCAAGATGTGAATGCCTATTATATATCACTTCAGGGCCAGCACACACTTCTTTAGAATTCCTTCAATTCTGTACATCCTCTAAGTTAGAAGGTAGCACCTTGACATGTAATAACAGGCACCTGGGAAGCCAACACAAGCAGTTGGAGCATATATTTTAATAAGTAGCTCTTAAAAATTCAATAAAGCTAGTGATAATTTGGTACAAAGGCATAAATTGTCTGAGCAAATTAAGAAAAATACTTTGCTTTTCAGTGTGTTATGTGCAAAATTATTTGTAAGACTACACTAGACATGCATTTGAACAAGCAGATTCTTATATATTCAGTCAAATTATCTCAGAATATATAGAGCATTAACTGCGGTTTTCTTTTGGATAAAATTAATGTCAGCTTTCTGTCCTTAAATCTGAGCCAATAGGGAAAGAAAATACGGTTAGCCCTGAAGTAGTTGCGGTAATTCAATCCCTGCACTCTCCTTATTTCTTGATGACAAAGAAAAACTCCCAACTGGCAAGGCCACCTGCACTGATTACTCCTCCATCCACACCCACGGACTAGGAAAATGAGCCAATGATCATTAACCTTAATTTCTTCTTACATAAACCTCAGCTCTTTTTTTTCCTTTAGGTTTGCTTCTCTCAAAATTCCCTTGAGATTAAAAAGAGGGGAGAAAAAAAGAGAAAAGGAAAAAAAAAGGGAGGGAAAAGTCATAACTGGGGGAAAAAAATCAAGGGAACTGAAGAGAACTTAGTGACTTTTTTACTTCTGTTTCACAGCTGGCTTATTATAACTTCACAGCACTCAGATAAAGGGATTTTGAGGCACTATCATCTCTCTTGATAGCAACTTCATTCCCTCCCCAGTCTCTCTCCAAGCAATAAGGTAAATGTTAATCTGTGGGTTTTCTGTTGGGTTTTTTCTTCAGAGTTTTAGATTTTTTTCCCCTGGAGATATTCTTTGGTAAAGACAGTTGGCAAAAACAAAGATGGGTCTGGACAGCAGGAATGCAGGTGTGGCCCAATGTCAGGACTAAAGGGCCAAGCACAACTGGGTGGGATATTTCCAGTGTAACAACTTCAAAATACAGTAGAGAATGCATCACCCCTCCTGGTCATCCACATTTTGTTACTGCCAAGTGGAATAAATTTTGATTCAAGCTGTGTGGGACTTGTTCCCACTGGCATTACATCACTTGCTAATGGATAAGACACTCAGTTGGATCATCTGAAGAATGCTTTTTAATATATGTATATATATATATATATATGTATAATACATACTAATAGATAAATTAATGAAATTATCATGCTGTAGAAGTAATAGTATGTATGGCACAAACATGTACTGAAAACAGATACCCTGTTGTAAAGTATCTGGACAAGGCTAACTAGATCTTAATCAACATTTTCAAAGGAATTACAAATCTGTGAAATTAAGAACTTATCATCCAAATATCCATTAATAACAATTGCATCACAGTGCTCTCCTTGGTTCCATAAA
>JAODKT010001744.1:28214732-28229513 GCA_027576195.1 Cossypha heuglini
TTCAAAGAACAAAACAAAAGTGTGATTGTATTACCTTCAAGTACATTACAATAAGCTGTTTGTCGCCTACCAAATAGATATAGCAGGGCTTCTTTGGAGATCAGGAGGCAGACAGTAACTTTGATCACGCAGACATTCCTCATTATTTCAGACCTCAAATCAAGTAGCAACAGTCAGGGGAAGAAAGGGGTGAGAGACATGGGGCTGCTGGGGAGGAGAAGGGAAGTAAACTGCAATTTTGTCCTGGATTCAGCATCCTAATTTAAGCAAAAACAGGCTGTTGGCATCTCTGTGCTTCCCTGCAGCCCCCTCCCCTTCCCCATGCTTTCCAGCCTCCTGGTTCACTAAAAATGACAAGCACATTTCTAGGCTCTGCTTTTTTATCAAGCTGACAAAGGTCAACAATACTAGCCAGAAGAGTGTTGAAGTATTCAGTGCCACAGGTCATCCTAATAGATACTGGAGGGACTCATTGCAACACCACTGTAAGCCAAGACAGCACGATTTTTAAGAGGCAGCACTTTGCACGTTCACAGTCTGGTTAATTTAATACAACAGTGGCCTCTTGTTTGCAAAACAGCATTGGCATATTTCAGAGGTGGTATCTTTCTGTGGGTGACAGTAAGGTGACTGAATTCAGGCATGTTAACAGATGCACCTTTTTATGGTCTGTTAAACCATGTCACAGACTACAGTCCCTAAGTGCATTTCTTTATTTATGCTGCAGCCAGCTGAGCTAATTATCAGAGACAGACCTGGTTCTAGTTCTATAAAGTCCAGTGGTTGTGTATGCTTATGAAGAGGCTGGGAGGAAAAACGGGATGGGGGGAGTGGGAAAGTGTGAAAGCAGTTTCTAAAACATAGAATTGAAATCTTCATGTAATTGGTGCTGTGAAGGTGGGGGGAGCTGTATTAACAGCTTGATGATATAATAATGTTTGTTTCAAATGAACTGTGTTTCCTGCAACCATCTTTTTTTTTCCTCCCATCATCAGTTATGTTTAGATTCAAACAGCTAAGAAATAAACATCAGTACAAAAACCCTCTCCAGCACTCAAAAAGAGTGGAAGATGCTACTCCAGAAAAAAAAAAAAAGTAAACAAAAGAGCTTATTACATCTCACCTACAATTCTGGCCTGTTTTATCAATTGTGGGCACAGCAACACCCACTTACAGCTCTCCTTGCACCAAATAGTTCAATAAACCAAGCATTTGCCACAAGCCTTTATGTCACAGTTGTATTTTATCAGTAGAAGCAGCTACCTCCTTTCAAAAAATACAAAATTCTTTTATCTGTGGTTTTTTTTACTAAATGAGTGTTTTTTGCTTGCATGACTTCATCCTGTACTACAGTTTTCATCAAAAAAGTTCGTGGTACTCCAAAGAAAAGATGGGAAAAAGAATTTGATGGTGACAATTCTTTTTTCTCTTTACTACATATGACTAAGTGACCTAACTAAAAAATTAAATTATTTGTCATATGAGCAACAGTTTTTGTTGTTTGGGGTTTTTTGGTTTTAGTGTGGGTTTGGGGTTTCTTTGTTGTTTTCTTTTTTGGGGAGGGGGGAGTGTTGCCTTTTTTTTTTTTTATTTATTTTTTTTTTTTTTATTACAGCATACAATTTAGCTAATAACTGGTTGGGGCCAATCTTTAACAAGTCACATATTTCCATTGTCCCTTCACCCCCTGCTTATGCTTTTACCACATCCTAACAAAAACATGACCAGAACTGGTGAAAAACATACGGTTCCAACTAATGAATCACATACTTTCCCGCAAGTGCAGTAAGTACTACCAGCTGTGACAGTCTTGCTTTGGCAGTGGAACCAGTGCAGAACAAGGCCGACACATCTGAAACCAGCTGTACTGAAAAACCACAAGCAATTTAAGTCCGTCTGCCTTCTCAGGGGCTTCTTTGTCTCTGTCTATGTCTCTGTTCTGTCCCTAAAACTTGCCAGCCATGTTGTTTTGACAGAGTTCAGAGTTTCAGAAGTTTCAAGGGGGGGAAAAATCCGCTGATTCAGGAAACTGCGTTTCAAGAAAATGATAAGGAGGTCTTTGTCAAACCAGTCCGAGTCAGGAAATTTAAAGAGACAGAGTATGCATCTACCCGTCTGCTCAGCTTGTACGACAGCTTAAAGCACTGAAAAAGACACGTGTATACTTAAAACATGCGATGTCCACAAATTTGTATTTGTACTTAAAAGCACAGAATTCTCCGCACGAATGTAAGGGATATTGGGAAGAATCCTGCCTGAGATCTTGAGATTTTAGCAGATTAAAACTGGGAAGGTCACAAAACTCACAAATTACTTCATTAATCTCTGATTGCATACATCACCCCAACAGGAAAACCAGTAAAAGCTATACCCCACCACACTACCTTATGTGCTGTAAATGCCACATACTTTACTGAATACTGAACACAGCAGTGTTTCAGAGATTTTTACAAGTTTTGACAGGGAAAATTTTTTATTCTTCTTTGCCAAAGCCCAGGAAAGAAAATTAACATAAACCTACTGTACCTGACTGAGAGAGGTTGAAGAAAAAATTTATCAGGGTTAAAAAAAAAAAAAAAAATAAAAAAAAAATCACAATTGGCTTAGAGTAGCTTTCCTTTACATAAGAAGTAGAAATGCTACGAAATGCAAGCCTGGTGTTCCCTGCCCAGGACTAAAAGCTAGTACTGAACATTACATTGGGAAACCTGTTTTTCCCTATCACTTTCAACAAAAACCCAATTCATGTTTCCATCCCTGCAGAAATACATTATATAAATCCTAATATTCTTTAAAATTTCAAGCACCTTGTGGAGGACTGGTATTTCTTTAGCTTGCAGCTCACATAGGTATGCATTTCAGAGAGTATCCATATAGCAAAGTGTGAACATTTTTTACGGGAATAGATTTTACATTAATCACAATTTTTCCAGAATTTTTGAAAAAAATTAGATTTACGTAATTGTCTCATTATGGATTTTTGAGAATATTGCAATCACACATTTATCACAGGATTTTCCAGCAGACAGAGGCATCCCTCTCTTTAATATATATTGGGCAGCATGTAAGAAAGGCCAAAACCACAGTACTCTGTCTACCTGTGGTGACTGGTTTTTGAACAGAGCCCACATGTGCACACAAGCACTGTGAACATGTTTAGCAGCTTTCAGGCTTTTGTTTCACACTGGGGATGGTCGCACTTTCCCCCAAGCAGTAAAGCCATTAAGTGAGCTATTCAGGGACTCCCTATCAAGAGCAAACAATACTTCAATGCAGCATGACATTATATATTTTGTATACACACACTTTGTAGGAAAACTATTTTAACTATAGTTTAACATACAAATACGTGGACTGTGATCTCTCCCTTATGCAATGCACCTGTGATGTCATGCTCACATACTAAGAGTAATGCATGCACTGCAAGTCAAATTATGCAGACCTGCTTCAGTACTCAGGGAGGTAAACAACTAAAAAGAATTTCAAGTCACAGCACTTAGAAGTGATGAAAAATTATTTGTCAGCTTTGACATATCAAACAGTTTCATGATTTTAAGAGCTATTCAGACTTCAGTTCAACAAGGAAGCATGAACTTACTCCATTTTCAGGGGGCTAACAAATCCCCTTCATGGTATTTGTATTGACTCCTTTCTGATATATGTACATCAGTTTGTGAATCTATGAGTAGTCAAGTTTCCTACACCAAATATAATCCTGATGATGTTCTTACTTTACAACTGAAGCTCTCACCAGCAGTGAAATGGGGAAGAGTGATCAAAGGATGCAGAAATTCATCTCCCTTCTCTCCTTCTTGATAAGATAGACTGAAGAGAGCTCAGACATCTGCCTTTGAAGAGCTGCACTGGATGGTCTGGGATACTAAGGGGTGTTTATGGGTGGAATAGGTATAGCAGGTTTTGAAAAAAATAGAAAAATTCTTTAAGGTATCTTGTGTATTAGCCTAACGTTGTCCCTGCAACAGTAGCAATCAATTGTTGCATCCTTTTATAAACATAAGCTAAAAGGAAATAATAAACTTGAGCTCTTTAAAAATCACCCCTTTTTAACTCTAGGCAAGAAGGTGGTTCTGTTCTAATGATTTACTGGTTTACCTCAAATTAAAAACTAATAAAATACATTTCCTCTTAAAATGGAAAAGGTCTTCAGCAGGTATTTGGAGAGCCCAAAGAAGAATAGTCATAACAACAAGAAACGGCTATCACTGAATTAGCTCTACTAATTACATTACCTCATAATGCAAGTATTATTTTTCTAAGAGTGCAAAAATGACACTCATCCATTTTTCAAAATTTAGAAGAAAACAAAATCAGTCAAGCAGCAAAGAAAGAGGTGGGAGAGGACAATTAGAGATATCCAGCATCAACACAGGAGGAATACCTGTTGCATGGTGTTTTATAATTTCATGTACATTTATACAGCTGATTCTAAATCCCTACTCACTTTACTACAATTAGAACTGGCTAAATATATGATTCACCTTTTCAGTTAATACTTTTACTTCCTTTTTTTTCCTGAAATTTATATTTAATGAAATTTAAATTAATATAAAATTATTACAAAAATCACAATATAGCGTGCAGTACCCTACATGTCAGCTCACCGCACTATAATCTCCTGTAAAGAGCAAAATATATTCATGCACACTTTCCTGAACAAGAAACTGAATCTGTTTGTCCTACTTCAGTTAATGGCTCCCTATCAATTTACTTTGTAACATTCAGATGCTTAAAAAAAAATTACAGGAGAGGAATTTCTGAGAAGAATTAAACTAAAGAACCAAATTTTTTTCCCAACAAAAAATTTTGAATCATTAATCCAATAAACTAGGATTCAAATACAATATCATGTGACTTAGCCACTTGCAAAATTCATCCTATAATTTCCAGAGACAGTCAGACCGTTTGAAGTGAAAACTACAGGATTGTTTTGTTTTGTTTTATTTTTCCCCAGCAATTGCATGATTTATACAAATCGCAGATCATTAATGCACTTTTTATAATCTGAAAGGAAGGAATGAATTTACGGTGCAATTTACCAGTTTGACTAAGCCAGAGTGATTATAAAAATGTGATAGCTGCCTTTAGTACTTAGGTAATAGTCAGTATAAGAAAATCATATTATTTCTTCTGAGGAAAAATAATTATAATCATTGTAGATTTGAAAACAACAATACTATTCATTGCTTCTCTGAGGGGCAAATTCATATTGAAATCAGCAATCAATCTACCTTCAGGTCTATCTTGAGTTTCTTTGGAAATAATTATCCTTCTCTCCCAGAGGAGTAAGCATCCAAGGCAGTGGAGGATGCTTTGAGGCTATCTCTTCTTCAACACGACCTAGACATGCAGTGCTCTGGACACATTAGGAAGGCAACAGAATGAGCAGCTCAAAAGGAAGCATGTAGACAGCAGTCACAGAATTCTACGCATCTACAATTTGGATTTTTTTTTTAATCTTCCTATGTATATACTTTGATTGCTGCTTCACAGCTATATGAAAAAAAAAAAATCCAAATATTTTTCTTCCTAACTATATATGTATAACTACAAGTTCTCAGGAAGAAATGGATGCTTTAGCCCAAGAACACAACTAGGTAACATACATACAACATTAGTTTTGGGAGGTGGGGTTTTTTGGTTTAGTTTGGTTTGAGCTTTTGGTATTTTTTTTTAATCGGGTTGTTTGGTTTTATTTAAAGTCATAGACTTATTTAGATTGAAGGGAAACTCTGGAGGTTCTGTGGTTCAAATCTGTCCTAAAAGCTGGAAAACTTTTCAGCAGCTTGCTCCATATCTTTTCTGGCTGAGTTTTCTTAGAAATTATTTTGTTACGGTTTTGCTTTCCTCTTAATTTTCAAATTTTACCAATACAGAATTTTTTGCCTAACTTTTTAAGAATTACAATCTACAAAAAGAAAAATAAACATTTGAAAAACTTGTCCATAAAGAGATGGCACATCAGAGGCCAGGAGCTTGCAGTTCAATCCATTAAACACTGTTATCTAACCAGTGTTTCTCTGCCTTTTAAAACAGACCTCATCTTCAAATTAGTCTTACCTGCTCAGCAAACTAATCCTGTGTACTCCTTTCCAAGTAAAGAATGAACATAACAAACATTATGTGGGCTAATACTGAAGTCTTTAATCAGCTCAGAAGAGAATATTTATTTTCATCCCATGCTGCACAGTTTCTACTTTAAGTTAGAATTTTCCAATATATTGCCCAAAACTCTCTCCCAAAACAAAATTATATATAAACATCTTCTGTACTTTCCTAGTTTCTTACCATTTAGAATATTTTAAAAAGCATATTATGCCCTCAGAAAAATCCTTCCAGTTTTTCTTTATGATCACCACCTCATTATAATTTTTAGTAAATAACTTTTACCATGTCTTTACTTCTAACCAAAAATCTTATTCCACCCTTTCAAAAGGCAGAGTAAGACATTTGAGTGCCTGTGCAGAGAAGGTTTACCAGATATTTTATATTTTAGATCAGTATCATTGGTGGTTTACTACAAATCAGTTTCTTTCACTTCCTGTCTAAGCTCCAAAATCATCTTATTCAAAGCAGGCATTGCTGCAGATGTGAGTTGTACTAGTATATAATGGGGACAGCAAAGGAAATATTTTCCTGAAATATCTGACCAGCCCTAGTAATACCCACAATTTACTTACACAGAGTCTACATAAACAGTTATGCTGGATTTAGCTCGTGTTTAGCACCACTTGATAAAAACTATTACCAATGTGGTTTACATAAATTACATGTAGTCTGCTCCATATGGCAACCATATTTTAGTTGCAACCAGTGTTTAATAATGAACACTCTGCCCTGCTCTCACACAGGCAGGCTCTTTCTCGCCTCTCTCTGGCTGTGCAATTCCTGTGATTTAATAAGATACTTAGCGCATGAAACAAGCAATTTGAATATTCACACTGCAGTTAAAAAGGGATTAATTTTATCCCATGCCATATTGGTAACAAGATGACTGGCCTCTTTGGAATTTAGTGCACTAAATTATCCTCATCTAAAAGTTTTTTCAAACGTAGCCTGGTAACAACAATTCACTGCATGAACATCATTATTTATCTAAGTTATTAATGACTTTTAATTGTTTACTTTATGATAAGTCTCTTTGCTTCAGCTCCTATCATATAAAATTAATTAACCAACTGGTCACAAAGAAATACAATCACAAAGTGGTCCAATATTTTATCATAACTTTGTGTACCTCTGTAACATTTCAGTAATATTATTTAAAAATTATGGCACTTTCTGTATTTCATTAGACATGATATAAGGTATACATTAAGCAGAAAACATGAAGGACTATATACTAATGATAGGCATAAATGCCTTCTTGCAGATTTCAAGCTTACTTAGATTTCCCTACTAGGCTAAGGGCAAAAGAGAGAATTTTTTTCTATCAGGTCTGTAAAATTTTAGGCTGGAATTCTGATCCTTTTGAAGTTCACGGCAATTTTATTCTTTTGCTGGGCCCAGGCTTAACTCTCAAGTTTATAAAGTGTTTAATATATCAGTTAGCAGGAAGAAAAAGCAAGTTCTAGCAAAAGCACTTCCAGAAAAATAAAAACTATTACAGCGAGACCAGGCCTACCCCATTCCTCTGTTCTTTATTTAAATCTTTAAGATATAAGAAAAAAGCTTAAAGATTTTACCTTAATAAGCTAGTCAGAGAACTCTAATGAAAACCATGAACTAAGAAAAACAAATCTAAAAAGGAAATTTAAAAAAAAATGTTATTATAAGGCAGTGTTTACCAACTTACATGAAATCTTCTTAGAAAATCAGACTGTATTTAACAGAAAATTACAACATTGCTAAAGCTTTAAACTTAGTCTTTCTGTATATGAATACCTATATCGTAATTCCTACCTATGACATAATTCCATACAACTCAGAAAGCTTGTATTAAGGATAAAATTTTTCATCGTTCACATACAATGTAAACTTCCAAACATCTGGTGAATTTCAAGGCAGAGCCTTCCATCTCCCCAGAGAGTTATCAGTTGGACTATAATGTTATCAGCTTTCGCACACTTCTCAGTGAGATGCAATCTACTTGCCTGAGAACATGAGGGAGAGCCAGGAATTCCTGTTCCAATTCCAAATTTGTGGACTCTCTAAGATTTTTGGTAAGTCAAGAATTCCCAGCTGCCTCACTTTCACAGACTCCAGAAATGGGGATATTTTTATGCTTACTTTTCTGACCAACAAGGATTAATTATTGAATTACTGACCACAATATAAATACTTATACAAAATTATTTGAATGGTAGGGCTTACTTCATACTGCCTGAACACAGACACTTCAATATGAAGGGGGAGGTTTTGAAGTATAAATGACAGCCAACATGATCAACACCTCTCCTAGGTGCAGATAGGGTGATTTTGTTTATGAAAACAAAGCAGACTTTCGGTTGCCCAAACATTACAGTAGTGCCTTAGTAGTTTATAATACCATAATTCAGACCAATGGATTCATCAAAAGCATAACTGTAGTTAAATCAGAATGAACAGTTACCTGCCATCAAATGCACAGAATACTTTGATGTGCTCTCCAAAGGTCAGGATAACCAGAGTTGTTTGGCCACTTCCTGAAGACTGAGCTGTTTCACAAATTTAATGAGCTACTAGAGATTACCTGGTGGGTGAAGAATCCAGGTACTACTCAAATCCTGCCTTCTGACATGACTTTTATCTGTCAAAGACCAATGGCTTTCCCAAACATAGCCTCATGTTTCAAGGGCCATTAAGAAATCTGCATTCCAGCAAAGCAGAGGGGAGTTGGTAAATACCAAGAACGTTTACTGTGAAAAATGTAGGGAGGAATGGTAAGAAAAGTGCTGACAGCTTGAAGACAATGAAATTACTCTTTTCAAAATTTCTTATAGAAGAATATGTTTTTTTTTAAATGAGAAATCTCATGAATAGGATAAAGTATTATATAAAAAATTGGTCAGCATGCAACACTCAAAGCTTCAAAATGCTGCAAAACCAAAGACAATTTACAGATTGAGAATTCAAGTCATATCAAGTAGAAATTGGAAGCAATTAACCAAAGTCCCGTTAAGAAAGTTCAAGTTTCTTAGATTTAGGAAACTCAGAAATCAGTGAGGACAGCCAGAAGCAAATGGTACTGTTCATTCTTATCGATCCTTTTACTAGACGAATTTCTGTTATACACAGGTGATGAAAAGACATAAACAGCATTGTAATGGGTTTATAATTCTAATATAACAAGTAGAAAATGATCCTCCACAATATAAACATCTACAAATTATGTCTATCTAAAGCTAAACTGCTCTAAATTCTTCAATTGAGTAAATGGAATCACACATCCTGTGAAATTTCTAAGAATTTCTCATCCAAAATTTCACAAATTTTTTTGTTCTTGTTTTACTGATACTTCGAAACCAGCTATTCATAATGTGCTGAGATATCTGATAACCAGATACAACTACACAGAAAGCTACTTAGTTTACATGGACAGTTTGGACAAATGTCTCAAAAACTATTTAGTGTTCCAGATGAAAACTTCATGACTGATTCTGTTTCAAAAAAACAGGTGTAATCACTGGTAGTGATTACTTCTTTATCAGATAGCAATCTGAATTCTTGGAGAACCTTGTTTCTATTCTTGTTTCTATTCTATTCTATTCACAGAGAATGTATATCTAATATCAATAAACAGTTATATTTTTTTCTTGTGTAGCAATCACATAATTCTGAATAAAATAATGTGTTGTTTTCATAGATAATTATATACAGTTTGGGTCAGATCTATTTAACACAGAAAAACTGGCAGACCTCTGACTGTTATTGTGCGAGTCTGTTACTACTGGCACAAAATTTTAGTATGTTCATACTTTTTTAACTTCTAATTTCAGTGTTCTGCTACTAATTACTAATGTCAAAACCAGAACAAAAGCTCACTGCTTGGCTCATTGACTTCTGCACACAGATGTCAAACACACAGGGTTCATTAATGATTTCAAGGTGACGAAAACCAAAGAGATGGCCAAAACTGTGCTGTTGATTATTGATTCTTTTCAGATTAGCATGCTCACGACTGGAGAAAGTACAGTTAAAACCAAAATCTTAATTAGACATGCATTCCAATTCATTTTACACTTACATACAGTATACAGAAAAAATCCAGGAGAGTCTAGAATGGTCAGTGATGTAAAAACCCATGAATATAAACCTGTTTTGATGAATAGCATGTCATCAAGTGGTAACCATAAAATAAAGTCTAGTACTCAGGATAGATAGAAATAATGTGCTCTGTATATGAAATCTTCTGAAACAGAAGATACAGACATCTTTCTACTTCTGTTCAAAATGTCTAATTTAAAAATTGAAAAGGGGTGACAGTGAGTAGTTATCTGTGTAAGAGATGCAAAACCAGTATGGGAGATAATTTAAAATGTGCATAAGCATTTACTGAACATTACAGCATGGGAAACTACGATGATGATCTCCCCTTTCAGTCAGCACAATTGTTTGTTACAATAGAAAACTGTATTTTAACAAACTGTCAAATTTGCAGATTTAAGTCTATTCTAACTAGTACTTAGTCACTTTACTGTAATAGAATTCTTTCAAGCCAATAAAATAATGATTTTTATGTTCCATTTTCTACATACTCATTAACATATAGCTAGAAAATGGGGTAAATGTGTAGTTGTTTTATGAAGTTCTGAATTGCACTGTTTTTGCAGAAGCTGAGATTAGCTGTTAGGGTAACAGAAATGTGGAAATCTTAATATGAACTCAACCCCTAAGAGGAGAAACATCACAGGCTTTCACCCCTGCTTCCGCAGGAATTTTTTCAGCCTCTCCTAGCCATTTTTGTAAGCTTACATTCATATGTGCTGTTGTGAAGGTGTTTTCTTCTCATATTATATAATGCAAAATTTCTACAGAAACAGCACAGGAAAGCAGATACGCACTGATGTCAAACTCACAATTAAAATGGGGTGGGATAGTTTTCATATCCAGCACCCCTCAGTTCCACCAATCTGTGGCAGTACATGAAAGGAGAGCAGGTAAATCACTTACAGATGTATGAGGCTGTTCCCTTTACAGTACCTCCTAAAATTATTCTGTTCAATACTGAACAGTCTAATCCTCAAAAGCACAGAAGCATTAGAAAGTACCAAGCATTAATCGTTACCTATATTACTCTGGAAGAAATGTGTGACCTCAGAAGGCAGCTACCTAAACTATACTTTCATACTATGAAGGCCATTTTCTGAAATCCTCCATATTACTCTCCTGATTCACACTCCCTGACCTACTTTTTACTTGACTAGAGTAAAGCTACTGCAGCTGAATTCCCACCAGCTACACAAAGTTCACTGGCAGACAGCAGCCATTTTCTCATCTTGCTTTGTTTTTTACTCCACACTATTTGTCAATATTCCCATCATTAAGAGATTTTTTCACAGGTGTCACTACAAGAGCTTGGGAGTTACAAGCACCAAAACACCTGCAATGCCATTTTATCTGTGATACATCCAAAGTCAGTTGGTAACTTCTGTGTTTCATCTAGGCCGCCTGGCTACCTGTAAATCATAACCATGTCCAGCACCTCCAGGTAGAATCAACCTCATTCTATATGCACTTCACAGATGGCTTTTAGGACAATCTATCTCTCTGGCAAGCTTTCAAAAACTACTGCACAACTCATAGGCAGTTACTCTGATTTTCAGGAGGGGTCAGTAGCACAGGTGGTCTGTTCACGTGCACTAATCCCAACACGTCCCCCAGGCACTGTCCCTCCTGGCTTTGCAGAGACTGCCTGCTCAGTGCACGTGCAGTGGGCCTGGCAATTCTTGGAAGCGTGAGACTCATTGAGCATGTGCTGCAGAGAATGTGAAGACATTTTTATGTCCGGGAAATCCTAGGCAAAAGTACAGTGGGCATAGTTACACACCACATCAGCCTTTCAACAAGGTAATCAGAAATCAGCTTGCTTGCTGATGGATTATTTGTCCTCATGATGAGAATTATGTAGAATAAACAGGACTAGATACAATAACTGAGTGGTTACCCACATGATAATGATGCATTTGTTCTATTGAAAAGCACCTCCTTGGGAGATCTTTTCCATGTGAAATAATCCAGTGCTACAATTTCTGTTGGTTGTACCAATCTGAAAAGCAATTTTAAATATTTCTAAACATCCTTGTTAATTCTTGGCATATTAAAAAGTATTTTCAGGTAAGAAAAATTCTAAAACATATAAGAAAATACTACTACATGTTTTAATCTGTGTGGGATTTTTATATTATTAACTGCTATACTGTTGGAATTCCCTTCTATAGAAAATATCCTGTAATTTTAAAATTACAGCCTTTTATTAAAAAACAAAAACAACAACAACCCCCCCCAAAAAAAACCCAAAAAAAAAAAAACAAACAAAAAATTAACAACAAAAAAAAACCAACCAACCAACCAACCAACCAACCAACCAAAAAAACCCCAAACCCCCAGCTATTTCTTTTTCCCCATGGACAGAAAGAAATTCAACACAGATACTTACAAATTAACTTTTGAGCACTCCAATAACTGTGACTGCAATTACCCTCTGTCAATGTCTCTGTCTCTGTCTGGATAGTAGTAAGAGGGGCATTCTTTCCCACCTTACACTGCATAAAGACAAAAAACTCCTCCAAAAAATCTGTCCTTCGAGTGCTGAGGTTCATTTGGGGAATTCAGTACATCTAGAGAGTGGCAACATGGAAGCCAATGACACCTCAGCCATAGAAAGCATAGAAACCTCTATGTACTTGAAGATGTTAATATATATATATATTTATATATATATGCCTCCTCCCACAACCTCCTTTTCCAGGCTATCCTTTACCCATTCTTCTCAGATGGACTGGGGCTAGAACATCAGAATGAATATGGTTCCAGAAAACTATCCACAGATACTGCCTTGAAGACTGAGCCTTTGATCTTAGAAACTGACGGAATTAGGAAATCCACCCATATTGTAAAAACACCAGGTACAAGCTAAACCTTTGTCTAACATTTATAAAATTAATACCTGTACACCCAACTGCATTCAGCTCCATAGCAACCTCCTGCTTCTGTTTTAGGCACAATAATAGTTCTTAGTAAAATTCAAGGATGTAGGAGAAAGAAAAAAAAGAGAATTTGTGCATATTTGCCAAGTATTCTCCCACCATAAGCAAACACTAAAAGCAACTTGCTGCTTAGCAACATTTAGCATTTGGCTTAAACCTGCTTACCACAGTTAAGATTTATCTTAATTGTTTCATAAGCCAAAACAAACATTGACACCCCCCTGCCCCCCCTCCCCACAGCACACTTTTTACAGTTTCTAAGCCAAAGTGCATTGGTCACTTCTACATTGTATTACATTCTTAGCATGGCAGTTTTCACTGTTCTGTTCTGCTTCTCTAGTCAGATATACAAAACAAGTTTTGACTAAAAAAAAGTGGACACACAAACAAGACCTATGCAAAGAAATGTGTGAATCTGAAAATTGAAGAGATTAGTTATCATTGTTAAGATACTTAAATACCAAAATGAAAAAGAGACCAAACTTTTCATAAATAAATTCTGTTAAAAGTTACTAGTGATTACAATGATAAGAAAACATTATGGTTTAGGCAATGTTTTCTACTATCTCCTCAGGCGCTTTAAAGAGGAAAGAAAAGGGAGTGAATGGATTCTGTTAAGGTCCTAAGACCTCTTGTAAAAATCTTATTAAAGTGAAAACCCAGTAATTTGAATAAATGCTTTGAAATTAGGCAATCAGCATGACTGAAATGTTTTCTTAACATTTCCTCCTATTTCTAAGCCATTCCTTAGCTGTCTTGATGCTTCTGAAACAAAACCAAGATGCCTCTTCGATTCTGAGTAGTGGAAATAAATGACTGAAGTAAATTACAGCTCTGTTAAATACCACGCTCCTCTGCATAATCATCACTTCCCTCATCACTTCAGTGATGGATGCATGGCTGGGCAAGAGGGCAGGGGTAGAAAGAAAGCTGTGTCACTATTATTCTTTAACCTGGGTGGTACCTGGGTAGCAGCAGACTATGTGAGGCAGTAAAACCTCACAAAACCTACCCAAAGGAAACCCTGGCTTCATATTGAGAAATACTGCATGAACACAAAGCCAGCACAGTCTCTGGTCCCAGCTAGGAGGAGAGAAAACCTCAGTCAAGCAGCAAAACAGACCTTATAGGGCTTCAGGAACATAGGCACACTACTGTGATGAATGCTGCTTGCTCTCTTGCGCTGGTTGCCTAGATCTGACTTGTTTTGATTTTTTCTTTCTTTTAGATTTGTCGGGGATTTTGCCATAAAACAGTGGACAACAGGGTAACAAATAAAGGTACGGCAATGGAAAGAAAAATGACATTACATAAGAAAGAAGCAAGGATGGCATAAAAGCGAGTGGGAAATAAGGAAAAGATCAATTAAAATTAAAAAAAATAAAGAGAAAAATAAGCACTGAGATAATCATGTCATTCCACACAACTAGTAACAGAGTTAAAAAAGCATTTTCATTTTACTGCAAAAACACAAAGGGATGTCATGAGGAGGGAAATCTGCAGTCCTCTCTCTGCATGGCTGAAAGCAGGCACCTCCTCTTTTCTGCATATGGAGACATGTCTTCTTCCTCATCCTCCATAGTTCAGAAATACAAGCATACCCTACCAAGTGCTCGAGAGAGAAGTTCACATGAAA
>JAODKT010001744.1:28256073-28276004 GCA_027576195.1 Cossypha heuglini
AAAAAAAAAAAAAAAAAAAAAAAAAAAAAAAAAAAAAAAAAAAGAGAGAGAAAGAAAACAAAACATTGAAGGCAAGATGCTTTTTCTCACTGTCATTTTTTGTCAAGTATCAACTGTTCAAGACACTTGTCATGTCGAAAAATTTTAAAAGTCTGGAAGAAAAATACCAAAAGACAATTTACACTGTGAAACTGAAGGGAGAATATCTTTAGGCAGCTTCCCTCTGCACTCTCATGTAGTGATAATTTTGGGGGTTTCTTTGAGTTTGTAAGCCTATTAGGAAGGCACCTACACAAGGATAACGTTTCAGCTTTGGAGATTTTATATGGCAGAGACACGGACAGTAAACTACACAAAGATGGCAAGGACATAAAGGAATTCCAGAGCTATCACAATGAAATGAAAGCAGAAATGCAATTTGATAAGAAGGCTAAAACATAGTACCAGGTCCTATCTAAATGTTTATGCTTTCTCTACATAAACCATTAGTTTACATTGAACTCTTAACCTCAGAAGGACTAAAAAGTAGTAGTGACCTGATATACCAATTCAATATTCCAGCCTTAGAAGTCAGCTTCCTTTGTTATGGAAGGAATGCTATACTGTATAAAGGGTGTTAAACACCTACCCTCTCCAGCATTTATTCCATTTTACAGCTCTTAAAAAAATTCATTTCAGAACTCGTCTTAAAGGATAGATAATCCGTCCTTCACATGAAAGCCCTTCCATTTTGGGCAGTTTAGTAATTGAAATCCAAGAACATATCACAGGATGGAGTCACATGTTTGAAACATTATGTGGTAGCTCACCATTAAGTCCAATGTGGCAACTAAAACTGATCTCTTCAATCTAGAAAATGTATTTACTTTCCAGAAAACTACTGCACAGATACAATTCCATGTTTGAAATGAAGCATTTAAAGGAATGCTTTGAAGGAATTTGAAATTTCCTCATAAATTTAAAAAAAAAAAAAAATCTTTTCCAAGACTTCCAAAAGATATTAAATCTACTATTAACTGTAAAAAGCAAATTTAAGGTTGAGTTGGTTTATTTTTTTTTCCTAAATGAGCAACAGACTTTTTTATGATGTTTCTATTTTTCATGTCTAGTCAACCCTCACAGCCTCAGAGTCAGAGGTTATGCTCTCTTCAGAACAAGACTATTGTGGGTTTTAGCATGATGATTAGCTCGTGTACCTTCTCATCCCATGGTCAGTTCAATCTGTCATATGACAGAGGTTTATTTCTGTGTCTTAAATCTCAGGTGACTTTAGTTACTATCATGTCCACTTTTAGAGCCACAGTCTAGCTCAATTAATTCTGATATAAAAAGGACCAAAACACTGAACTCCAAACAAGTTACTTTCTCTAGAAAAGTAATAAAATTTAAAAAATTAAATACTGTATCATTGCTCTGAGTTTCTGATTTTGACCTGTATCTAATTTGAAATTACCATCCTAGTTTTCAAATGTCTTCATGGAGGCAGAAATCTGAATGCACTCCAATGACTCATTTTGACAATGTATTTTAACACAGTGCAGATAGAAAACAGCCTGGTTTAAGTCCTTACTTCTTTTATTCATCCTTTTGTCTTTCCACTTTCACTGTTACATGCATGTGGAACTTTGTCCATTACCTTTTTCAAGCCATTAAGTCAGCTTTCTTCAGCTTTTTCTCTCCTTTTCAGTGTGGACTGGCCAGTCCAACTTCAGTGAGTTTTTATTTTCTATTTCTGCATCTCTCTGTTTTTCCACAGCTAGAGTACCCTATGTAAATGTCTGCATTTATAGCTCTCCAGACTCCACGGACTCCCTCCACTCTGAAATATTATATACAACGATCCATTCTATTAGGATTCAAACTAGACCTAAATTTTCCAGAAAGGTGCTTGGTTCCTGCCAAACTCCAGGATAGCAGATGGCAAGTTTTGCATCAGCAGTAAATATATTAAAAGCTGAAGACTTTGATTTTAAACTTTAAGATTTAAATATACAACCAACATCATATTCCAAGAAAAAGGAAGACAAGAAGGTTATTACTCTCAATGTTAGCAAATAGATACCTGTACACACATTTTAAGTCACACAAAAAGCTGTCAGATAAAGTTGATCTCCCAGGAATGAAAAAACTATTCTCTAATAAATGTAATAAAGAAACATACACTGCAATCTGCTTTGTCATCTATTTTCCCAAGTGGTAAAAATATTAAAACCAGGTTGAGAATAAGTATAATTAGCCAAGCATTTAGTGTCTTTCACTTCATGAATTCTAATATTATCCAGGTATCTCAACCTTATTTGACTGATGGGTGAATAAATGGAATAAAACCCCATTATTACTCTGATAAAATTTGTACCTGAGCTGTCTTTTTTTCTTTAGTTCTTTTTATTTGTGTGCTATGTTGTACATGGCAGGCAGTGTATAAAGATTCAAACACTTTGGATTCTGAGTGTCATGCAAATTCATAGTTTGACATTGTTTGATATTGTGCTGACTGCAACTAAAGATTTTGAAATAATGTTCAAACTTTAATGATTGGATGGCATTCCTCTGATAAAAAGCTAAATTTCTTCCTGTCAAAAATGCAGAAATGAATGAAAAGGTCTTTAAAGTGTCCCTCTCTGATCCCTGGGGCATGGCAGGGCTGAGAGCACAGCTACTGTGTAGAGAATCTCTCTCAAAGGAATAACAACTCTATGTGAAGGAGCTATTTACAACTTGCCTTGTGTATCATCAGCAGAAACAAAAGATACAACAAGCATAAAGGCTTTTTGCCCCGTCTGACATTTATCCCTCCCATCCACATAGGAAATTAGGGAACAAGGAAGTAGAGGCATTACCTTTTATGTAAAATAGGGGTGGTTGAGGTAAAAGTTATTCTGCGCTATGGGAGAAATATCTGCCAAATCCTTCACTGCTCCCCTCCTCTCACTGATATGAACATGCATGTACACATTGCCTTTCCATATTAAGGCTGTTCAGGGGCAATAAGAATGTGGAATAAAATAGGAGTGATGCTGTTCTGACCAGGAGTTGAAAAGATAGACCAAAGGGAGAGAAGAAGTCACAAGAGGTAGAAGTGAAAGACACTTCAATGCCTGGTGCAGCTAATAGAAAGGGCCCAGAGCCAGATGTTTCTTGTAAATAACAATGAGACTCAGAATGCCTTTTCAGGCCAGTGTCAGTGACTGTCAAGGAAAGGTAAAGAATTATGGAATTTTAACAGGTCATAGGGAAAATCTGCAACAGGCAGTGGACAGATCAAAGACATGTCACCAATGTGGGAATATGACTGACACCGTGGAAATTTTTCTGTAGTTCAAAGGGACTTGAGGGCTGCTAGAAGGCAACCCTGAAACTCTTGTGGGAGCACTGCATGTTCTTCAGTCCCAGAGACAGTGCCAGGAGTCTGGACACTGAGACCAGATGCAAGTTCAGGAAAAGACAGAAGTACAGTTCTCATTTCAATACTTTTCCCTATTTCATAAAGTCAATTTCTGTCTTTTTCCTCTAACAATTTTTATTCTTTACCTAAACCGTGCCAGACTGCAGGCTGATACTCTCTTCCTCATTGAAAGGTTGTGCTGTGGCTCATTAGCACCAACAGAGCCCTTGACAGACATGCATGGCTTCAGAAATACAGAGCAAATGCAAGGATAGATCAGCAGAGGGTCTATACACGTGTATGAATAGCACAAAAAACAATTCAAGGAGAGGGTTTCTGAAGCAGAAGACATTTATGAGACACAGTCAGAGAAGACACCTGTGCAGATCAAGGAACTTAGGTACAACTATTGGTAAGGCTTAAGGACTTTGTCAAGAATACCATTTCACCAGTAGTATAATGACATTTTGCATATCCACACACTAAGACTGAGATAGAGAGCCACTGAATACAGTGTACAATGTTTTCATCAGCACCAGAAAATTGCAACAGAAGTTCCTGCCTGGAGGAAGAGAAAAATCCCATGAGACAAAGCATGCAGGGGAAAAAAAAAAAAGAATCTTTGATTCAAGAGACACTGTTGTGACAAATATATTATTAAAGGCCAACTATAAGCACCTATTTTACATGCAACTGTCTTATAAAATGTTACAAATTACCACTAACAATTTAAAGCATACTTTGCAAAAGAATTCAGCAGATGATTACCCAACTTCCTTCCTAGTGCAGCTTTCTAAGAAATGGGCAGCATACCAGTAAAATCCAAACATTAAATCAACAAGTTATTAGTGACAGAATATGAAAATACAGTCTTTCGAGCAAGATCAATAAATGAAGGTAGTTTACTGTACAGGTATGAGGAATTAATTTGGTTTTGGATAACAGAGGAGGAAGAGAGAGAACATGATTTGCTCTATGAGAAATAAGAACATTGCCAATACACATCTTGATTACTGAATATATTTAAATAAATATAATTCATATAAAAACTCTTCCTTCTACATTACAGAAATTTTTCAAGGACATAAAAAGAGAAGTATTTCACTTTTTCACTTTGCAATTGACCCTTTCTAAAATTTTCATCATATCCTTTGTCAAAATTTAATGGGACACCTGGACAGGCTGAGGAGATTATATACTATTGGATGGAACAGAAGTGCAGTAAAATTCTCCAATAGTACATCCACAATTTTTTTTGGGGGGGAGGGTGTTTTTGTTTTTGGTTTTTTGTTTTTTTGGTTGGTTGGTTGATTGGTTTTGTTTTTATTATTGTTGTTGTTGTTTTGGGGTTTTTTTTTTGCTTGGTTTTTTTAAGTTTTTTTTTTTGAGCATTATGCAGAAACTTCACATTAGATGTTAGGTTGGACTTCTCTTCCCTATTTCTCTGTATTTCTATTTTTCCCATGTTTCTGTCATTCTAAGCTCTACACATAGCTCTTTTCCATTAAAATTTTTGAAGACTGATAAAGTGCTTCCAAAAAAAAGTATTGGAACTGAAAAGGGCTAGTAATTTACACTTGTGATTGCATTATGTGGTGGCTCCCATGTCTGTGCCAGTCAACCAATTCAATAATGAGGTAAGTATCCACTGTTTTTCAGAGAGGAGAGGAAGGCTAGCTAAATAAATAAGCTAAATATTAATACCCTAAGTCTTTCAATGGGCAATTTATTCCTTTAGATAACACTAGACACGTAAAAGGGAGGAGTATGCATTACTCTGTAAATCAGTGCAACTGGGCCATGTTTCATTGTCCTTATCCCTGCTCATCCCACCACAGATAACACTAATCAAGAGGCAGTGTTTATGCAATATTTCTGCTGTGAAAACCATCTCACGTGCAAATCAAAACAAGAATTACATGAATTTATTTCTAAGCATTTTATTACCTTTCTTCAATTTCCCTGTAAAGAACGACCAACCCGTTCGTTTGCTTCTCTCTCTCTGTTAAAGTCTGCCTGCTCCCTGGAGAAACCTATTTATTTGTTTTAAGCATGTTTTTACAGGCCTTTTAATAAAACTGGAGTGGGTGGGGGTCGGGGTTTGTGCAGGTAAAAAGCAGTGTCTGAAAGTGGCCTTAATAGTTTGCCAGCTGTAGCACCAAGGAACTTCAAGCTAAGTCCATATTCAGAAGATGCAGAGGTGTTTATTTCTGTCCTACACTTCATATCCAAGCCTAAGAAAGTAGAGGACCAATATGAAAACATACTGCCTGCATGAAAGGATACCACTAGGTCTGCCCATGGGTCCAACTGTCCTCTATGGAGATCTAAAAATCCTTTATTTGGCTGAGGTTATGTGCTTCCTAAAAACACAAGAAAACAGCTAGAAACAGGCCAAAAATAACTAAATAATTCACTAGCAAATGGTCTACATTCTGAAGCAATTTTGGAAACAATTCTACAAGGCAAAAATAAGAAACTCTCAAGAACTACCATGGGAATTTTATCTTCACAATACTCTAAATATCTTATACATACAAGCAGTCTTTTTTCTTTTTTTCTTTTCTTTTTTAATATTTATTTTAATGAGTTAAGAACAAACAGAGTTAAAAGAAATTAAAGCATATGTGCTTGCTTCAGTTTACATTTTATTTCTGGCCCTTGTAGCTGTCTGATTTTGCCACTGATTTTTGCAGCCACAGTCAGATGGCAAATTCTTTAAATAAATAAAGCTGACAAACTAACAATATTGCTACAAAGTCAATGATGAAACAACAAATAATTTATGTACCCTTCTGTCAAACTTTCCCTGTAGATACACATACATATTGCTTTGTCTATTTCTCATTCTCTTTCCTTATTCAGACTACATAAGCCAAGTACATCAAGTGTAAACATACGAAACCTCACTTTATGCCTAAATCCTTAGCTTATTCATAACCCAACTATCCAAATAATTTTTTTTTTCAAAATTGGCCTTGAAAGAGCCTGTTAAGAAGAATTATTTATACAACAGTGTTTAAAGCTATAGATTGTTAGGGGGGGTTGCACTGTATGGGAAAAAAATTGTAATTCTTTGTCATTCTAAAACAGCCGGGAATACTTTAACCAAAGTGTAAAAGAATATACTGAAAGCACAAAAAAACTCAACGTGCATTTCTAACAGAGATGCAATGATGAAAAAAAGATATTGCTAAGTGATAGGAAGTCACCGATTTTTAATTTTTTTTTTTTTTTTTTAATTCAGTTAGTACTGACTGTCAAGTAAGAGCATGGTATATGAAGATTGGACTTAAAGTCCCACATAAAGGACTAACTGTAGAACTGGTATTATTCAGTTCCATGTCTTCAAGATCTTTTTCTTTTGATTAACTTGACTTGACATGGTATGCACACCACAAACATGAGAGAGATAAAAACTCATCTTTAAATTATATCTCAAGACCCTTTAAGAAAAAATGCTCAAAATGGCAATTTAAGGTGTCTTATTAATAGAAATAAGAACCTTTTTAATGATCATAAGTTAATACAAGTCTAACATAAGTTATCACCTTTCAAGGTCTGTCTTTATTAGGAAGGTTGCATCAAAATACATGAATTCATGTAAAAATGGATCATTACAATAGTCAAAATCCGTAATGCAGACAAATTTAGGTAAGATCTACTCATGTTAATATAAATCTAGTTTTGAGTTCCTACACATTATCATGACTTTAAAAATTGTTGCATCTCAGCTTAACAATGATACCTAAATGCATGAGCATTTATCACTCACTGTAAACCTGAGGTAAAACGTGGACAATTAAAGTTCAGTGACAGACCAGGTTTGCTTACATATTTTACTTCACATTTATTGTGCTAAGTAGATGGAGTTAATTTGTGTGGCTCAGCAGACTTTCAAGACTAGATCATACGCCGAGTCATTGTTCATTGAATTACTGGTTTAGTTCAATGTAGTTATAGCAAAATTTAAGCAGGTCTGAACAAGTCTACATTTGAGCTTATAATAGCATAATTAGATGAGTGTGTACATAGATATACAGACCTTAGAGCTGTGTATATGGACCTGTGTATATAGATATATGCTAGGTCTGTGTATACGTACATGTATGTTCCTCAAATTACCTTAAATTACTTTTTTTCTTTGGTTTCGGTTTTTGGCTTTTTTTTTCTTTTTTTCAGTTGTGGGGATGACAGAGCAGGGGCATGAAGACCAACACTGGAAGCGTCCGTTTAAAATACAAGGTTAATTTCTACTTTGTATTTGCAAGCTAAAGTTTAAAAGTCTGAATTAGTGTATTTCAAAGTAACAAAAGGCAAAAATATTCATGTTAAATGTATTATTTTTAATGACTTCATTTTTATACCAGTATCAGTGTTTCGTGAAATCCAAAAAATGCTCAACAATGAATGCTTCGCATTCTCTGAAATTCCCAGCCATTGTGTATTGCACATTATTCTCTTCACAATACAACACTAAAACCAAAATGGTTCTCTACCTTTTTTTGCCTTGAGACAACTGACTGCAAAATTAATTTAGTGCTAGGTCTGATTTGAGTAGAAAGTTAGTGTACTTCCACATTGCTATGTATATAGAGAAAATGCATCTTCTGTTTTAAAAATTGAAAGAACTTTATTTTATTTTGAAATCAGACTTGTAGATAAATTTGACCTTCTGTCAAACCACCTCTTTTGAGAATGATATAAGAAATCTGATTGTAGGGAATTTCCAAACTTTTCTTCATCACAGTTTTTAGAAATGTGTTACAGTTTACTGCAATTGATTTGGGAAATTATTTTAAATAGTTTTAAACAGTAACATAAATATATTTACATATATTATATGATCATAGATCACTGAACACTTATTTTCAATAAGAGTGATTTTTAAAATCTTCATTTGCAGGCCATCATGTGCAAACTGTTAGTGAGTTTGTACTGAATATAGTCTGAAACTTCTATCATATTTAAAATGCATCTTGTTTAGATTTTATGAAAGGTGTTAATGAGGGTTTCTGAAATTTGAGGTAATTATTCTGTCTGTAAATCATTCTTTTCCTTTATGGCTGACTGCTTGTTGAGTTTATAACTCTCCATAAGCCTTGTCAATTTAACTGTTTAAAAACACCACCACTAAACCTTCATAAATGGAAACTAATCAGATTAACATCTTTAATTGGCAAAACTATCTCATTTTATTCAAGCAAAAGAATTAAGCATAAAGCCAAATATAGATGTCCTAACAGCTCTTTGAATAGACAACGCAGGATATGGTTTATTATAAGTAGTTTGGGGAATTATTTTTTTTCCTAGTGCTACATTCCTTAAAGGAAAAATGTCCAGTATAACTGGATTTTCTGGGAGATACATGGAAAAATGAGAAATTAGTGTGTGCATCTGCTCCATAATGTAAAACATTTCAGAGAAGTCTCATATTTTTAATTGCTTCTAAGATGTACTACACTAATTTTAACTTCAAAATCCAGGAAGAGTAAATTGTACACCAGTACATCAGTAGAAAATTACATCTGTAAACATAGAGAGAGGTTATGTACATACTTACATAAGATGGAAGAAGTTCCTCTTATTTTTATTCTTTTTTTTTTTTTTCGTATTTTAAGTACTGTAGGCTTATTTTCACTGCTTTCCATGCTAACCTGTCAGTATTAAGGATCATTAGTTTTTATTTACTCTTGTATACAAAGTTTGATATCACTGATAGCATATAATTCAGAAATCAAATATATATCCATATAGTACATGGCCTGAATGAACCTTCACAAGAAAGGAAAGCATTTAGGAGTAAAAATGCTAACATGAGCAATAATAAACTTAAGAGCATAGACAACCTTTGAAGTGACATGTTTATTGCAAACGACTGCAAGACACTAAATCTTCTCTGTGACCTTTGAGACCATTTCTCACTTGCAAAACCAAAACCTGTCACATCACTTGCATCATATTTTCTGTAAACACAAATATTCATACAGCAACATTTTTGCACCCTAAAATGTTTAGAAGGTATATATGATTATCTAGAGCATTTTGTCACATGAGAGACCTAATCAGTCTTCATTTATATCCTTGCTACTTCTTTGACTTCAGCATTTTCTCAAGACTATATGCAAAAAGTCTAAGTGAATTGGCTTATTTGTGTACACAAGTGCACAAATTCCATGACAAAATTGTCCAAACACAGGGGTCTAAATTTTGTAAAAATAGTCTGATTTTTAGAGATCAAGATAACCCAGAAATGTCACAGAGGTCCTACCTATGCTTCCATATACATAGCTACACTGAATGCTGTCACACTCATCACCAGTAATTTGTACACAAAACCAATTATAGTATTAGATATAATATCATTTTACACCACAAAGAGCTCTGAAGACTTCACATTAATTTATTTTTAAAAATCAGTTAAAAATCACACATGGCACATGACTTGGGCTGCCTGAGACCATATAAAAACACAGAGACACTGAAAATATCTAGTATGACTGAAAACAAAGTTTCTTTCCAAGGATTGTATCTGCAGGACTGTTGTTCCAAGTTGCCAATTCCTGCTCTACTAAACAGTCCTGTTTAAACTTTGCTTAAAAGTTATTACTACAACTAACGCCAGTTGGAAAGATAAGCTTATTTCCTTAAAGAAATAAAGTCTCACAAATGTGCAGTATTGTTATGTTGTTACTTAGTCCTTTTGCAGTCTGAAATTAATTCCTCCTGAGTCATGTCAACCATTAATACAAAGAGACGTTTAAAAAATGTAAAAAGGAATGAGGGAGTAGTAATGGTAACATACAGTACCATGAGCTGCTTTGGCCTCCCAGCCAGGGGTGTACAGTTAACAGATCATTCCTGGGCATCAGCAGACAAGGAGGGGAAAAACCTCCCCCCTTGTCCCAGGCCATGGGCTGGGGCAGCAGAGCAGGAGGGGGACGGGGGAGAGGTCTGGCAGTTTACAGAAGGCAACCCGGCTCCCTCCCAGTGCATTCCTTTCCCTCTACCTCCCAACCTCTTTGCGTGTGTCTTGTCATGTTTTCTTCAGCTGCTAATTGTCTGGACTGAGAGATTTTAAACAGCCGCAGCTTAGGAAAAGCGAAACCTGTCTGAGTGACTATTGCAGCCCGTAAGCTTCAGGCTGCCGGGTAAAATTTTCCAGGGGAAGTGCTCTTCTGATAGTTCTCGAGTCACTAAGTCACCCTCCCTCCTCCTTTCCCCACCACACACACTCCCCTTGAGGCCTGAATGCACTTGTGGCAATAAAACATTCATGCAACTTGGAATTTTAACACAATGCCATTTCCCTAGTTTAACCTGAAAGGAATGCACTAGTCACAACAGACTACATCATCCTGCCATTAAGCCCTGCCAAGGAACCGCTTTTTTGGCTGTGCTGGGCCAGCGTTGACGGGAAAGGAGTACACAGACCCACACACAGAGCACAGAGAGGCCACCTCTGCTTCCTCAGGCTTCTCCAGCAACACCCAGCTCTTAACCATGACCCCTGGCCTGTGTCAGCACTGTGACAGCCCTGTGATGCATGTGTCACTTCAGGACTTCTGCAGAGTCACAACACTGAGCAGGCAACTCCTGCCTTTCACTGACTTGCTGCTCTGTCTCAACACGCACTTGAACATCTGCCAGAGGGTGGTTGCTCCCCCCCTCTTCTTTTTTTCTACATTTTCCAGCAGTTTTTTTAAACATATACACTATTGTTACTGTTGAATGTCTTCTGTTTAAATCCAAAGACCTTTCAGCAACTATATGCCCTCCCCTATCCAAGGAAAAAATAAAAGGAAAAAATCAACAAAAAACCAAACCCAACCTTTCCAATTGCCAGTGGTAATTAGTTTATGATTACTGAAAGAACAGCTTGCTCAGGGAACTAGTTAACAAAGCTACCATAACCTGATATTTCAGTGGCCTTTTTTTATTTTTTTTTTCTTTCGGTAATTCAAGAAAAGGGGAAGAAAAGACAGAAGCATTTTCTTGATGATTTACAAAGAATGATGATGGCAATAGGAAAATATTGAGTATCTCCTTTGCCCTCTGTTCTTTTGTGTAACAACAAGATTGCTGCAAAAACTGTAATACACCAGAGCTAAACTCAAGAAGTCTTTACTTGTCATTTTGATTTTTGAAACTGTGAACACAGATTTCTAAGACCTGAATTTACTTACTTTGTTGTGTTCTGAGTGACAAGCAGCAGTGACAACTTCACCAAAAAGCATTTTGGTGCTTCTTGCCTTTCTTTACTACTCCCTTTAATTCCTCTGCAATTGAACTACCTTCGATGTAAGAGGACAGAGTGCACTGAACAAACAAGCAAGGAAACATTTTCAAAAAATTGGAACTATACCTTTAGCCATTTTGGCACTTGCTCTAAAAAGGGAACTGATACCACTGATACCCTGTGTCCTTGTTACATCCCTTATGCAGGTGCCTGTCCATTATTATGGAAGTCTGTAAACCAAATAAGGAGATAAAAGCATTCCTAGTTCTGCAGTACACAGCACTGATTGTAACTCATGAGAGTTGACTAGCACTCCCTCGTGACTTATTACAGCGTTATCATAATTATCGACATGCCATTGTGGTTCCACAGATGCTTTACAGAATGACCCAAGAGGATAGGTCCCTCTTCCCAAGGAGCCTACAAAGGGAATGAGACATTACCATTTGTGCACCAAGTATAGGGTGCAGATAGATGAGGAGGAGGAAAAAAGAAAGAAAGTGGTTACTACATCTGAAGGCCCAGGAGATATGCTTTAGTTAGATAGTATTACATTCCTACATGATAACATCTGGAACCACATCTCCACGTGTAATCACCCAGAGGTCAGGGGAAACAAACACAGGTTAGAACGATATTCCATCAATTCACAACATCCAAGTGCGGTACAAGAGATTAACAGCTTTGATGATGAATGCCTTGTGTCATTGGCATTTAAAATAAATTTTCTGTGATTTTTCCATTGAGAATAATTTTTCTAGAATGCAAAAGAAAGCAGCAATTCCTCCTGAATCCAGGTTTGCCTGACTAAAGTGTATATTTATAGGAAATTCAAGCTTGATTCACTGTTTTCTAGAATGTCAAAGATTTTATAACGCCAAAGCGACCACAGTGAACAGTGGTTAGTATCACATACCTCATGGAAAGAGATCCACTGTTGGATAAACATAGGCTAGATTGCCAACAAAACAGATCTTTATAATCTCCACCCTGTTATGGATTAGTTTATGGCATAATGTGAAGATGTAGCTTTGCAAATACTGTTCTGGTGTCTGATGAGTCTCCTTCTGGTGACAGCAAATAATCTTGACTCGTAATTTAAATTGCAATCGGTACTTGTGTTAGGCGATATGGAAAAGTAGTGCTTTCTTACATACAAAAAATATTTTCCAATATGCTTGGATGTACAGAGTCAAGTTTGCTTTATGTTTACCATGAATATGTAACACAGCAATGCAAACGTTCAGCATGAGGAATTGCATTAGAAGCAAAGACAGAAGTTAAGCAGGCATATATGCAATCAAAGCTGTTCCACTGCTGAAGGTAAACAACCCTTTAAATTTAGTCTATGGATGATAACATAGTGGCTCAGAACACAGAGTTCCCAGAAACTGTTAATCTGATCTAAAAAATCTGTCTTTGTTGCTAGAAATCCATAATTGTTCTTTTAGAGGTACACACTCTTGCACTTCAAAAATTTTTCAGCAGTTAAATGACCCAAACCTATGAACTGTAAAAGACTTGCCATAATTTTAAAAGGCCTACTTTTAGCTTTGCCTAGAATTACTGTATTTAGCATTTATACAGAAGGTTGTAAACTCTACAAAACTATGCCTGGATTTCTAGTGCTCAATATGACTTGTCTGTGCTTACAATCACTTCTCATTTAACAAGGTTTCTTCTCATCCAGTTCTGATAATGAGCACGTACTAATTTCTACTAAATTCTGCTTTATACAGCTCTATTGAGTCTTTCCTAATGGTCTTTCACCTAAAAGAAAAATCCCTGCTCTTCTATCGAATTATTCTGGTAACAGTTCACTATAGAAAGAGTAGTCAGATAGAGGGGCTTCTTCATTTTATTATATCCATTCATAGAAAGGAGGGTAATGAGTAGATAGCAGACCAGATTTACTCCTGTTTCATGCAGTTCTCTTGTATTACATCCATTCAAAGGAGCAGGAAAATAATCAGTGCTTACACAACACTTTGGAGTAAAAATTTACTTGAGAGGAAGTAGAGCTTAGATTTCTCTCGTGACAAAACTGTCACTTAGTTGTAATATGTACCCAAGTAATTTAGAGTACTGGTACTGAACCTTATTTTTTTTGCCTATGGATACCTAAAATTTTCTTATGGTGTATGTACAAAGAGATACACACAGCTCTCTAGGATATATGATCTGCCTCTCTTAATTATCTTTCACAGGCAGCTTAGACTCAAATCTCAAGGAGCATGTAGATTACAGATGGACAGAACATAGTTATGCTGCAGAGGGATCAAGAGGTCTTTCAGGGCTGTGGAGTTGAAGAATATAATTTAATTCTGAGTAAAGATGCAAAAATTGTCTGGTTGCAGCTACTGAAGCAATGATTTTTTTCATATCAACATCTGTACTGCAAAAAAAATTAAGAACACATACACAGCACAAACTGATGGCTCTCTAGGGCATATCTGAGAACATCTATGGGCAGTAATACACCTTAAGAGTTACAGTCATAGATTCTTGCCTTCACTTCAGATAGACACTCTCATGGACTGACTTAGATATAATTTAGGTGTAATTATAGAATCAGTTGATTTTCCTATTTTAGGAGTAGTTTATTTGCCCTTGACCTTCTTTCTAGACATCATGAAGTAATATTAGGAAGTTCCAAGAAGCCATTAGGCTAGCCAAAACAAAACTCAATGCTTAGAAAGATACTACGAAGCACCTATTTTATTCAGGTCCCTCAGTGTTCTCAAGGAGTTAAAATTAACATGATGGGGGATAGGAAAAAGGTTGGAGAGCCATATCCTCGGTTCTCCACTGCACTGTTTCTGACAAGTGACAAAGTGTGTATCTTGTATTACAAGATCTCTACTGAAACTCTTCTCTGTAGAAAAATCATCAAAGGCATCTGTTGTGTGCACACTTCCCCAACATACCAAGAATCTTCCCATTTTCTAAATGAATCACAAAAGGCTTGGTTTGAGCTGCTCCAAATAATCCTCAGTCCCTTCCACCAAGAAGGAAAACACTGTGATCCTGACATATTCTTTAAGTTCCGTGCATGGCCTTGCATGTTATATACTATGTTTTCTTTAGGTTAATCAGTGAATCCTTGAATGAAAGAATGGGTGAAGGTAGCAAGCAGGTGCTAAATGTCTAGAAATATCTGTGCTCCATTACCCTTTATTCTGCTGACATGGTAGAAAACAGAAATTGGAATATTAGAAAATCAACCCTGTCCATCAGAATTCTGCCCATATAGAACATTTGGGAAGCAGGGGTGCAGGGGAAAAAAAAATAACCATTTTTCTGAGGGAGGATGCCATGAGTATTGGGAGTTTGGCACAAAACCAGAGAAAGTAAGATAGTGGTCTGAAGAAAGAGAACGGACTCCTTGGAACTGAAAAGCTAAGATTAATAAATCACATTAATTCCTTGGTGGAGAATGGATATTTAGCACCAACAAAAATGCAGTGAAAGTTGCAAGAGAATTAACATCTGGGTGTATGTCTGACTCCTCCTCCACAACAATAAGAGTCTTTTGCTATTTAGGATTTGGAATCAATGCAGGAGCTAGTGCCAGAGAAGACAGCTGCAGAGTTCTGAAAAGGCAGCAAATAAGTGAATTCTCATCTTCAGTTAAAAGTTTTCTGGCTGCTTGTTCAGGTTCCTGTATCTCTGGAGAAGCATCTGAAATGACAGTCTTCTACTGAGTTCATAGGGCTTGGATGCTGTGGTATCAAACTAGTACAATTCTTCCGTTCCTCCAAAGACCTGGAAGAAGCAGCTTATTCAGTCGCCAGGGCCTGGCTCTGGGGGCTTCCACATCACCATCTGCATAAAAGTCTTCCCATGGGGTTGAATACAGACTAATTCCCAGGCAAAATTAGTAGAAATGTTCATACAAATGCATAATTCTGGAAGAAACTCGCCTTTACTTGACATGCTAGAAAATGGCTGTCTGCTTTGGGTAGGGAAATTGAGCACAGAAAGACTGCTACATGAACTCTGCTATTTCCATCAACCACCCCCTTTGACTCCCACACAGATATTCACACAGTGTGTTCAGGGAATTAGGCAGCTCATACGAAAGACTCTTTATCTGAAGCCTGGCCACCAGCACTCCTTTCTTTCATCCTTCCATCATGACATTAGATCAGGGTCTCAACCTGAAAACTTAGTCAATATGCATGCTGGCATCTATTTCACATCACTAAGGGTTATGGAACCAGATCATGGCCTGACACCACTGACATTCATTTCAGAAGGCAGGTGCTACTGAAAAGAGGCTTGTGGACTGTAATAACTAAAATGTAAAGAGTCTGACAAAAGAGCTGCAGTTCAACCTGTCATTCATACTTTTTTCCTTATTTAGCAGCACTAGTTTTGAACTGCTCCTCTTACTGGGAACTCATAGTGATCCTGGCATCTTTGGCATAAAATTATGCACAAATACATTAAATAACAGAAAAATTTAATTGTGGAACAATAGCAGTACCTCATACTAAATTCTCTAAAAAGACAAATCAGTTCCTTTGGTTAAAAACAGGTGTGTCATGTAAAAATTCAGTTTCTACTTTGTCATAGTACTCAGGGAAGTAACTTAATTCTTTATTTGGATGCCAGCTTCCACAAGAAATAAAGTACTATGGCATAGATTTATGTAACACTATTTTTGTTTCTTAAAAGTGCTTTCAGATAACTTGAAAATGTGGCATATATATACATATGTGTATATATGTGTGTATATATATATAAGAACTTTCAGTCAGATGCATGTAGCTTACTCATTCCATTAAGTCTAGCTTCTAATGTGTCTCCCATAAAAATAATAACAAGACTGAATAGAAGCCTTTGCCATAAACTGCAATAATTTTTATTGTAATTTTTAATTTTAAATTTTTTAAAAAAATATTGTAATTTTATTGTAGTTTTTAATTGTATGAAATGATCACTCCAACCTTGCTTATAGTCAGATTATCTACAGATGTAGTCCGTTCTCCACATTTTATTATTCCTTTTTTGTGTTCCCATTGAATTTTAAAATCTGTCTAGATTGTGTAGATTTCCTATATGACAACAGAAGGCATGAGCACAGCACCAACTGAGGTTTTGATCCAACCAGTGCAAGGAATAATACTAGTGAAGATAGGAAACTACAATCAGGACACTGCTCCACAGCCTCAAGTAAGAGCCTGCCTAAAATCTGTGGCTGCTACAAAAGCCAAATATATTACACTTTTTCTATAGCAAGATGGTATGTGTACTTCTAGGCTTAAACATAATCCATGATATGACTTGCAGATATGAAAGATCAGATATTACAGATTTGAACTGAATTTAGGACAATGAATGGGAGACTGATCTGTTTTAGTTTTTGATAACTGTACTGTGAGTAGCTTTATTTCTATCCAGTCACTTCTTCATTAATCTTGTAGATCCTTACTCTTATTTCACCCTTTTTCCAAACAGCACCCAGAAGCTTCTGCAAAAACCACCATGAATTATGCCTTAGCTGACACTAGCTGCTCTGAGAGCACTTACACAGCATTAGTTTTTGCAGCGTCCCTAAGCTGAGTGTGCCACTTGTACAATTAAGCCAGCTTCCAATGGTGCAGAGAACCTCTTTGCCTAAAAAAAAGGAAATAGATCTATCTGCATCTGCAATGTATCAGATGCACTTCAGCGCAGCACCTCAGGTTTACATAAATTTAATATAGCAGAGCACACCTGTTTTGTCCTCTGCACCTTGCACGAAGTTACAGTGGCAATGCCGGCACTGCACTTAACTCTGAAGAAAGTAATAACGTGCTAGTGAGAAAACACAGGAAGACCTGGTGTCTTCTGTTTTTATTATTTTTATTCTGTTTTTATTCTAATGGTGGTTTCAGTTCACCAGTGACAGCACAGTTAAAAGAGAATAGTTTAATCCACTCACCTCTATGATGCCATAAATCCAACACTGCTATCCACCAGAAAATAACTCCATGGAATCTGGATTGGTTACTCAGACAGGACATTATATTAATCTTTGTCTGTTGAGTTTAGCTTTTGAATGCAAGCATCTCAAGGCAAAGAACACTTTTTACTCTATATTTGAAAACTGATATACATTTCTCAAATAGCAAATACTCTGGTTTGACTGTGTTGGAAGCCCAATAGATGCAAAACTTATAAAAAGATCAAATTAAATAGGCAACAAACCCAATCCATACTTCTATGCAATTGAAATGTCTCATTATGTTAATGGCAACTAAGATTTACAAAATTTGGCCCCTAATTAGTATAAATGTTATGCAATCAGAATATTAAAATATTAGAAGATTATATTAGTAGATATCTACAAAATAGGTGACCCACATGGATCTTACTCAGTTTATCTGGGACTTCAAACTCAGCTCACACTCTGTTCCAATACCTAGAAAAATATATCACTTTATTCACCTGCAAGAAGAAAATGTTTTCCAGAAGCACAAACATCCCAAACAACAGAATTTGTCATGCTATAAAAGACAGAAAGGAAAATTTATATTGATTATTCCTAATTTCCATTATCAGAAGTATAGCTTGGGAAGGAAATTACCTTAAACTCTCACAGGAAACAATGATAAGGAAAAAATAATCAAAATAATACAGGAATAATGAATGTGCATTATGCAAGAATGTCATTTCACTACTCAACTCTAGAAGTCTCATTCATCTATGCCAAGGAACCACAGATAAAAACATGAGCATTTTATTAGCCATCTTAAATGAAATATAATATTAATTTCATGTACATAATCTTCATTACAGCAACATACATATTACTAGTGTAATTTAGTCAATTAGGGCAAAGCTACAAATCAGGTGCTACCATGAGAAATATAAAATGGGAAGTTGCACTGAAAATATTAAAAGTGAATAGCAAGGCAGCAGTAATAGGGACAGGCTGAGAGAGGAAATGAAGGATGGGAATAAGAAAGTCTTTAAACCAGATAATTACAATCAGACTAAAAAAACCCACAGTTATAAATAATGTCTTTCAATACAAACATGTAAGCACAAACTACCTTTAGATCCAAGCAGGCATTCACTAATGATCAACTAGACAAAGTAATAGAGGCTCTTAAATTCAGACCTATGCAGTTTAATATTGCATTTCAATAGGTTTTCTGACTTGACATATGTTATTTCTTCTCTCTTTTCCCTTTGACTCAGCTGCTGTACAGAAGACCTTGTCACAACACAAATTAAATACAAGAACAATGTGTAACTTCAATAGAGAATGAGGCTGGTAAATGCATACTTTCATCCTTGCAGCCTTCTCCCCTCCACCCCCTTTTTTATTCCCTCCCCAGTCCAACCAAAAATATTACACATACATGCACATGAATATACACACATGTGCATACTATCAGCTTTATGCAACGAGAAATATGTTAATTTACTCAGCACGGCAAGGCACATTTGGTGAGTGTGGATTAGCTAAAATAACAGAGGGGAAAAGCTGGGGTAAGCAGGCTGAAGCCCTGTGTGTGGCCAAGGCAGCGGGAAGCAAGGCAGAGAGAAAGAGAATGAACCCAACAACACAACAGTGGAACAGGCAGCTGGCCTGAGATGCTAATTCAGCGCTTTAACAAATCAATGCCACTTGAAAAGTACAATGCGAGCCCTCACTGGGTAGATGTCAGGGGACCGAGAAAATGCATTCTCAAGTATTTCACATTAAGAGGGAATAATGTGTTAATTTATAACTCTTCACCCTATACACTTGGATTATCCATCTGTGTCAGTGATTTGACTTCTTAAATTTATCAAAAACATGTGCAAAGGGAGGCATCTTCTGCTAAAGCATTGGGAAATAGCGATTCAGGAACAGTCTGTCCTATTTTGTTGTTGGGTGGACGGCTGGAGGGTTTTTTTTTTCTTTTTCCCTTTTTTTTCCTTTGGACCCTTTGGTCAAACGAAGGCCTTGCCTTAGTGGTGGCTGATTGCATTAGGTACCATCCGTCAAAAGTGACACCGCAGAGCAGCAAAATCTTGAATCAGCAACCTGAGATGCCATCATTGGAATTTAGTTTAAGGAAACTTGGCAAAATCCCTCTGCACACCTAGCAGAAGAGAAGCTGCTACGGTTAAAATGCCGTTCTAAATGCCAGCTGAGATCTACAGATGCTACCTGAAATACAAAGGAGAGGAGGCTGGGGAGGGAGAAGTAAATTGGGTTTATTTTGAGATGGCATGTATGTATAACAAGTTTCTCTGCAAACTTGAAGTGGAACTGTCATAAGAAGAGTATTACTGATTGTCTTGAGATCAGATTCTTGAAACTGT
>JAODKT010001744.1:28281104-28292065 GCA_027576195.1 Cossypha heuglini
TTTATGCCAAACTCATCTGCATTTTGATTGGAATTTTGCAATGACCAGTGGTTCAACTCAGTGGTACCTTAGACATGGCTGAGAACAGACCCCACTTACTCATCATTTTATCTAGATATTCTCCCTTTCATTGCTATTGAATCTATAACATAAACACATTCAATTTAAAATACAAACTAATTAACTATCCATTCCTTTCAAAAATGTTGGGATAATGCTGCTACCTGAATTGCCTGGGGATTTTCAATTATGAACAGAACTTATCTTTCCCTGAACACAGTGGACAAAAAAGGTATGGGACATCAAATTCTGCACACTGCTAAACGATGCTTCCTTATAGCATATATCAGTATTTGTTTTCATATACATTGTTTCAGAAAATGGTACTCTTGCAACACTTTTCTTCCGTCCACAAAATTACAGCTACCTATGTGAATGAGTGTATTCCAATTGACAGTATGCTGTACAGAAATTACAGAACTGCTGAAACATCTGTACAGTAGCTTCATTTCTCAAGATGGAGAGTATTTCATCCAGCTCCAGATATGTCATTTTAAAATTTTTCTGGAGCTTAAAGCATTGGCTTCAACAACTTGAGAAAACCAATGACCAAATTCAGTGCTTTAATAATGACTTTAATAATTACAGCAACCACTGAGGTTTTATCTTTACAAAGACAATGACTTTCTATACCACATCTATCTAGCAAATAATGCTGACTTCTGCCTCATGTTTTGAGTGGTTTCATGGTGGTCAATGACTATCACAAGTAAAATTTAGTGCAAAGCTCTCGCAGCACTGTTTCTTACAGGGGTAACCAGCACACATATTTCAGTCCAATTAGGATTCTGGAACCATGTTTCTCCTAACTATATTACAATAAGTTGACTCAAAAGCCTACACTGCAATTCACCTTGCATTTTCAAATCCTTACTTTGTCATTTAGTATTTTGAACCAGAAGTATGCTCTTGAAGCCTGGATACCTAAATTTCTAGAAGCCAATTTCCATATCTACAATACATAGCAGAAGAAGAAACACCCTGAATTCCAATCTGAAGAATATAATGAGTAAGAGCAATATTTTTAAAAAATTATGAATTGACATCTTTTATTTGGGATCATGGAACCAGGGATGGTTTTGCCATTCTTTTCAGTGAGTCTCAGAGAGTATAAACAGCTTACAATTGATACTACTCATAATTCAACATTAAATTCCTTATGTATCAATTACATGCTTAAAAATATAAAGAGGTTATGAACACTATCTACTTGAAATTATTACAGATAATATCAGAAAAATGCATTTATAGTAGATAAAGTAAGATACAGGTGATTTCTAAGATTAAATTATTTAGGACTCCGATCTTTTCAAGGACTTCCAAGTGGGAAGTATAATTCTTTTTTTTAGATATGTCCAGTCTCAGTGTTTCGGTGGTTACATGGATACATTATTTACATACTTTATTCATTAAAAAGTTATTTACAAGGATACTGTATGATTGTAATGTGGATTTTTTGCAAGGAGCCTAGAGTGTGTTATAATTAATTCAAAGGAGAAAGAAAGAAAGGGTTACAGAATTCACAAAAAACATGCAGACGAGCTTCAGACTGGTACACAGTGTGTGATAAAAATCAAATATGGAACATAATGGGACATATGGAAACATATCTTTTGTGCAGGGAAGGATGAATCACAAGTTCACAGCTGGAATTTATGTGGATCCTTATTTAGTGGAGCATCTGTAGCCACTGTTTAGCTACATTCCCACATCAACAACAAAACAGTGGCACAGAAGAGAACACATGCATCAAGCTCCAGCTGGTATCTGCACCCACCACTCCTTTCTTTTCCCTGAAGCCACATTTAGTCAGTTTTCTTTTTACAGTTTGTAGGTGTATAAACACGCATATGCAAGTCAGTGGATAGAAGCAAAATGCCACACCTGAACACTGCTGAATTTTGGAAGGGATAGGAATGTGGTATAAAAAGGACAGGCTCAGAAAAAACACCCCAAAACAGTCATTTAAAATCAGTCTCCCGTTTAGAGTGTTACTTTATGCATTTACAAATTTAGAGATTACATGAACTTTACATGTTAGAAGAGTTTCTTTCAGTCTGGTATCATTTAAAAAGGTCATTAAAAATGTAAATTTAGAAATCATAGGAAACATAATTTATTTGGGTCTGTTTGTAGAAAACCAAATTTAAACTTCCTCTTTATAAAACTGCTTATGGATGGAATTGTTTTAACATCTTCACACCTGACTCAACATTAAAATAAAGCAATAAATATAAATTAAATAAAATAATCATGTGGAGAAAGACATAATTTCATGTCTAAGCACTTTCATGCAAAAGATACATAAATATCAACTAAAGACTTTTAAATTCGGGTTAGTTTTGTTTTGGGGGTTTGTGATGTTTTCCTTTTTAACATAATTGCTGTCTATGCTATGAGTTAAATAATTTTGTTCCACTGCCTTCTAAAAGATTTCTTAAATGAAGAAATAGATTAAGAAACCATAAATTTTTATGCAAGATTAAATTTGCATTTTAAAGTTTAAAAATGCATGAATTATCAGAGTTATTGAGCACTGAGTTATCAGAGGATTTTTTTTAACTAGCATATACCACACAGCTAGCATATACCACACAGTCTCTTATAAGTGTATAAATAAAATTTTGAAGAACCTAGACTTTAAAGGTCATGCTTTTACAAATAATACATTATTTGAAACTAGAGTCCAATGCTTTAATCCGTTCCCCAAATTTTACTTCTACAATTATTTGTTCATTAATATTTAACATGCTCCATCACAGAAGAAGCAAAACATGAATTACGTTCTCCTGAGGAGACTGTGAGAAAAGCCCTCACAACAATTCTGTGATTATAGACTATATTTGTATTGATTTCAATGAGAAATGGACTAGGCACTTAAAATTATAATTTTCTAGTGTTATAAAAATTGGTTTTCCACAGAAAACCTTTGTATAAGCAGAAAATTTTGAGATACCTGGGGTTTCACTTGTAATAGTGTACTGACAGGGTGACTAACTAAAGGAAGCTTTCACCACAAGAAAATAGATAGAAATTATTTTATATAAACTTTCAGGTAGATCTGATGATGCAGAAAAATTACTAAGCATGTTTATTATTGTCCGAATATTTTCCATGTTCTTGCTCATGTTCCAACCCCAGCTTTTACATCACTCCTTAGACAATCAGACTGGGAAGCCACTATTGAAACACCTCATTAACAAATACATACACTAGTAGGTAAGAGCTTTATTTTTTTCTCAATTTTTAATGAAAAAAAACCAAAAAATGCCACTTTACAATAATAGCTATGCCAAAACTGGAGAAGTAGCACTTTTCCTCAGAATGAAAATTCACCTGTGAGAGACTACACATTTGTCTAGTTCTTGTAAATAAATTGTCTGAGGATTGTTAAATACTAATTTAATAGTTCAGCTTATAAAAACAATTTTTAAATATTTATGGGAGACAATGCCTTCAGAATGCTGTATCAAAAGGTTAACCCCCCTCCATTTTCAACTAAATTTAAATGTTTCATTTGTCTTTTCTTTCTTATTTATCTCTGCAGAGAAAAATCAACATCTCAGTAGATTCAAGAGCAATATTTTAAGAGGTCTTTCAAAATAGCATAATAACATTCTATTTAGATGATTTTGTCTTTTGTAACAAAATTATTTTATTTTATAGGAGGTGGAAATCAAAGTATGAATAAAATGGTTATTATACATTGGAAACAAACACAGCCAGTCACTCACATTTTGCAATATAAAAGTGTTTACTATTCAGCTATCACTATTACAGTAGAAATTCAACTTTTTTAACAATAGAACAATTATTAAAAAATGTAGTAAGTAAAATCTATGATAATGAGATTCCATGTCAGACAGAGAGATGCCCCTTATCTTCCATACATGAAAAAAAATAGGGTGAGTTGAGGGTTTTTTCCTTAGCAGAAAGGAAGTCATTGATAGAGCTCAGGTTAAAATTTATTTTCTTTTAATCTGACCATTCACTCTCATTCCCTTTCTCTCTGTTCCCCTCTCCACCCTGAACTGAACTTCAACACTGCATTAACAATGGACTAGCGGATAGGAGGATCTATTAAAATGAGTAACTCACTGCGTAAGGTACTTCCTTTGCAGTATGCTCCATCTGCATGAAGCCAATGTTTTGGTGTGCTGTCTGCTGCTGTAACTAGTTCTCTCCCAGATATCAATGAAGCTGTGCATACATTCTATTTTTTTTATGCAAATTATGGCTTTGGAGAGGTCATGTCTCAACACCACTGAATTAATAAGCAGCCAATCTGTGATATAAATAACGTATTTAAAATCATCAATCAACTTTCAGATTATTACATTGTTTGCAGAATGTAATCAAAACTGCTAATGGGCACTTCTCGCTGGGCATTTCTCCATGTCATTCTGCATGAAGATGCAGCAAAGCGTATGAATAAATCTCTTTCTGGAGAAGTTTGTAAAAAGAGCAGTTTTCCTGCCATGTTTAAGACCATGAGGAATTAGAGTGAGATGTTTCATAAAACTGTTTGTACACCAATGTTTGAATTACACTTGAGGAACACTGTAATTCAGAAAACAGATTTCTGTTTAAGGCTTTTAATGGTAAAAAACCCCACCCTACTACAAACCCTAAAAAAAATGTAAAAATAAGAAACATTATTTAATCATGAACAAGATACAGAATCCCTGCAGTTTTCAGAAAAAATAACAAAGTTTTTACACAATTATGTTTTTCCTGTTTTAGAAACAGTAAGCCAAAGTTGTTTTTGCTTTTCATACCTGCTTTCCACAACCCTTTCTTCTGCGCATTCTAATTTAAAAGAAAACTAATATTAGATAAAGCAACACATAATTTGACAGCCTACCAGTTAAATTCTGACAGGGTCAATAAAATGAGAGCTTGCAGGAGTCCCAGATGAGGAACACTTTCATGAATGCCTCCATTGTGTAAACTCTCTGTATATCCTGCCTGCAAATGACAGTCATATGCCACCAGCTGCAGGAGGCATTCCAGCAATGTCAACTGCTGTGGGGCATTAAGGCAGGGTAGATGAGTTGGTACTTCTTAATATTTTTTCCTTGGCTAGTGTGAAAGCTGTCACACTTCACTCATTTAAATGTTTTTTTTTCAAAGACTATACTGTTTATTTAGAAATGTAAGAAAATATATAATTAAAGTCTTGCTAATGGAGCTCCTCATTTTAATAGTAGTTTTATTATATAAATCCAGCTGGAAGCAATTATTTTTTCCTTGCATACTCTTCATTAGTTTTTACCTCCTCCCTCCCCAAGACATCTATTTCAGATGTCCTTATCAAATTTATGTATTTTAAAAAGTAAACTGTTCAGGGAACAAACAGCTACTACAACTTATGATACAAAGTGTGAAAACACATCTACTACTCAGAAAAACTGCAGCTACCACTTTCAAGGAGACTGCTTTCCTATGAATTCCACTTTACAGATTGCCATAAAATTTTTTAGAGCATTCCTGCAAGAAAGAAAAAGCACATTTTTAATTAAGATCTAAGTCTGAACACCATGATACAGGTTTGTGTGTTTAATTTGAACAACTTAATTTGCTTTTGAACGAGTCACTGAAGTCCAGTCTGATTTATTTTTGTCTACTAAGCCTGTGCAGAAAAAATAGTATTCAAGTATTCCATGAGTTTAATTTTCCCATTTTTCTAGATATTTGCTTTGTCAAAAAATATATTTGACATATGAGGATACAAATACAATGAGGGTTTGGTAGGTTTTTTTTTCAAATATTTGCAATGCTTTGGTTAAGAAATTGAAAAAAGCAGAGATCAAATTGAGATGCTTTTCATCACCTTCCATGTGAAAATCCAGTACATCACACATTTTTATCATGTTTTTTGCATACAGACACACTAAAATAAAACAACACTGAACTCTCCATGTCAGCATTTACATTAAGCCATCCTTGAAAGTGATGCTTCTCCTGTCCACCCCTTATATCTTCCTATAGACCCTTAAAATCAAGATTGCTTTAATTACTCAATCGCTACCAAGAAGAGTTTTTCTTTTAATACATATTCAGATATATATAGAGAGAGAAAAACTGCAGGAAAAGAAAAATGAGGAAAGACATAAATAAATAAAGGGTATCAATAATGATCTATCATAAAATGACATTTTGCCGTTGTACTTCCGCAGGAGCCGTAACATCTCACAAGACATCCCTCTGAAAGCAGCAATAAAACTGCAGTACAGTACACAAGGTTTTGCATTCTATGCAGGCAAAGGGCAATGAATATGCTAAAAGAAAATCAATCTGCAGAAAAAGATCTGACAATAACATCTTCTGGTTTGTTTTGATACATATATATTTCTAATAAGAAAACAGATAAGAAAGAACATTTTGGGAAGGCAAATTTTTACATAAACTAGAACAATTCCTTTCAAAATTGATTAAATCACCCTTTATCCTGTTATGTTGCTACTTTTTCCTTCGGAAAAGTTGGCAATTCCAGTTAGCAAAGAGCCCTGTAAACATTTCTCCTCCAATTTGTTTCATGTTGAATCATCCTGCCCAAATTTAATTCTGTGATTTCTGGTTGACAAAATTCAAAAGTTCAGAGACAAACAGAGAACAACCACAATTTTGCACTGGTAACTTCCAAGGAAACATACAAAAAACCCAGCTTTCAGTAACAGAGACAAAGCCATACAGAGGCCCATAATGTCTAAAAGCTCACACCTGACCTGACTTTAACAGAGAACCTTGTTTAATTTCTGGACTTTAATAAATGAGGAAAGCAGGTTTAGATTTCCTTAAGAAAGTGCAATTTTAATTTTTTTAAATAATGTTCCTCTCCTTGGTGTCTAAGTAATAGAAGAGATTAAAATACAAAAGAGCAACTTTCTCTACCAACACAGAATCTTGTCCTGCAAAATACCTGCACATTTAGCTTCATGAAAGTTACACACGTACAGAAGGCTCATAGAATTGAGCTCCTGCTTTCAGCTCAGTCTGAAGGCTAGCACACTGCTATCTGTGATTCTGTACCTAAACTATATGTTGTCCTTGATGCATGACAGAACCTCCAATGACATGAATGGAAAACACATGCTTGGATCACAGTGAGGATGTGATCCTCTATATTCTGTTTTCCTGTTACTAGTACACCAAATGTTGACTTGTTCAGATGAAAAGAACTAAACCATTCAAAGCTACAAGTACTGCATTTTAAAGATACCAATCTTTAAGAATACACTAAAGAATGCATGGAGAAAATACACATGCAGAGATTCAGGTAATCTATCTGCTTTCCTGGAATTCTGGTGAATAATGTTTGAAAAGAAATACCACAAGTAAACAAACTGTATTCATTACATGTGTCTTGCAGTTCCCTGAATTATTAAAAATTACTGAGGAAAAGAAGAACAATTAAAGCTCTGTTTGCAAAATTAATTTCAGTAGGTATCACAAGAAATAGACAGGCATTTGCCATGTCACTCAATTTCCTGTATAAGGGAAATATTTCAAAACCCACAGGTATGCAGATGCAGTACCGATCACCACTGGTTTATTTGTGTTTGTGGTCCATTTTCAGATAAACACCACCTCAAACATCAGAGTAAGTTTACCTGCCAGTGACAGTACATTTCAATTGCAATGACAAGCCCAGAATAAATTTTCTCACTTTCCATAAAACTTCTTAAAGTATCACTTATTATTCACTTTGTAAGACAAGATTGCTGAGTTCTGTGTAGTGCATTGGAGGGAACAGCAGGATCGTAATCATGACATTTCCTTTTCTGAACTCCCATGTTCTCTAAGTGGCAGATGACACTCTCCTTTCCTTTGCACAAGTGCACAGATACGCATCACCAGTAGAGGATGGGGATGCAATGGCTTCCCGAGAGAATAGGATCAACGGTGCCCTGTTGGCAAGTTCACACTGATCAAAGCAATTCTGAGATGCTCACCCCCCCGCCCTCCAAAAGAGATGGCCTTTCTATGACAAAACCTTGTGTGACACAGCCATACAAGTGGCACTGTTTTCTATGTCGGAGAACAAAAATAATTTAGAAAACAGTTGTCAAGTATTTCAATAAAGGAAAGGAGGCATTAGGGCATTACAATAATGAGTGTGGTGAACAGTAAAGCAACAGATGCCTGTCCATTGGCTGATGTACAGTCTCTTATTTTGGACATTTTTTAGAGAGACTGATGCTAAACTAAAGAATGTGTTTTACTTCATTGAAAAGCAGTACTTAAACACACAGAAATTCATTACAGAAAAATGCTTTTTAAGATTACACATTTCTACAGGTCAGCTGGGCAAAAAAATAAAACCTTTGATTACAGTTTATCTAGATGCTGAAATTTTTACACTCTCTGAATTACAGCAAAAAGCTGCATTACTGGTTCTCTTTCCAAACTAAATGATTGAGATAGTTACAGTGGAATTCTCCCTTTCTCCCTCTTCTCTGTTTCAGCTTTCTCTTTCTTGAGCCAGTATGATTCATCACCTCCTGGGTATACTAGGAGCCCCAAGTTTGGAAATTCTTCTAAACTGTGAAGAAACATTAGTCTACAAGGCAAATCCTTTTACAATAGCACAAGCACTATTGTTCAAGAAAAATAACTGAGTGAAGGAAGCTATACACGGCATATGTTTTGAGCACTTCTAGTAAGAAGCAAATTCTCTTTAAAGCTTTTGTTTCTGATTCTACTTTATGACGGCAGTTCTGTATCAGTGAACAGGGTGTTCCTTTGCAATCAGCACAGTGTCACAATGACCTGGCAAATGCGAATGCTTTCACTATCACTACAGTCCTTGCAATCTTGCCTCAGCTGTGACCCATTCACTTTTGCCCCAACTTCACTAAGATGCCTTACTCAGCATCTAATTAGTTAGGGAAGATTTGCCTTGGCTCTTAACCCTGACATAAGAGCAGGAGACTCTGCTGCTGTTTTATACCAAATTTGTTCCGTCACTACATTAATCAAATCCCTATAAAACTATACATGAATAAGTAACTACTAAAATACAAAATAAAAAAATAAAACTGTGTATTTTAAAGTGTTAAACGCTAGTACTTATTGCACAATATATATTTAAGCATGTGATTTAATATGTTTCAATGATTCATGCAGATTTTACAGTGTTGTGCATACATATCTCAAAGCTTTGACAGTGTTAGCACATCATCATCAGACACAGAATGGCTCAAATATGTTCAAACACTGTATGTGTATATGTGCAAGATTAGTATGCATAGAAAGGCATGGGAAACAATATGCTGTATTTTGTTCCTCCTTTAAATACTGAACAAAGTGAGAGAAACTACAGTGATGGATTTTTTACTTTTAATCATGTATCATGCACATAGCCATGTAACTACCATTGCATGTACTTGTATGTATAGTTGTATATGCCCCACAAAACATCCTGCTTTTTTTTCCACTTGCTTCTATCCTGAGGTACATTGCAAGCAGCAAAAAATTCTTGAGGCAAGTATTTTCGATTTGATAAAAGAACAAGTACAGATTTAAAGCATACTTTACCAAAATATCCAACAAAATTAAAGCAAGTGTCGGAAATAAATGTAACCGATAAAGCTCCTAAATTCATATTAGCACAAAAAGTTAATAATCAGCAGCATAAAAAAAAAAGAGAAAACCCCACCATGGCTCATTCATCTTTAAAATGTTGTGATAAATATATATATCATTATAAGATGATTATATTTGCTGATGATTACTTACAAAGGTGGTTGTTAATTACTCTAAACTATGAAATGCATTTTGCCAATGCCAATCTTTCTCTCAAAATGTTCATAGTAAATCAATGAATGGTACTACAGCCTGTTGTCAAATTAAGTTTGAACTCTTTTCACATACATAGTTACATGCTACAGTAAAACAGTTAATTACTTAATAAATGTTAAAATTGCATAAAACCTCTATGACCAGCAACACAGAAACATTTAAAAAGCTTTCACCTTCAATCCATTAGACATTACACTACTCTCCTATTTTTAAATACAGGTTCAATAAACAGTTTATGTGCCTATGTCTACATCAATGCTAGGAACTATAAGATGCAAGAATACAAGTACAGCTCAAAACAGGCAGTGCATGTTGTATGCAATTTAATACTTCTAGAAATATAAACGCATACTCCACATATTATAAGTATTATTTAGTTTTCCTTGGAAAAAGCATGCATTCATGCAAGGGAAAAAAGTTGAATTTACTGTACCATATCTCTTGTGAACAGATGCGTCTATATTAATATACATCATTGATTTAATTTTTCGTTTTCTTGGCTTCTCGCTCACCTATCTAGAAGTGATTTCTCTGGTGATAACTAACACATCATGCTAATGAGAGAATCTAATGTACAATAGAGAAATGTCACTACTAATAATATTTGCATGAAGTTAAATAAAGCAACTGTAAGAGAATGTCAGACAGTTGTTCTTTAATAAGATACAGTTACACAATGAAATTATGTTGTTAATTTTGTTACATCATTGAGTGAATCCTAAATTACTATATAATGATGCACAGATCCATTTATAATTCTGTATACTGCTTTTTCACTCTCATGTTGAAAATAGCTTCTGGAAAGGCTATTACCTTTTTATCTGAAATGGATTAAACATACTTCTTTCTCAAAAAAAAGGTGGATGGCTCTGGCATTTTGTGTCACTTTGGGTTACAGCCATTTCTCTTACAGTCTCATTTCTGAAATGACTTTTAAGTATTTTAGAACATTACAGCCCTTAAGGTAACTGGATGAAGAAAAATGGCATTTCTTATTTTGACAAATGCACAAAACATTTATGAAAGCAGACAATCACAAAAGCCAGCTTTTTTTTTTTTTTTTTTTTTTTTTTTTTTTTTTTTTTTTTTTTTTTTTT
>JAODKT010001744.1:28297683-28314882 GCA_027576195.1 Cossypha heuglini
ATGTATATATGTATCAGACAGCAAATTACAAATATGCATCAGAGCTTATTTATACAGAAAGATCAATTATCCCTCAGAGTCCTTAAGAATACTACTACTCAACTTTTGTCCCATGTTGGTGAAAGGACCATAAACACAGCAATTATTTTATCAAAAGTACCTGACAGTCAGCTGCATTAATATCTCCACAGGCTCATCAATCTTGGTTTTGTTCTTAGACTTTCCAGGAATAAAGACTGCCAGAAACGGCCAACTCCTTTCATAGAATGGCACAAAGCAGGGCTTGGATAATAACTGGAAGCCTGTTTTCATTTTGACTTCAGAGGTTTCAAAGTTGTCTCTCCAGAGGCAAAAGATCAGATAACTGTGTACTGTGATGCACAGCTCCCTACCCATAAATATCTTATTAGTACAATAAAAGCAAGCAGGCCTCTTAAATCCATGATGGGAATATTAGTATATTAACACAGGGTCCACAGCCTACAGAGAAATGTGCATTAACATACATGTGTTAATCTAATCTATCTAATCTATCTAATTTCTATCAGTATATCTAGGTAACTTCTGTGAGCAGCTGAGCAGTCCTACACTTTCCAATATTTAACTGAGAGTCTCGTAGGAAGCTGAATGTATTATAAACAAAGTCAAAGAATGAGAAGTTGACACAATATAAACCACAGAACACAAGCTGGCTGAAAGTTGTCATTTCACCATTGCTGAGCCAATAGGCAGTTAGAAGTAAAGGAGTAGTAAATCTATATCTTAGAAATAGACTCTATAGATAGAAATAGAATCTATATCGTAGAAGTCTTTCTTTTAAAAATGGTAATAATGTAGGTAATGTCTGCATATTATACACGAACGTTTTAAAGGGTGCAAGGGAAATAGAAGTGGGATATAAACAACTTGTTTCTACATTAGTCAACTAACTCCATTATTATGCTTTAGTTCCCTGCAGAGAATGAATCACATACACAGGCAACTGGCACCATTGCTCATATTCTGAGATTCATCAGGTTCTCTGTCTGTGGTTCTGTGAATCAATCATTCAACAACACTTCTAAACTGTATTTTCCTCAGAAATCATAACACAATATATGCAATATCTTTTCAATTATTTAAATCCTAAGCTAGATAAGTGAGACTGAAAATGTAACAACAATTTGATTTGGCATTTAAGCACATATTGAAAGAGTTCAAGATACACTAACAGTAGGTTGAAGCTCTGCTGCACATCCCCTAACCACAAGAGAAGAACATCTCAACCAGGTAGACAGTGTGAAAATAGTCCTTCTCCCACAGATGAAGACAGGTCAAAAGAGGATTGCTCCTCAGCCACCCAGCTTTACAAGTTCCCAGTCAGTCTTCCATATAGCTGTTGACATGTGACAGGTTCTGGTTCCTGTTCCTTCTCCATCTGTTAGGTGCTCCTGTGATTCCATTCTTCATGGCACTTGTACACAACAGGAGATAACCACAACTTCAACACAGCTACACAGATGTGGCTTAGTATCCATGAATTTATATGGAAATCTCAGCCCCCAAAGCCTCCTACATAAGCCTTTGATAACTTTTTTTTCTTGCTCAATTGGAATATTTATTCATTTACATGTAATTTTAAAAAAAGGAGGGGGGAAAACCAACAACAAAAAAACTCCCCAAAATCTTCAGGTTAATACTTCTTTTGCCTTTAATTACTTGACAAACAGTAGTATAACTGCATAAATTTTGCCTGAGGTGAAAGTTGGAGTTGCGCCTAATCACTAGCTGGAGACATTGTTCTGGCTAACTTAGGCAGAACACATTTGTACTGTGTGCCTGAACAATAGTTAGGCACTACAGTTAAGGATTCCTTTTAGCAGTTGTCAATTTCGATTAAGTCTTTTCTAGATTATCTAAAAACACATTTTTTATGTTTTACATTATTAAATCTGCATTAAAGTATAAAGGCAGAGGTAGTGAGTATACTCTGAGCTCAGCAGAGTGTAAACATATCACACAGACATGAGTAGCTTTCAGAGAAACTATATGAAACTTTCTTCCCCCTCTCCTTACCCACTATACAATTCACGCAACAGCATTTGCTTTATTTCCAGAATAAACCACAAGTCTCTCTCCTTGCCTGTCTTGAAGTAAGGAGTCAAAAGTGAAGCCATGAAAGCACACAAAGTTACTGAAGTAAAAGAAAATAAGTAGAACATAAATGTATCTAGAACATATATAAAAAGGATACTATTGTAACTGGATGTCATTTGACAAAATGGATTAATTTTGGTCACCATTTATTGAAAAAGAAATTCTACCGTAAAAGGGAATTATATTTTCTCAAAATTAGGTACGGTTCTTAAAATTCCCAACTTATTTCCTTCTATTGTTTTCCTGGTTTTAGTATGTAAGTCAACATTTTTTATACCACTGTGTAGGAGGGATGTACTTAATTTCAAGATACCACCAAAAATATTCAGATTTTGCTAGAATAAAAAAAATTTCAGAATCACTCTGACTCCCCAACATCTTGTAGCATCCAGCATGATAAGCCCTGGCCTATTTCTACCAGTGTCTGTTTATATAAGATTTTAAACTCAGACAAACCTGATGCCCAGTCTTGAGCTACCCTCAATCCTCATGAGCATCACTGGACAGGATATATCCTGGTATGTGTAGAGGTAGTCTGTTCAGATTTTCTGATAAATTACAAAGGAATTTTTCCTCGGGTAAGAATTTTCTCATTAATTTTCTTTCTAAAGCATACATGTTAGTACTTCTGAAAAAGCAATTCATGTATTTCCTCATTGCTCTGAAAAAGGCCTAAATGAAACCCACAGTAAAAAAACAAACTTGCAGAACTATGGAGATAGAACCCAGATTTAAATCTGAGTTTTCCAGCAGTTACTTCATCTGAAGCCTATTTAACACAGGATGATTCTGCACACTAGGCCCATCACATCAAAATCAATGCACAGAAAACTGATATCAATGAAGACTCCCATTGGTATATATAAACATAAATGACAGAGGTCTCTCCCCTTTACTTCAAATGGCATTTCAAGAAGGAGGAAAAAAAATGGAGGAAACATAAAAGAATTATGCTTACTAGTGAAGAACATGTCCACTGCTTCCAACACTAAAGTAAACATTAAACATTTTTCTTCTACCAAAAAAGTGTGTTTAACACTGCCAAAGTCAGCTTAGGAGTCTGTACTGAGGCACTCCAGTTGGAACTCATAGTGAGAGAGACACATGTTTTTCACAAATGCAAATTTCCCACAATCAGTCCAGCCTGCTCCTCCAAATCTGCAATTTACAGCTTCATTAGTGTTTTTAAAAACATTTGTAAAAGGTAAAAGTTGAAGATTTTCTCTTAGTGTTAGAGAATAGGCATTTTCTTTCTCCCATATTTTCCTTAGCATTATGATATTGGAAATAAATCATTAACAACAAATAAATGTAAATATAACATAAATATAATACCAAATATTGGCAAACTTGAAGCAGCATACCCATAACCCATATATGCAGCAACGACTTTCTAAAATTACTTAAATTCAAATCCTTAAAAAAGCAATCCATTAAGAACTTTACAAGGAAAGTGCCCAAGGCTAGTTTAGAGGCTGATTGATGTAAGTGAGACACATTACAAAAATAAAGGTTAAAAAATATGTAACAAAAATCTCATGCTTGATAAAAATGTAATACTGTGACATGCAACTTCCTGATAAAATATGGTATTCCATTGTATTTTCATGCTGATCTCTGCTGTTACATCTTTACTCAACTAACAGGAATATGAATTCTGTATACTCCATTTCAGGTAAAACATTTTAGAAGGCCATAGTATTTAGTAAGGAACTTTATAAGCAAGAACATTTCAATTCTGTAAGATCGTAATACTCATATTTTCGGTTTTATATGCTTTATGGTAATTTTTTGACGAAGAAACACAAAGCACAACTACAAGGACGACTAAAGAACACTGTTGTACACAGTAGGTGGAAGTCAATTTGGGAACGTGCAGAAGCTGGGGAGGCGAGCGAGGTGAGAAGCTGGATGAAGATTTTAGGTCCTGGGTGGCCTGAAGTTGAAAGACATGCACTTGAGCGCCCAACTGAAGGGGCGGGGCGGGGGGGCGGAGGTGAAGCCTACTTATGTGCACACACTAATGTGGAAGGAAGCAGAGCAGTGGGCAGCGTACAGCCCTGATCTTCCCTTGACTTTCTAGGACTTTCTTCTGGAAATCTGGTGAACAAAAGAACACAAGAATCAAACCTTTGTCTCCTCAGGTTTTACTGAGCACACTCCATACTGGCAAGCAACTGTATACAGTGCTTTCAAAGGCATATTGCTGTGTAGGAGTGATGACTGAGTGCCCTCCAGGCACCTCAAACGCAATGCTGTCACTTCTAGTCACTACTCAGCAGGGCTAATGCCATACCTGTTATGACAAGAATCAGCCACTTAAAGGCACCACACCTCTGCCCCCACAACACATACTTGGAACAATGTATGAGCAGTGCAATAATGTTTTAGGTGTTGCCAAGGAGAAGCAATCTTTCCTATAAACACTGTAGAGATGAGAAGCAAGAAATTTAATAAACTCAAAGGAAGAATTCTTAGTCTGAGTCCAAATAATTGCTATGATTTTGTAGTAGTTCCTCTTGTGTATGGCCAGAGAAAGTAAAAGATTAAGATGCCATTTGATGAGGCTAAACTGGGTTTTAGTTGTCAGCCTAAACCTGCCATCTGGTGTCAAGATACAGCAGATCACACCCCAGATGTGATCCTTCAAACAAATGGCATTTCTACCCCCTTCCTCTCTTTCTGCAGAGCAAGCAGGGAAAAGGATCTATCAAAGATGCAAATTAGCAGAAGTTAGTTTCTTAGTAGAGCAACTGTTAATAAGAACAACCACATCAAGAGGTAAAATTTCACATATATGCAGAAAAAAATCAATTACTGCTCACAATCTCCATCTGTCAGTATTCAGTGCCATGGAAATATGTCTGCGGTTCAGGAAGAAGGTATGAATTTCTTGCTAGGAAAATATGCAGGTTGGCCCACCTCAGCCATTTGAAAATCTCCTGAAAACCGAGTATTTTTTCCAGGGCAGTGTAAGTTTTGAAATCTTTGTCTTATTTCTTTACTTCTTTCTGTCGCAATATCTCATTCCACAATTGGGGTGGAGAAGGGTTATGCAGCGCTATCATTTGCACCTCATTAGTCTTGGGCTGGAGCTTTGAGAAAGCTGATACTCCCTCTAAATTTTTACAGATGCTTCTAGTTTACCAGTTCATGACTGCACTACTAGGAAAGACTTCCTGCCACTAAACTGCTTGCTGGCATGTAAGCTGAATTTCAAAATCCCTGAAAAAAGTAAAGCCCTGTGCGGCTCACTTGCCTTATTCTTGAGGGAAAAAAAAGGTATCCTGAAAAAACACAGTAAAATTCTTCTCCTAACCTGTGAGAGTAAAGGCCTTGGAAATACTTCCTTAAAATTGCAGCACATCTTGATTTTGAAACTCCCCACAAAAATGTTCATTAACAGGAAGGTATTTGTGGAGGTGTTTGTGGTGTAAATTAGTACTATGACACATTAAATAAGTAGAGAGAATAATTCATCAACAGATCTTTCTTTTTTATTTTTTTCCAAAACCTAGATATTTTTCTTAATTTCCTATATGCCACATGCATAATCTTTCACTCAGATTTATACAGGAGATTGTTCCTTCTCCACAATGTCATGCCCTATACTCCCTTCCTTAAAGTGTGAGAGCTCTTTAGGTGGTTTGTTGTTTTGTTTTGTTTTGCTTTTAAATCACTTTTTATTTTGCTTTGTTTACAATAATTCTGGTGAGTTTTCTGAAGTTCGGAGCAGGTGACACTGGTCTGTTCTTAATCTTTAGTGCTTTAGTAATGTTAAGGCTAATGACGAGGGACACAAATCCCCTGATGGAACTGAATGCATTCCAAGATCCCCGACCCACTCAGAGCAGTAATCCCCTGCAGCTGGAACTTACTTACCACCATGCACAGCTAATACATTTTTTAAAAGCTAGTCACTAGTGACAAATGTAAACTGGACTGAACAGCTCTCATCTCCTATCCCCAGCCTTCTCTCATAACCCTGAGACTTGCTGTTTCAATGATGGATACGATCTGCCTTTTAAAGCTACCAAACCAAAGTTGTATAGCTCAGCTCTAAGTGACTAGAACATTTTAAAAGCATCTTCAGCTGTCAGACTTGAACAAAAACAAAAAAGGTCATTCTTTACACAAACATTTCACAACTGGGAAAACCATCTTGGTTGGCTTTATCACTACCATTCTGAACCCACTATTTATTTAGATGTTGCATGCAAGCCATCTGTACAATACAATTACACTATCTGCTTGATGCTATTAAGCTGCTTGCTGCTTTGTTGTCTTAATAAAACGCCTGCTACATGGGAATGAAATCCAAGACCAGGGTTCAGTTCTGCTGGTGGTAGTCTGATGCTAGTAAAAGACCATACTGAAGTTACAGCCTCATAGTAGTAATTCTGTGTACTATGGCATAGTTCCATGCAGATTCCCTTGGTTAACTGACTGTAGAGAGCAACTCAAATTTACATGTGGGCAAATTATAACAGAATCAATTTTTTCTAGATATTCCTAGGATGGGGAGGGGAGGACTGTTTTCAAGTAACCATCCTCTTCTCACCAACTGCCATAGAATTCTACAACTGAACAACCCAACATTAATAGTATATTCCAAAGACAGCAGTGAAATGAAGAGGGAAAGCTGAAGTCGAAATATGAAGAAAAATATTAGATGACTTGGAGGAAAGGAAAAAAAAATGCCAGTGATGACATAATTATAATAAGATATCCCTGACAGGAATGAAAATAGAAAGGGTTTGATGGTAGTTCAATTGTTTGATACAGCCTTTTTTGTTGTTTTTAAATAACTTAGTGTAGCGCCTTATTTCTATTTGTTAAATTTCTCAGATAACTGGCATAAATTACCATGATTTAAGTGGTATTACCAATAGGACTTGGAAATAGCTACCAAAACACTGACTACAATACCTAAATTTCATTAGATTTTATTACTGCAAAGTTACATCTGGTGAGGGAAACATAATTGTATAACTATCCTCAGCATTCTAACTTGAGTTCAGCCTCTGCATATTACATACTTAAGTATCTAATTTAGGTCCTAAAATTCACTCCAGTTAATAACATGCAACTAGCAGAAACATAAAGAGACAGTGACAAACAGGTCTCCATGAATTAAAATCAGGTCTAATTATGTGACCTTTCTGTGTCCCTTTGAGCCCTCCTGAGGGCAGGTATTTCAAGCAGCCTTGGTGACCAGTCTCAACAGTAACCATGTAAATGGAATGTGTAAGATGGGGAAAAACCAACTCCAGTTCTAATTAAGAAAGCATTTGCTTTATAATCTAAATTTTGTTATATTTTCTTCCATCTCCTTCTGGATATCACTGTCTGTCATATTTCTCTAATTTAAAAGCAACCGGCCAGCCTCCAAATAATTAAACAAAAACCTTTATCTCTCTACTTTTTACTTTGAATACAGCACCATGGGATTTCAACACAGTGCATGCAATTAGAAATGCACACACTTTTCTTTGCATTTTGGTACACTCAGAAATTAATCCAGCACCAATATAAGGCTAAGAAATAGACTGGACTGCCAATATGCTAATGATATGCTTTATGGCAAGAATGTCCCCACTGCCATGGGTAGTGTTGTTTGTTAATATTGCTACTGTTCAAAATGTTTAACAGTACAAAATATTTTTAAGGACTTTCTCAATTTATGTTAACATGTACATATTTATAACTCCTGTCGTGATCTTGGATAACTTACTGTAACTCACACATTCCCTTCAGTATTTACTAATCAAAAATTAAACCTGGCACAAATGTATTTCATTATAATGGAATTGAGCTAAGGCAACAATACTCTGTAAGCACAAAAGAAAAAAAAAGGTAGCTCATATCACATTAGAAAAATGAGATCAAAGTAAACTTAGAATTTTTTATTAACAAAATATAACTTAAAAATAGCATCCAGTGTTCTCTTTTCATCCACAGAAAGTGCTAATGTAAACAAAATAGAAACTGTAACAAGTAGGAAAATGTAGGAAACATTCTAAGAAAACTGAAACATAAGATTTTGTAGAACTCACAAGCAATACAAACAAAGAGGTGTAAAAAACAGGAATGGCTCTGAAGAGTCCATATACTAGACCAGTGTTAACTGACAAGAAAACCCTCAAAGCTTTAACTTTGCTAATAATCTTCTATATGTTTCTGAGTTCATTCAAACAGTAAGAAGCAGATTTACAGACAGTCATGGAACACAAAATGGAAATTCCTAGCCCTGTATGAAACCCCACACCGCCACTGGCAGACCTTGTGTGAAATGAGCACTGTCTCTTTAAGCTCCAGGACCTGCTACACTTAAGCAGTCTGCAGCCAAGGAAAAGTTCTGAAGTTAAACTCTCAGGAGCAAACATTTTCTACTTGTGAAGTAAACTCTGTTGAAAGACAGCAGACTATGGTCCCACCAGTAAAAACAGGAAAGTTTTCAGCCAGTGACAGCTCTGCCTACAGACAAGGAAAAAAAAAAAAAAACTGTCACAGACTCACTTTATTAAACCATATGCTCATTGCCCTGTGAAGAAAGCAGGGTCACTAATTAGTTCATTCTGTGAAAGAAGCCCCTCCTGATCCCGTTGACTTTTGTCCCCCTGGTTAGCTCAAGCTATTTCTGTCATGCAACTTGAAAATCACTGGAGGGAAGAAGATCGCCATAACAACCGCTGAAATGATCTTGTGGAATGTGTCTAGTGGCACTGGAATAACCTGAATATGTGCTCCAGATGTGTCGGCTGTCACGGAAAAAGTAAACACATCTGATGGACAACGTATGACTGGATGGCCTCACAGTTGACTCCAGAGAGTTGGGATGGAGGGGAGGGAAAGGAAAGGAGGCAGGGAAATGGAGTCAAGGGCCAGGCAAGAGTCACCCTGTGGACCTGTGCAGCCTGGCAGGCTGAGAGGGGCGAGGACTGGGCTTGATTGTTCCATTTCTGTCCCTCCTCTGAGTGGCCTCTGTGGGACTGCTGCAGCCTCTGTGCATTTCTGTCTGGCACAGACTTGTGAGCTTTTGGGAGCAAACTGAAATATGAACTTCTAGGGGGAGGGGGAGAGGAAGAGGGGTTTCATGATGCTTGCTTCCTAAAGCTGGTGTGTCAATAGATGGTTTTATTTTTTTTAAGGCATTCTGCTTCTACATTCCCAGTCCCTTCTTGCAGAAATAACTTGGCCTGTCGCCTTCACTATACTGTAAAGCAACACATTTCTCATGTGTCTGAAAACAGCAAGCCTGAAGTTGCATTTTTAAAATGGGTTTAAATTGTCCCCTCAACAAAGACAGGCCCCCACTTTATCCATCTTTCTCAAGGTAGATTGCTTTTAGTAAGTAATAATAATACCTCTTTATTATTTATTATTATTTACCTCCACAATTTTCAACATGTATCTGTATTCCTGAGGAAAAGAAAACTTAAGGAAATAATCTCAGTTATGCATAGGGTGTGCTTCCTACCCAAAAAAAAAAAAAAAAAAAAAAAAAAAAACACCCCAAAAAAAAAAAAAAAAAAAAAAAAAAAAAAACACCCCAAAAATAAAAGCCCCTCCCAAAAAAAAAAAAGAGAAAAGAAAAGGGGAAAAAAAGGTGCAGCTGATTGACAGTTATGAATGTATATGTAAAGGCAGCTTTTACTATTTGGAATTTATGATCCCAATCTAAAAAGCTGTAATTATCATGAACATATACAAAATCTGCAAGGAAAAACATGCACCTGCATTAAGCACTTATGAAGATACCATAGAGTGTAAAATTGTCTGCTTGGGTCAAGGAAGCTATAGCATCAGGAGACCAGTACAACATAGTACTAAATAAGTATTTTGCCATAATTTCACAAAGGCAGGAGTAACCCATAGGCAAAATATCAGGAAAATTTTCTTGAATTTTTTCTGTACAGTCAAGATTGGCTCAGCCCAAGGCCTCGAACAGGAACACACACAACCTCTGCCTTTGGAAGAAGTACTCTATGTTCAGGCACTCTGGGGCTGGATAAAGAAAACTTACAGCTGGGGCCAATTCCCGTTAAACTCAAGTGAAATTAACATGTCATAGAAACTCCTCCATATATTCCATAATAAAAAGAGAGAGAAAATCAATTTTTAATTTTTTTTTTAAATAAAAGTCATGTGAAAAGTGCTACAAACTCCAAAATACAGTCATAAAATAAGTCCATATGGTCTTTTAAAAAAGTAGTTATCTATTTGTTTGCTGAAAGTTTTAAAAATAAAAATTTAAGTACTGCGATTTATTAATACTATAATCGTGCCTCAATTGTGAATTTACAAAAATAGTGCATATTGCCTGCTTCTTTATTGCTTAATTTATCTGGGTTCACAATCTCTCAGACAATCTAAATCTGGAAGAGAAAATCAAGTGTCAACTCCCTCTTCCAAAAAATACATTCCAGAAATTTTATTAAAAATGCATAGGAAACAGAATATAGTTAATTAGAGATAATTGCACTTACAAATGGCCTAACTTCAAACAATTCCCAGTGCTTGTTTGGTTAAAAATGAAGCAGGTTTCAAAACTCAATACTTTAATTAAATCTTGAGAAAAGATCTCATGGTGGCACTTCCAAGACGGCTGACATGAAAAGGTTCCAAAAGTTTTGTTATTGCCTCTTTTTAAGTGAGATATTAGCAAATCTATGACAAAGAAACATTACCAGTCAACAGTAATGAAAGTCATGGTGGACTAGTCTTGATAAACAGCAAATTAGTAAATCTTCAGCAGGGTTCCCTCTTTCCATATCTAGGCATAGTTTAACAATATCACCCAGACAACCACAGAACTAATCATTTGGAAAGATGTATGGCAAGAAGACAAAGTTGCATCACTGCTGATCTTGCCATATAATCTTCCACATAAGGGGACCTCATTGGGAAACGACTGCAGACAGCCAAAAATGCGCCTTTCACAGGAAACTCTTTGCCTTTCAAGCAAATACAGCAAAACATTGCCAAACAGCAACTCAAACAATGTAAAAGAACACAGTCTTCTATTAGTTAATGACTGTCAGAGAAAAAATACGCAATTCAACTAGAATAAAAATTTTAAAAGTCTGTCTTATGACTTTGTTTGCCTCATATTACTAATGTTAAATTAGAATAATGGTAACAAGACCTTAAGACCCTAGATACCATGCAGCCCTAATGGGATGGGCTCCCACATTCTGTAATATAGAAAGGAACCACATCATTTTTTGTATAATCTGGAGTACTGGATACTAAGCATGGAATTTTTCTTCACTTAGCCTACATTCCCTGCAACAGTTAAAATAATCTTAGTTACACCAAACAGTTATTTTGCTTATAACCAGAGAACTCTTCTGCTGGATAGGAATGAGACTGTATATGCTTACACCTGGAGTGTCTACTCCAGTGATTGACTGAACCAAGTTCTAAGTGACAACATGTTAAGTCCTAAGTGAAACAAGTCCTAAGTGAGGAAAACCATATCTTTACAAATCTTGGTGCTTACACACATGCCTTGCTGCATACATATTCCAATATTAAAGGTTATAAAACAAAGACACAATTTCTGGGGACAAATTTAGAATCTCTTGGTGCGGGCAGCCAATCTGTAAATCACAGAAGTGAAGGAATGACTCAGAAGTTAAGCAAAAAAATCCCCAACCCATTACACACCACCACAAAAGCGTAATAGTTCATAAATCCTCAATCTTAAAAGTAATCGTAATGCAAAAGTAAAAACTTTTTAAAAATTTATCTCATGTTGCCTTACTCAACTGTCATATTGCCTTACTCAGCTGTGCTGATGTAGCTGTGAAGGTGCTGGCAATGGGCAGGTTGCAGGGCTGGCTCTGTGAGGAAGAGGTCAAGGGCTGCCCTGTCCAATGGACCCACTGCAGAACACAGCTGAGCCCCTTAGCCAAGACAGTGGTGCCTCAGAGAAAACATAATTAAGAGAGGACAAAACACACTGAACAGGGAGAGTGGGAAGGAAAAAAGACTAAGAAAAAGCAGAGCAAACTCAAAAGTTGGAGAAGGAGGTACAATCTAGCCCCAGGGGCCAGATCCCTGTGCAGCTCAAGGGGACCATGCTGGAACAGATGACAACACTACAGCCTGTGGAGGGCTCCAGACCAGAACAGGTGGATAATCCTTGAAGAAACTGTGACCCATGAAGATGCCAGATTGCAGATGATTTTTCCTGAAGATCTGCAGCACACAAAAGCATCTATGCCGGAACAAGGGAAAACTGTGAGGAAGAAGGAGCAGCAGAGGAGACCTTTATGGACTGATGATAAACTTCCTGTTACCCATCCTCCTGCACTTCTTGTGGGGAGTAGGGAAGTCAGGACTGAAGAAATAATTGAGCAGCTGGGTGGGAGTTTGGTCCTTAATCAATGCTAACTCATCAAATCAACAAATAACCATTTCATGGACTGAACAAAGGGCAAGGGAAATGCGAGGTATTGTTTTGCAATTGGGCTATTTAGGCCTTCTTTAACAATTCACAGAATCCATCTATCTAGGTTGTGTTGTTCTGACTAAGCACTTCTCATATCCTGCACAGTCATTATTGGCAAAAATTTCTACTTTTAACAAGTAATGGAAAAGTCTTTCAATTAGTGAAACAGGATTAGTATGAATGACAGTTTCAGAGCAACTTTAAGTCTGGACTTCCAGTTCCATACTGCTAATGTATTTTATGTTACACTTGAGCATGTTTTGGTAACCTCACTACCACCTTCATAACAATACTGAGGTTACTATGCGAAAATAATTTTTCCAAGGATTTTCACCTAACAAAAATTAGCTTTCAGATAATGTTTAGAATATTGGAAAGAATTTCAGTTGCTTTGTGCAGACATTCTGCAGATAACCTACTTTTTTCTCCTCTTCAGTTTTGGCATACATGCATTTACTATTAAAAAAAAAAAAAATCATAAAGGTCATTGATTCAAAGTTTAGTTAGGACAATGAAGAAAGAAAAATTACACTTCAAATGAAATACCTATATTAATTAAGAGTTCAGAAGAAGCACTTGAGCATGCTGAGGGGCAAAGGAGCACACAAATGCTACTAAACTAAGACTATCTGGTGAAGGAAACATTTTCCTGTATAGAAACCACAGTCATAGCTAGTAAAAGTCTACATTCTTGCAACATCAATTAGGCCAACTGGAAAGCTGGTTACATCTTATAAATCCATATGCTACTTTTTTCACCTGGGATACAATTCAAAAAAGTAGTACTCATCTGATTGATATCTTCCGAGAAAACGTGGACATGTCCAGATCAGGAATTACTGAAAACAGAGATTCATAAAGCACAAGAAGACTACATACATTTTAAGAAGTCAAGTTCTAAGGACAAATACCAATCTCTGTTGAAGTTCTGGAGAGAAATTTGTCTTCATATCAATGCACTGACACAAAATCTGACACAGTACTTTAGAGTATTTTATATTGAGTTCAGGACTATTTAGTTGTTGGACTGGTTTTATTTTTATTTACTCTGATTTTAATTCTATTCTTCTACTCAAACCAGTGAAGACATTTGCTCCTGCCTGCACCTGTTGAATTTACTATGGCTCATTTCCCACTGATATAAATATCAAGTCTTCAGGAAAGCACTTTTTCATTTTAAATAAATCCATTAGATGTTCCATGTCACTAATTTGGTTTGTTGCTGCTGCCTTTTGCTTATTGACACCTGAAGTTTGCTCATCTCTCTCTCACAGATCATTTATCAGAGGGAATCCAGCTGGAGTTCAGGCATTCCAAAATACTAAATATGAACAAGACATATTGTAGTCCTCTGCAGACCTTCAGAGTAAGTCTGATCTCTCCTGGAACCAGATGTTTTGTTATCTCCAAATTAGGCACGGACTTCATTTTGCATGGGGGAAGGGCTTCATTTCACCATCTATCATGTTTCTGGAATCCTTACTTTCCAGTTCACATAGCACCAATCATGCTTCTGAGTCTTTTCACAACTGAATTTTTACTAGTGTATCACATGTCTGGCAGGCATTTTTGGGAATGGGAGAAGGAACAAGTATTAATGGAGAGGATCAGACCCACCCTCACCTCCTGAGAGATTACTGATATGATATTGATATTAATGGAATAATATACAGAACAATATCCCTGTGTATGATTCTGGACAAAAATATATCTTTTTAGCTTCAACAAAGTTCTTGAAAAATGAGGGTAATATAGCTGTGATACCAGAAAACCAAAAAAATAACATTCAGTTACTCTGTCGGACAAGTTCTTGAGAGTGGTTCTTTCAACCCTTGCGATCACACTAGGGACCTAACTCACGGTGAACACAACTCTTCATCTACATGGGATTGTTTCCTCTTGATACAATCACAGCAGATGAAAACCAGATGCTGGAGGTCTACTTTGATGGGATTTTGGTTTTAGGGATTTTTGCACAACAAAAATCATTCAGCTTTGTGCAGCTTAAAAATTCTCTCTTCCCAAGAGGCATAAGTCAATAATACATTGCACACCAGAAAAGACAACAGCACTGCCATACACACAGGTCTTTGAATCTTTCCATCCAGGGTTTTTTTTTAATGTGCATTAGAAGCAGATATTATATGCTCTCATATTTATACAAGGTAAATACACAATGACAAGTAAGAAGTCAGAATGTTTCAATGTTTCTCTACTTTTTTTTTTTTTTTGCATGTGTTATAAAACATTTTAAAAACTAATAAACTTGCTTTAAAAATTGCATCATGGAGAGGAGTAAAATGTAAAGAACTACAAGTTAAAATGTTTCAAAACAGATGCTGACACATAGAAGTTTCCTCTGTGTATATTAAAATATATTAAGAAACTTAAAACTGAGACAATGGATAACTGAGAGAAATCAGAAGCAGACTGAATAATTTCTAGTAAAACATATCTGTATTTTTGTTTGTGCCATATTCATTAGACCAATGCTGCAAGAGCTCCTTTGGCTCTTCTAGGCTCTTAACTCCAGAACCAAGACAAGGAAAGGGCCACAATTCAAAAGTCAATCCCAGTTCTTCTACCTGAATCCATTTTGACATTCCACATTTATCTCAAAATCAAACCATATTTAGGCAAATTAAACTGAGTTCTCCTTTCCATGAAGGACCTTGCCTTATTCTACTCTAATAAGAGGCACTGTAGTAGAAATGACAATTACTTCACATCTTACTGATCTCTGAAGTAGAAAAAAGAAGTGAAAATTTTTCTTTATTGCAATAATGGATATAATCAACTCTTTGGATTTATATTTAAATTTTTGAAATTTGAAAAATTGTTCATGTGGCAGACCAGTGATAATGGTCTGCCACATGAACAGTGACAAAATACTTCTGGCATTCATGTTCAACTACATGTTACAGACAACACCAACCACAGGCCAAAATTTCTTCTCTTGCCACTTTTTATTTTATACAGAAGAAAAGCAGTTGTTTTCCCAGCAGCATTTCTCTACTTGTTTTAGAGAGTTTAATAGTTTCACATTCCTGTCAACTACTAGTTAATTTAATGATAGAAAGGTTTCTGTTATTGTCAAATGTCATTTATTCTGACAATACTGCTACTAGATGTTTCATTCTGATTTTCTATACAGAAATATGCATTGAATATATATATTATATAAATAAAAATATATTATATAAATTATATATATTATATAAATATTAAATATTTTAATAATATAATTTCTATATTTTCCATATAGAAATATGTTAATTGAAATACATTTGTTGTCAGGACTTGCAAACCTCTCTCAGAATCATGGGCAAGCAGGAATCGCTTTCAGGCAAGGGTCATTAATTTTTAAGAAATCTGGAACTTGTACTTTGAATTTTAATCCTTGTGGCATGACAGGCCTCTCAAACACTGAATGAATGGAAGCAATGTAGAATGTATACAAGCCCTCAGACCAACAGCTCCATGGCCCTCTGTAACCACTACTGCTTGTACTGTTGTCTTCATTACAAGACTTCTGTGACCAGAAATTAAAAACTCTCATGCCAGTTCCTCACTGCTAGTTCTCCGAAAGCCTTGAGACAGAGATTGTAGAGGAAAGACAGACTGTAAAATTATAAGTTTAGGGAGAAGACCATAAATACCTTGCCTGTTTGAAAGAAAGCTGGAACACTCACATCCAAAGTGACTCAAAGATAGGGACAAAATTGTCTTCTTCCTTTACGGTAAGCAAAGGGAAAGAGGACATACCAGTGAAGAGAAGAATGAATGACAGACACAGAGCTGATGGATTCCCTGGACTGGGATATAGAAAATTACCTAGCTTCCTTTATTCATCAGTGGCTGAGTAAGATGTACTTGTTTCTCAGATAACACTACCTCCAATTTTCACATCACTGGAATAGATTGACTTAATTTTCAATATTAAGTGTTTCAAATCCACATGAGAGTAGAGAGTTGTAAAAACAGAAAAGATAGTAAAATTATTTAAGTTCAAACTAGATAAACTTAAAAAAAAATCTGTATATAAGGTATGCTTTTTTATACTGGCAAATAATATTTTTTTTTCCCCTACAGAAATTAGAACACTAAATTTTTGCATATATTTGAAAAAGAAAACTGAAGTTTAAATGTCACTGAAAGAGCTTACTTGAAGCGCACTAATCTTTCTTAGGAAGGAATATTAACTCAGTTGTGACACATATAAAACTGGAATGCAGGACAGCATTATACTTTCCCTGGTCAGACTGACCCAGTCTTCTCCTTCCCTGAGCCCTTCTAAAAAATGCCAGCTGTGGAGACGAAAGTGAAAGATAAAACTGTCTGACAAGGCACTGGAAATGTTTTAAAACACACCAAACATTTTGTTGTCAAAAACTTTCAAAGGAAGTGATTTAATTCGCATTCATTTCAAAGATGCCAAAAAGTAACAACCTTATTTGACAAAATCATGCTGCTCTCTTGCCACAGAACTAATAGAGGGGAAGGTTACATAACCAGTAAATCATCTAAGAAACCTTTAATTGGAAAAAAATCCCAAACTTAAATTTCACTTAATGAGAGACAACCAATCATTTCCTTATCACCAA
>JAODKT010001744.1:28315664-28334279 GCA_027576195.1 Cossypha heuglini
ACAAAAAAAAAAAAAAAAAAAAAAAAAAAAAGTTTCCCTGTAAAGCAATCATCATTTTAATAAATATACTCACTATTTTTTGATATTATGTAAAAAAACTTAAATATGCATTTTGGAGAAATCCAATCACTAGTGTTGTAGTTTTAGTAAAACAATTATACATACTCTATTAAAGTAACAGTTTTTAATGCACAAGTAGTCATGGAACTCCCATAAAAATGAGGTCTCATAATTTAACAAAGACCAAAATCAGAACAGAGCTGACAATACGGTAATCTAGTGTTAGCATTAGATGCTCAGTCCTAAGACTTTAATTGCAACTACATGTGAAGCTCTGAGATTTAAGACTGGCAAAGTCTTTATTCAGCAGGCATGGACAAGGAGAACATATTTTATACATGCTGGTGTGGATAAATCATTGTTTGCTAGCCTAGCTCTAAGCACGAAAAAAATCCTATACATAACCACAAGACTCCTTCCTTCCTTCTGCATGTACCTAGGAAAATTTATAGATACACAAAGGCACATACATGTATACATACACACAAAACACAAGTGAAGGATGCTGAAAAGGAAAAGATGGAAGAAATGTTGCTTTTCCCTCTAACTTCCATGCTTTCTTAACAATAAAAATGACAGTCTCTAGCTCCTTTTTTTTTATCCTTTTCTTAAAGTAAGGAGCTGAAAACCACATTGTAGGCCAAAAGAACTTAGCCAAGCACTATGTACAGACACATTTTCTGGAAGTTCAGACCCACCAAACAAAATCTGCAGGAAGACAGTGTGGCAACATAGGCCTTCATCTGGAGTGGAGATAGACATTTCAGAATACTGTGATTAAAAGAAGTAAGTTATAATTACTACACATGCAGAGGTACAGTTCAAAAACACCTTTTCCCCAGGTTTAAAACAAACACACACAGATGTCAAGAAACAACCATGAGATGATGCACTTAAAATAGTAATATCTGTTTACAAATTCAAGTTGCTGCTTGGTGGAAACTTGATTTCTGCAACATGTCCCCAAGATACAATCTAATACTAAAACTTATCCTGCGGTAGGTCTACTTTCCAATTACTAGAAGTAAGCATACAAGGTATATAATTAGTTATGACACTGGGACAGGCATACATGTTTCAACACAGACAGAGCTCTGAACAAAGTTTTTGGCAGTATATGACAGAAGACTTAAATTGAAAGCTCAAAGGCAGAGTATAGTGTATTATAGAAAAAAAAAATAAACCACCCTGTAACTTAAAAAGTTCTCACACCAAATGATTTTTAAAGGTATGAGTGTATTCAGCTGAAACACCCTTCATAAGCTGGAGAGAAAAAAATATTGCCCTGAAGCTCCAAAATAGGCTATATTACAAATTAAGAAAAAGAAACTCAATCCTTTGAATGGTTTCTTTTCTTTCAGTGAAAGGGTGTAATTCTTCCCTAAAGATTATATTATGACAAAACATTTATATAAATCAAAGAAGATTTCTTTAATGACTGTGGGCATGGGATCTTAAATCTGGGATGAAACACCAAATTCTATCAATTCTAAAATAAATTAGGCAAGGATTATACAAGTAGTACTTATCTTGGCATTAGAAAAGAAAAAAAAAAAAGAAAAGAGAAAAGAACATTACTGTCAAAGACATATCATGAAGATGCTTTCAAGCAGAAGTCCCTGGAAGGGCCTTTAGCACTAACTTCAGAATAAGTGAGCTCTGAGAAGTTCAATTAGGTATCTGGTTTCTAAATGTTTTCGTTTAAGCAACCAACAAGACACCAAATGAGTTATAATGGCAATGTCCATATGGATTAACCTTATGGATGTCTTGTTTGATTCTACAGAAAGAATTAGACATCAGCTAGTTTAAATAAGCTTCCTCAGATGTTTGAAAGGGTCTACTTATTCTGCAATGTTCCCTACAAACAAGTACTTTAAAGGTCATTTTTTGAACAGGATGCCCATGAGTACAGTTTTTGTAACAGGAAACACTGTACCTGTCTCTTTAAATGAAATTCAAAGTCCGTAAATTTGTGATGCAGATGTCTTGGAAATTACACCTCAAGCTAAAACAATCGTAATTGATAGGCTTTTCCAGACAGAAATTAAACTAATATTTGCGTAAAATACAGTAGTAATTTTTTAGCGTTTTCCTATCTTTAGAAAACAGCTTATATATTCTCGATACACAAACCAACCAGATACTCAATTTTGGTAACTATCATCGGTAACTTCTTCTTTTGGTAAGTACACTCTTAGAACATAAGAACATAACATTTTTAATTTCACACCCTTAGACAAACTTTGAGCAAAAAAACACACTGCCTTTCTAATATGAATGCATAATGCTACCTCCATCCTCTTAAATTAACATTACTGAGAGAGCTAATGCAGCACTGTGGGCAGAAATATTTCTTTTGTCAGCAAATATCATGTCCTATCTAAACAAAATCTGACAATAACTCCCTTTTCCCTGCTTCAGACACTTAACAAAAAACCTGGCCCTTGCCGAATACTTGGAAACGGTGTGCCTGTGATGTCACACACTATGTTCATATGAGGAAAGAAACAAATTTTTCAAGACGTGAAAAGTACACAGTATAAGGTGTGTATTCCTTCTGAAGCTGAAAGAGTTAAACGTTTGTTCGTTGCCTACAGTTGTGGCAATAGGGCTAACACGGCACTTAAGATTAAACCATACCAGTCTTCCTCAGATGTAAAACTAGTACTTTTACATCATCCCAGAAACAGCTTATTTAACAAGCTGCATAGTAGCTGGGTGGGCCACATTCAGCAGTAGTTCAGTTCATGAATATAACAAGAAGCAAAATTACCTAATTTTGGGGAAGTAAGAAACAAAGTTGGCAGCATGTGAGTACATTCAAAAGCATCAGCTTGCCTTCTCTAAATTGCTTCTGCCTCAGCAACTAGACCTTTAGTTCTCAGTCTTACCAAAAAAACCCAACAGTTTTCGAAAACTAGCTTCGTCTCAGGAGAGAGAAAGACTTTTTCTTGCATACTTTGTGAGCATTGATCCTGCATTCAAAAGTCACTGAAGCATTTCAAGTGCTATAAGTAAGTAATAGCATAATGCTAGTGTGATTAAATACAAAGATACTATAATTCAGTGCACCCCAGAGCTACAGTGCACCCCAGAAAAGCACATAATAACATAAAGCATTCCACTAATAAACCAGATCAAGTTTTTCCTAAGAAAGGTTGGACCAGATAATCTGTGAGGTTCCTTACAATCCAGTATTCTGTGACTATGAAGTGCATTCATAGATTTTGCTCTATTTAAGAGAGACTTGTATTTTTCAAATATTACAGAATTACATTCTTATCCACATTTTTTCTTCACAATCAACATGTGAATACATACTACAGATGATAATATTATCCAGACCATATATTTACTGATATGTATTCAGTTGAGGGATTTTTAACTCTGCAAATATCACTTACAATAAAATTGCTCCCCTTTTCCAGTTCTTACAAGTTGCCACACTAGGATTACTGGACTTCTGTTCTAAACAATGTTTTTTCCTCAGTTCTATGAGGTTTTGGATAATTAGCATGGTGACTCAGATACTATTCATGGAGTGCCTGTCTTTAGCATGACATTGAAAAGCCTCTTGAAAATATACCATGATTCAAGCTACCATGATCCCTTCAGAGCACAGTGCTAATACTATGGCCCTACTGTTTTCCAGCTCTCATAATTATTACTGGACACTAAACTCATGAAAGCCAAAAGCAAAACACCCATGAACTATTAGAAAACAATTACACATAGAAAGAAACATCAGGTGCCCGGGATATACTCATGGTGTATGAGTCAGATTGTAGCACGTCACATAGCACTGAAAGTGAGATAAACTACATATAATCAGGATAGCACAAATCAGCTGACAAGCTTTCACTTCCCACTGAAGGTTACCTTGAAGCAGTAGTCTTCCCTAGGTATGTTCATAAGAACCAGGAACTTGGAAAGGCAATAGTCTTTCTCAAGTCAATGGGAGATCTGGTATTGACTGCCTCGCTGAGGGGGCACCTGTTCCATGAGTTCACTCTAAATAAACTCCAGATGAAGTTTATTCACTCCTGAACTGTCATAATATATGCCATGATTCTTTATTAGTAAGGTCCAAGAATGATACTTAGCTTAGGTTTATAATTCAAGTTTGTAACATATATTCTTGAAATTGTATCTAGCTTTTTTTCAATAAGCTAGATAAGAGAGATTTTTATGTACTGAAGGCCAACAATGAGTACAGCACAACACATCTAACAGAACACTCTGTACTTCCTCTGAAATTATCTAATACCTCAAAGTCACCAACTTCTACCTTGCCTGAAATTGAGTTAAATAACACCTGTGTCCATCTGCATACCTATTCCCGTTACTGTTAAGTAGATGGCTTAATTTCAGCTGAGCTTCTGTTATCCTTCACATAACTTATTAAACTCTATATCTTTTCCCACTGTGGCACTGCTTCTTGTCAACACCTGATATTTCCCATTATTTTATGTGTAGCCTCAGTTATAAATAATTATTTTCCCAAGACTATCTTACTAGGAAAAACAAGTCCTAAATTTTCACAGTCCTGAAGCTTTTTCATAGAAAATACAGAGATACTTTCTAAAACATAACAAAAACTAACCAAACATGCAGCATATGAAAATGTTCCCATGACAATATAATCACAGTGTATTTCAATGTACATTTATTACAGCCATAGAACCCAAGATAAAAGGAATGAAGATCCTCTTTTGCAAGCAGATGTAATGCAACACCAGTTTTGGTTGTTCTTCTTTTATAATGTATTACAAAAGGCATAATGTTATTCTTTTTATGAAATATTGCCACCATAAATAGAAGCAATCAGATTTCTTAAAGGAGAGATCTTGAAATTAGGCAAAAATCTACAACAATTCTTTTGCAAATTCCATTCAACATTGCTTTCAAGACAAAATATCCACAAGAGCTGGCCCTTCACAGAATTAGAGATATATCAGAGGCTTGGTTGTTAGGAGGTCTCATTATCATTAATATACTATGGTAATGATTGACATATATATATATACACTACATTATATTATATTATATAATACTATAAGACAGGATCACTGGCTTTGGTTTAAGTAATGACTATGGAAACATATTCAAATCACAGAATAAGATAACTCTGTCTCAAAGGAAACTAAGTGCACTGTATAAGAGTGTTGAGAAACAGGGCTTATAATATACAGAACAGATAAGAAAGCTGGAGAATAATAAAAATAAAATAATAAATGCAAAACTCCAAACAGAAACCAATCTTTGCTAAAATGTACTCCTAATATCAAAGGGAAGTTTGGTTTCCCTTTCAACACTGCAGTCATTTTCACAGAAAATTTTTAGAATTGATGTATATCTTTATTTTACTCAAGACCCAGAACTACCCAAAAAGCTTTCTTTTTTTTTTTTTTTTTTTTTGTTGCTTTTTAGCAACACTTCCAGTCCAGACACTTCTGTGCATCGAAGAGGTTCCCCACTCAGCTGTCTCTTCTCAAGGCTGAACAAGCCCAGCTCCCTCAGCCTTTCCTGAAAAACAGATGCTCCAGGTCCTTAACCACCTTTGTCACCCTCTACTGGACCTGCTCCAGTAGCTCCATGTCTTCCTTGCGCTGAGAATCCCACAACTGGATGCAGAGCCCCAGATGTGCATCCCTTGGGTTGAGTCCAAGGGGAATATCTGAATGTATGTATGTATGTAGGTACTGTGTGCATATAATGTATATAAATGAGTATAGGTATGTAATTTTGGTGTATACTTATATGTTAATAAGTTCATAACGAAACACTGTGTATGCATTTACCATAATATATTGTATACAAACACACACACAAAGAGGAAAGCTGCAGCAGAATTTTTGAAAGTTTTTCCTTCCACTCTATCTGCAGCTCATCTTTCTATACTGGCCACTGGTTAGTTTTTTAAAAAGCATTAAATTGCTTTTTGAAATAAATTTGCATTAAATTTAAATATCAAATCAAAATCATTATTGCAACATGTAAAACCAAGAAACATACATATTTAGCACTAGCAAGGACCCTCCATCAATGAGTCTGAAATGTGCTAGCCATACTGGAACACACTTAGAGTCTTAAGGAGATGAGACAGGAACTTCTAAGGCAGTAACAACCAATAGGGAGACACCAGTGAAATATCTCAAAGAAATTTAGGGGTGCTCCTCTAAGAAGGTTACTTGGCCAACAATCCAGCTCAAGTGCCTCCACACTAATGCATGCAGTATGGGCATCAAACAGGAGGACCCGGAAGCCACACCACTGTTAGAAAGTTATGACTAAAGTGCTGTTCCTGAAATTTGGTGGGATTAATCCCATTACTGGACCCTCTGACAGACTGCCCTCAGGGACAAGGAAGCAGAACAGACTTGGCAGATCTTTAATGAAGTCTTTCATAGAGCATAAGACCTAGAGATCCCCAGTAACAAGAATTCAGGCAAAGAAGGCAAGAGATGGTATGGCAGAATAGGGAACTCTTGGTCAAACTAAAGGCCAGGAAGGAAATGCAATGGCAGTGAAGTAGGGACAGGTCTTCTTCCTGGGAAGAGCACTTGGATGCTTCCCAGTTGTGTAGAGACAGGGTGAAGAAGACCAAGGTCAAAGTGCAGCTCATCTTCACAAGACACGCAAAGAATCAGAAAGGCTTCTACAGGTATGTAGAATGTTAACCAGAATGAGAAGGTCAGAGAAGGTATACCCATTCTGACAAACAAACTGGAAAACTGATAGCAATGGATGAGGAGAAGCCTGTTGCCTCAATCTTCATCAGCAATGTCTTCTTGCACTTCTCCAGTGGATGGATTTCACAAGAGGGAAACTGGGAGCAAACTGCTTCCCACTGTAAGAGATCAGGTTTGCGACCATCTGAGGAATCTAATCATGCATAATTCTACGGGACCTGATGACATGCATTCCACAGTCATGAGGAAATTGACTGATGTAGCTGCTAAGCCACTCTTCACGATACTTGTGAAGTCATGGCAGTCAGAGGAAGTGTCAGGTGACTGGAAAGGGGGAAACATTGAACCCACGTATAAAAGGCCAGAAAGAAGGACCCTGGCAATGCCTGACCTGTCATCTTCCCTCTCTGCCCAGAAAGATCATGGAAGAGATCTTTCACAGAAGCTCTGCTAAGGCACGTGGAGGTCAGGGAGGTGATTCAAGACAACCTGCATCACTCCATCAAGGAAAAATCTTGCCTGATCAACCCAGCAGCCTTCTATGATGAGTGACTACATCAGTGGACAAGGAAAGGGCTATGGATGTCATTTATCTGGACTTCACATAAGGCCTCTGACAGTGTTTCCCACAATCTCCTTTTCTCTCAATTGAAAAGATACAGATTTGGTAGATGGACTACTTGGTGGATAAGGTGAATAAGGCAGGTGACTGCATTCAGAAGGTAGTGGTCTGTGGCTCAGCATCCCAATGGATACCAGTGACTAATGATGTCCCTCAAGAGACTATACTGGGATCAGTGTTATTTAATGTCTTCATTCATTAAAACAATTACTTCAATCAATGGCACACACAGGGAATCAAGTGCATCATCAGAAAGTTTGAAAATTACACCAAGCTGAGTGGTGATTGACATACCTGAAGGCCAAGATGCCCTCCAGAGGATCTTGGACAAGCTCGAGTAGTGGGTCCACGGCAATCTCAGGAGGTTTAACAAGGCCAAGAGCAAAGTGCTGCACCTGGGTCCAGGCAAGCCCTGGTACCAACACAGTCTGGGGAATTAGGGAAAGAGAGCAGCCTTGAGGAGAGTGACTTGAAGGGCTTAGATGGATGAAAAGCTGAACATGAACTGGCAATGTGTACTTGCATTCCAAGAAACCAAATGTACCCTGGGATGTATCCAAAGCAGAGTGGGCAGCAGGGGAGGGAGGGGATTCTGCCCCTCTGCTCTGCTCTGGTGAGACCCCACCTGCAGTGCTGCATCAGCTCTGGGGTCCCAGCACAGGACGGACATGGAACTGTTGGAGACAGTCCAGAGGAGAATCAACAAGTTCATTACAGGGATGGAGCATCTCTCCTATGATAAAAGGCTGACAGAATTAGGATAGCTCAGCCTGGGGAAGAGAAGCTTTGGGGTGAACTAATTGTGGACTTCCAGTACCTGAAGGGAGTTTATAATAAAGATTGAGAGACTTTTCACATAGAAATGTTAAGGGGATAGCTTCTAACTGAAAGGGGTAGGTTTAGATTAGGTATTAAGAACAAATTCTTTACTGTGAGAGTGGTGAGGCACTGGAACAGCTTGTCCAGGCAATTTGTGGATGTCCTACCCCTGAAAGTATTCAAGGCCAGGTTGGATGGGGTTTTGAGCAATCTGATCTAGTGAAAAGTGTCCCTGCCAATGGTGGGGAGGGAGCACAGGTGGAACTAGACAATCTTCAGGATCCCTTCCAACTCAAACCATTCTATGATTTTATGATTTTTCTTGTTATGAGCTAAATTTGTGTTTGTTTGTTTTAAACTCAGCACAACAGGAGCAAACACAATCCTAAAACCTCATTGAATAAAACTGAAGTCTGAATAGTTGTATCCCTCACATCCTTGAGGCTTAACTCTATAAAGGTGAGGACAGGAGTAGCTCTCTTGACTCCACTACTCAGAGAGTTTCTCTCTTGCAACTGATTGATCTACTGTAATTAGATTCTTCATGAGTGTGGCAACTGCTACTTGAGAAGACTGATTTTTTTTGACTGTCCGTATCTGACAAGAGAAAGACAGTAACTGTGTTTGTGTTCTACAGGTTTATCTAACAGATTCACAAATCCTCTGTAGAGCCTAGAGGCTTCCAAATACTGCATGGAACTCACAAAAGATACAAAACTCATCCCACCATCCTTCCCACACCTGTGAATCATTTAGCAGAAAAAGAACCATGAAATTCCACACACAAGTAACATGTGAGAAGAGGAAAGTTGTGCACAGTTGTAAGGAGGCAAGCCTCTTGTCCTGCTGCTAGGGTGATTAGGGATAGAAGCCTGTCAGTTTCTTCCAGCATTATACTACCAGTCTCATCCACCTCCTTCCCTGCTGTCACCAACACCACAAAGCCTCTTATTCACTTCTTATTTTTAAAAGACTACTGCTAGAGTATTCACAAAGACTGTCTATCAATCTACAGGAGACAGTGAACGGTTTCTTCCCATTTTCTGACCCCCAAGCCAAATCACAAAAAACCAGTAGATCACTCCCATCCCTGCTACTGTCATACTGACCCCACCATTGCAAAAGTGTCTGGTCAGGAGTTGAAGAAATTCTTGCTTATGAAGAATCATCTGATATCACAAATCCTTTAAATATACCAGCTGATATATAGAATAAAAATTGATACACAAACTGATACACAAACTACTACAAGTTACATGTAGATAAGAGGAAATAGAGAAGATTGTAACTTACATTCCAACGGCAAAATTAAAAAGTAACCATAGTTAAAGTAAAGGAATAGAAACCTCTAAATCACACACCACTTATCTGCTATTGCTTCCTGTTCCTACTTCACTTTGTTTCTATCTTCCTATGTGAATTATAATAGCTTGGACTTAAATTCACTTGGAAGCTTTTAGTTATATTACATACATGATTTTACACATTGCTTTTTAATATTTCCAGCAAAGTGAGAGGAAAATCTTCATGCCAGTTTGTGTACTGAAAAACATAAATTACTCAGCCTCTCCACATTGCTTATATAATTGCTCAGCCAACGGGCTTGTAGTGTCATTTATTTTGATCAGACATATTTCATATGATATCAGAAATAACGTATCTTCAAAAACTGGCTCAAAATACAACTGCTAAGTAAAATACAGCCATAGCCTAGCACAAAAGTTGAAAGTTTGCATTTTTACTTCCATAGTGTTTGCTATTTTTTTCTAATTCTTAGCATCTCTATCAGAACAGCAAAACACTTTCCAAAATGCTCTCTAGGATTCTGTACAGAATCTATTCTGGAGAGCTAAGTATTATTACTAGACTTTTAGAAGCATATCATTGGCATCAGAACAGTATAAAAATACTGCTCAACTGTATTATAGACAATAAATTACTGTCCATAATAATAACTTTTCAAACATACGTATGGGGTATATGCCCATTTGATTAGTATTAGGAATATACCTGCAACTGCACAGTGAGATGAATAACAAAACCCTTCTTTAATAAAATTGGCACACTGCCACAACAAAGTCAATGGAGTTAGGTTAGTAAGAGTCTATCAAAACAACTACAAAAGTAATTACTTAGCAATGAAATTTTACATGTCTTAACAATAAAGAACAAAAAAGCACTTTCAGGAAAATGTTTCCCTTAGTTCAAAAATGGCACTAATCAGGGGTTCCAAATTAATTTATCTTAAATTTATTATACTTCAATTCAATTTCAAAGTAGTTTTATTGCAAAAAAGTCACCAGGCTAGTTACAGTAAAGAGAAGTGGTTCATCATGCTGAGCACATCTTTCTAAACGTCAAATGCTACATTTCAACAGGAAAATTTATTTGATTCCTAACTGGCCCTTTCATCTTTGATTTGGAAACCATGTAGTAAGTTTTAGACTCATCAAAGCTAAAATCAGCCTAGTAATGAAAGGATGTTTTAAACTAAGGGCATTTTTATATTTGCTCCGGATCGTATTTGAAGATTTATTTTTTTCATTTAAATATTTGTCTAATTCAAATCATAAAATACAAAAGCTTCTCTCCTAATTTCAAGAAACTGGAATTAAGTATCAGCATTACAAGTGTTCCCAGTGTTAGAACAAGAAAAATAAAAAGACTACTTTTGCTGAATTTTATCCTGAACACATTTTTATTTGGATACACTGGTTCCTACAAGCAACCATTATATTACTGGTCACTTTGGATTCCACATTTTGAATTAAAGCAAAAGGTGCAGTCAGGCTTTACTTCTTTAATACCAAAAATATAAAGAATTAAAAAGCACAGAATTCCTATCAATAAACTATGACCTCTCATACTTTAGATGATGTTAATCCAAAATGTTTATCTGAAATAAGGAAGTTTTAAAGAATTTTCCTGTAACTCACTAGATTTATAATCTTCAAAATCCTCTTAACATGCAATGAAAAGCGCAAAGGAGGTGACTAGACTTTATTCAACAGTTTCATAAAACTTTATCTCCACTGCTTTCAGTGGCTTTACTCCCACTTCCAACCTTGCTGTGAATAGGGGCAATATGAGACCTTAATGTTCTAAATAGAACAAAGAAGAATTATTAAAATTTCAATTGAAATATAAATCTCTAGGTTTAATTTTGTTTTGGCCAAAATCTCCTTATGAAAATCATATGAAGTTATACATAATATTGTTATAATGCTACTGATAAAAATGTAACTAAAATGCATTCTAAAATGTCAACTCTAGGGAAGTCAGGAATAAGCATGTATTTTTTGCTATTACATAAACTGAGAGCTCAGAATTCAGATAGATTATGTTAACAGGATAAGATGGGCTCCCAGGAACTTCAGAATCAAAATATATGCAATTATGGCACAGGATTAAATGGAGGGCATGCCTCAGTAGAATGAGTAAATTGTGTCACAACTAGTAATTTTGGTTCTTCAGGTAGCAAATGTAGAATAAACTAGATAATGCACCTAGATATTGTCAGCCAAATTTATGTCTTAGACCATGGCAATGCTTATAAAAAATCAAGAGTGAACTTTCGAGCTTTACTAAGAGGAATATTTCAAAATGCATTGCAATTAGTATTTGCAATTTTTTTCAAGTATTTGAAAGATTTTCAGGTTTTGATCCAAAACCAAGTAAATAGAAACAATAGTTATAAGTGTATTATTGAGGACAATTTCAAGTACACTTTAGCCTGGCTGCTTAAGAAGTGAAAAGCAACACATTTCTAAGTTATAGAAAACATTTTTTTTTTTAAATGGCACTTAAATGAAACTAACATGATTGACAAGTACCTTGCAAGCAAGCCTTGCCAACACTTAGTGCAAATCCATCTCTTTATCGTTTTAAGAGAAATTCCTTCACAACTGTTTGTCTTTGCAATAACTCCTACAAAGCTCATTAGTGCCAGCCTTGGTTTATCCCCCATGTTGTGCATTTATCTCTGGGATGCATTATCAACATGTGGCACATGTCCTTGACATGCACAGAAGAGTTGCACCCCAGGATAGCAGCATGCATGACAATAGTGTTGACTCTTACTCCTTTATGGTTGCTGGGATGTAACCAAGAAATCTAATAACTGTGACAGTAGGCCTTTAGGTTTCTCCTTGCCTTTCCAGACAGTGAAGCTGCACAGACACTAATGAAAGGTTAAATGAATAGGAATAGCTGACAAGAGGTACAATAAAGAAGGGACTTGGTAATCCACAGACACTGAGCAGAGATCCTTGGCTCAAGCCGAGAAAGGACAGCACATCGTCGAGTCACAATATTTAAAACAGCTTGCCATACACAGAGGCTTTTGTGTCTGGGTACATGTCTGGCTTTGGAAGGAAAAAAAAAAGATACTGAAAAGAAATTTCAGCATGGGGCACTTTGGCAAATGTCAGGTCACAAAAAGGGGAAAATGTTTTTTGTTTGCTGTTACATCTTTGTATTCAACAGTAAAGAGCATTGACTAAGAGCACAAATCAAAAGTTCCAAATAATACATATTTGACAAATGTAATAAAGTTGCAACACTAATTCAGTGTGATTCCAGCTGACAGCATGACAGGTGTTATACATACACCCAGCTTCATTTACAGCTGATAACAGTTAATAATATGCTTTGCTTATCCTTTAAAACTTCCCACAGTTGAAGATTTTCTAACAGGCCTAGCTTCTACAGTTTTACATGCAGCAGAACAGTAGACCTAACCCACTGCAATGCTCTGCAAAAACATAGCTGAACTTCCAGACAGTGCACCAGACCATGGTGACTTAAAAACTTTAGTGGTTAGCTTATGGCATTTTGATTTCACTTGGCTCGTGACTTCCAAATCAGCATTATGAACATTCTGGTTTTCATAATGAAAAAATAATTGCAATGCCCAGCGTGGTTTTAAAACTTCTCTAGCTTTTTATAGTTTTCTACAAAAATGTGATTTTCGTACGTAGTAGAACATTAAAAATTTTAAAGAAACAGAAAGAACTCTCTAAAGTAACAAATCAGAAGCAAATCTGATCATTACCTGAATTTGTGTGAGTTCTTTTTACATAAAATATTTCAAGAGAAAAGTACTGAAAAAGATGCTGCAGATGAAAAGAATTCTCTCTCAAAATCCTTGACTTACCTGGAATAAAAAAAAGTATTTACATATCTATCTGGAGTATAAAATATACATATTTATAATATGTGGTGAGTGTATTATGGGAAGATTCTAAATGAAAGAACCTCTTTGAACAACCACATTAAATTACAGCAGAACTCCTGAGTGTACTAAGATTCTAATAATCAACAAATAAAGGGTTTTACTACCACAGCACATAATGAGAGCAACTGTGTGAGAGATAAAGGAGACAAATCTGGTACTTTATCTCACTGGATTATATAATTTACTGAAAAGGTAAATAAGTTTGTCCAAACTAATACTTACAAAAGGTGCCATATAAATACAAGCAGCAATTATGATCAATGCATTTTTAGAAAAAATGTTAGAATTTAGGTGGGATGAAACTGACACAGAATAAAAGGTTTAGACAGATGCTTTTTATTAAGCCATGTTAAATGTTATTCTGCTAAATTTAATGTGAATTCCTGGCTAGATTAGGAAGTGATACACATTTCCAAAATGACAGAAATACTCTATTTGTTTTGTATTTTATGAGGAACCTTTTGTATATCCAGACATGTACATTTTTTTCCTAACACATACTAATAGTAGACATTAAATCAAATTAAATCACTAAATAAAAAGTTCTGTGCAAACCTACAGACTGAGAGTCAGTACTCTCATTAAACAACATTCAACGATGAAAAGACTTCACATTCTAGTGACAGTGTCCAAAGTGCAAAAGGGAAAGGGACACTGCCAGAAACACCCATCTCTGAGACGAAAGAAAAATAAATTTGTTTTTTGTACAAAATCCAATGTTTTACTTGGACTTGTTTTAATGTAACTGCTTTGCTGTTGGTCATTTCTGCTTTGTTTGAAATTCACAAGATCTGTAGTCAGCCACAAATCCTACTGACATACACAGACACATAATACAGAATAAAGCCACCTCAAAGTCTAATTTCTAGATCTTTGGCTCTGAAAAAAAGGTAGTAATCAGTCCTCCCTTATTCAGAATATTTTTCCCCTTTTTCTTACCTATGGCATATCTAATAAAATCCGGAAGCTCCCTCTAGCTCTCCAGAGGAGCTTAACTGACCAATGATCCTTTACAGTTCCTTTCCATTTTCAAAAGCAATACTGAGAAAGAGAGTGAGAGCAGTATTTCCCTTACATAATACGTGTTCTTGTTTCCATTCAGCAGTGGTTTTAATTCTACAACTTGAAAGGATGTGGATTATATGTGAGAACATCTGCTGTGAAGTACAGAAAGTTAAATACTGCTTACTCTTGTGCAGCATACTAAAGACTCTCTCAGTCATTTCCAACTTAGACTTTATTTACCAAATTCCGATTTGAAATCTTATATTGTTTGACAACCTAGCCATGTATGTATTGAAACACACACACACGTGCACGCACACAAACACACCTCTATTCCACCTTTCAATTACCAAGTGCAAAAATCATGTAAAGAAACCTGTCAGGGAATACTATAGCCCCATTTAGATCCCAGATTTTAAGTACAAAATATTAGTTCAAATCAATTTGTTGGCATATGCTGGTTTCCCAGAAAACCAGTAATGCCAGTGGTAATTTGCTGACTATACTTTCACCTACCATAATATTTACACATACCATTTGTAATGGCTTTTATTGTTTAATCTCCACTGCATTTCAGTATTGGATACTCCAGAATTACAGTTATTTAGCAGGCTATAAATAATGTAGTTGGCATGTGCAATTGATATTTAAAATGTCTTACAACAACTGTAAAAGCCTCATTACAGACTAGCAAATCATTTCTAACAAGCAAGTTCAACTGACAAACACCAAAGCAAATCTGCAGTCTATGCTGCAAGCATGTTTGTTTTATTTAAATGATATACATTTAATGCAGCGTGCAAAGGACCATCGGCACAAACTTTATTAAATGAGAAAGCGCAGTTCCAAAGTAATATGGTAATTGTGAAGTTTTTGAAAATAAAACTGTAGTATTTTTTTTTTTTAAATGAATTCTCAGTAACAACAGAAAGAATAGCTTACTTTCCCCTCCCCCCTCTATGAGCTAGTGTCCAATTTCTTCTTTTCTGAACAGCTGTATTATCCAACTTAAGTTGCTCTGCTAATTTCAGTCCCACAAGGACTAACTTGGAAGGCAAAAAAGTACTAGAAAAGATCAATTTGCTGGGAAAGATCAAATGAGAAAACTGTGGGGACAGCACCAGGTCATAGTATGAAGAACTAAGCAGACCTGTTCTTCATTAACTTAAGCTCTCTTGGGATGTCACACACTACCTGTCCATAGGCTTATTGAACCGCCTAACCCTCATCTCTGCACCATTCTTCTGGGCCCAAGTGAATCATATCCTGCTGCTGACAAGTTAGCAGGGGACTGCGGCTGCAACATGAAAGTACTTTTCTTTCTTGTCTAAATCAGGCAGATTTTTGAAAAGAGGACACAGCACTGACTCGTGACACGGCAAGATGAAATGAGAGGTCTGGGCTGGTCTTCGAGCTGTGTAGATAAAAGTAATCAAATGACACTCCTGGAATGCAAATTGGCATTCTTGACTGCAGCAATTGCACAACCATGAAACATCTCTGACAGCAAGCAAGATTAGGACAAAATGTTATGTAAAGCACTGAACTCAAAAACTCACCAGAAAATTCAAACTGTAACATTTACATTTTAATACAGCACTAGCCATCTCTGCTTTTGTCTGTTTCTTTACTTTGTTTACTGCAATTGAACACTCATCTTTCTCAAATGCCTCAAAAAATAAAAATATAATGCAATTAAGGCATAGATCTTCTCCTAAAAGCTTTTTCCTCTAAAATGTCACACTGCTTTATTTTTTACAAAACAGTGTACCAAGGCAGGGTTTTTCTATTACGTGTGCAAAATGTGTGCTTAAGAAACACTTTCACAATCTCAAGTCTTAAAAGCAGTTTCAAAATTTTCTCGTAACAAATTGTTTGTTATTTACACTTAGACTTTGCTACATGTGGATCAGGTAAAGATGAGTCATTTGAAATTTTTAGCAAGTTTTAAAATTCATATGCTTCAGGATTTTAAAGCAGAACATACATAGAGCTAGTTAGCTTATTAATACTAGACACTTTAAAATGAAACTACAGTATATCAGAGAGCACATATGCCCCATTAAATTTCAGATTTAAAAATCCTATCATTTGTAAGGGCAAGGAAACACACTTCTGCAGGAACTGTGCAGGTATGTTGATCAGGTTTATTAAATATTACTGTCTGAAATGAGCTCAGTAATTAAACTGTGAACATTTGTAATCTATGACAACCATGCTACCCATTTTATAATCTGCCTATGGAGATGGGTTACAATACAAAGGGAGAAATGGAATATAGTGAGAAATACAAACCCACTTCCACTAAAAAATATTTCAGCAGCTACTATATACAGCTAACATACAGATTAAGAAAAGAAATAAGTAATATTCTGCCTTGATTTCATACTTAAAGAAATAGCTTCAAACCATTTCAACCGTCAGACACACAAAAAAGATGCTTGTTGCCACTTTAATCCTGGGTACACCAGATTACTACATGATGTCTTTTGTGCATCAATTTTACAACAGCTTGACTCTAGGGTAAATGGGAACCATCATAAATCGCATGCTGCTTTCAAAACCACTTTAATTTCTGTCAGTGTTACTGTAACCACAGTCCTGGGCACATGCTGCTTTTTCTCCCTGCTTTTTTTTTTCTTTTTTTTTTTTTTCCTTGTTGTCTACATTTGACAGTTGCATCTCCTACACTCCAATTGTGGCTTTGATCACTGAAATAAGACATGTCATGTTAGGGAGAGAAGGGAAAAACACAAACCGTCCATCGTAAACTCCATTCACACAGACATTCTCTATCTATAGTTTGAGTACTGTATACACATACATACATGCATGCATGCAGAAACGTACACATAGATAAGTAGATAAAGATACAGATGTATACACACACACACACTTGTGTGTGTGCATGTACATATGTATGTCTATACCCAAGGCACACAAGAGAGCTCTGTAACATCCCTGGAGTGGGGTGACAAAAGCTGACTGAAAGCAGAGCAGTCGTCAAACAGCGACTGGAAGCACCACTGAATATGGGATGATCACCGTTCATCACCAGCTGAGGTTGATCCATGTGTTAAGGTGAACAGTTATCATTCTGCATGTTAAGTGTAGTCACAGCTTAAATGAGCCTGTCTTTCACAGCTGTCTAACCTGACCTCACATCACAACTCAGACAAACGGACTTCAGCCAAATGACGTCCTCGGCCATTTCGACTTTTAATTTTTAAATTAAAAGCCAAACCCTGCTTTGCAAAACCCCTACCGTAAAGGAGACGTGCATGTACACAACACATGAAATAAGCAGCAAAACCTTGTTCAAAGTTGGTTTTTGAGGGGCTCCACCTTCCTCTTTACAGTTAGGACATCAGCATAACTCTCCAAGTTCTGTTAGCAATCGCTGATTGGAGAGGTGTAAACTGCAAGCACATGCACAACAAAAAAAGAGTTTCAGAGGGAAGGTGGATTTACACTCCTGTCTCCCTGCCGCAGGCGATGTTTCACACCCGAACACAGAGCTCCTTCCAGCTCTCAAAGGTTACCTTTACATTGTGTGCAAACCGTACGCATTTCCGAGCAGAAAGTGGTGGTCAAAACAGATCAGACCACCGTATGTCCGACTCAACCACACTCCACCTTCACTCTCCCTGCCTCCATCCGCAAACACTTTTTTTTTACACTAGCTCCTCATCTTTAGCGCAAGGAAGGAGGCGGTAAAAAGCATGTGGCCATCCCATTCCAACACCCCCCCCCCCAAACTCACTTAAAGTTTAGCACAACCTCTTAGACACTTTTTCCCCCAATCCACACAGCACAGAGCTGATTTATTTATTTATTATCTCCCTACTTCGCCTTGCCCGACTGCTTGTTTCTTTGAAGGCTGTGAAACATACCGATAGCAAGCAGGGCTGCTTGTGTTACTGAACAATTTATTAATCAAATCAAACCAAAGTAAAGGCTACAATGAAAACGAAAGGCTGCTGGAAACTTCTTACCATCTCTGCATGCTGGTTGTCAAGTGCACCCCCTGTCTCTCGATCTCCTCTCAGCGGCAGTGCCTGCACCCTTCCTTTTGCCTCTGGGCTCTCAACATTACACTCTCTCTCTTCCCCCCCTTTCCTTTTCTCCTTCCCTACCCCCCCCACCCCCGCACCCCAGGTGATTTGAACTAAAAAATC
>JAODKT010001744.1:28336636-28349214 GCA_027576195.1 Cossypha heuglini
GAGGGGCTGGCAGGGCCGACCCGCGTCGCGCGGGCTGCTCGGTCGGGGGAAGGTGGCGGAGGGCTGTCAGGCTTCACCTGCGGGCACGGGCGGCCCGGCCCGGCCCAGCCGTCTCTCGTGTCCGGCCTGAGAAGGCGCTGAGAGTCACCAGTGCGGTCAAAATCAGCTCCCCTCGTCAGGCGCCGTGTAAACACGAGGTTTATACACGAGGTTTAAACACGACCGGACCGTTAAAAAGTGAGCGTGAGGAGAACTTTCCAGGCGATGTGAAACACAGATAGAACATTTTGCTCCCTTTTGGTGTAGCTGGACACTCAGATGACCTAGCAGGAACTGAGAAAAATTGAGAGAAGATGGGAGATAGCCGTCTGCACTCCTGATTTTTCCTGCATCTGCTGTGGCCTGAACTCACAGTAAGCTTACTGTAATGAACGGCATGTCCCCGGGAATTGCCAACTTCCCAAGCTTGTTACCATATTTTGGCATCTTTGTTACTTATGTATTTCCTATGCCTGTCAGAAGAGAGAAGGATAAATTATCTGTATTAGTATCAAAACTATTTTTTCATAAAACGCGTTATATCTCAGTGTCTGTTTCCGTGGAAAATTCTTTCTGTTTTCTGGATATTTGTCGAAAACCTTGATTAGGCATAATATGTATCAGCTTATGGACAGGTTTGCAGTGTCCACACTTCATCAGGATTAGTTTTGATCTTTGAGAGCATTTTTTCTATTTTTTCCTAAACGACAATTCAAAAGGACTTTGCGTTCATCAGGATTTTGGGGTTTTTTATACAAGTGCCATGACCAATAAAGATTTTGAGTAATTTATGGTCGTTCTAAAAAAAAAAACCCAACAAAATCACGGGACTAATTAAGCCATGACTTGGTGCGTTTTCTGTCAAAGGAGAGAGATAAGAAAAACCTTGTTAATTATTTCAAAGTCACATTTTATCGTACGTAAAAAACGATTTGCCCTTTTGAACCAGGGAAGGGCCAAGAAGTTGCCAAAAAATTGTGTTCACACAGCCCCCTCGTGGTCAAAGCCTTCAGAGCCTCACAACCACCTCTACTCACGCGATGGAGGAAAGGGTCAAAGCAGTCTGATGCAAATTAGAGTGCTGCAACCTTGGTTCGCAAAAGGCATGGTCACCTGCTAGAAGAAAGATATGCTGTGCCTGTTACAAGTCTAATCTTCACTGTGCAGTTTCCCCGAAGTGAATCAAAGGTTATAAATGGTTTCAGCTCTATGAAAGTATTAGAGTAGGTAGATGGCCATTCAACTAAATTTAAAACCAGATTTCCTTACTACTTTGGAAAATATATTTTTTTTTAAACTGGGACTTGGCATTTGAAGAATATATTTCTATATGCACTAAATGAGTAGTTTACATTGATAATAGCCTATATCAATAAAAAAAATTATCTAATCTTTGAGCTGTCATTTCAAAGAACCTCTAAATGTAGCACAATAGCTTCCAGTTACATTATTTTTAAAGTCTCTAAGTAATTTTATATGAAAACTAATAAAGCTGCATGGAGTTATTCCTTTGTTATCTTCCTTGATGTTTGATTCAGCATTTTTAAACTTTTTTTTTCTTCTACATGTCAATAAGCCAATGTCTTTTGTATTGGCAGTATATTACAGCCTCTTGAAAGCTGATGAGGTAAAATGGCTGGAGGCAAGCTGGCTGTTGGGAGTTCTGATTCTTGGGTTGACAGTATGGAGTTACAGGATAAGCACTGTGGAGTAAGACACTTCTGCTTATAGGATTAGTACCAAAATAACTACCTGGTGGCATTTGAATATATAGCATCATTAGTCTTCAGACTGAGCAAGCTCCAAGTTTTTCTGGAGTTTTGCATCTTTCAAAGTCATGCTTTCAGTTGCATATTCAGTAGTGTTTTAGATTTCCACTGAGTTCTTGCTTTCAAGGTTGTCTACTGTGTAGTATATTCTGAGATAAAACTAAGAAGATAGGACTCATATTAAAATACTATACCATCCACATGCACAGTACCTTTTGTTTCTTCATAGTGCTGCAGTGACTGTGAAATCAGCACATCACTGATATTGTGGGAAATGACGACAACATACCTTTGCTTGCAGTTCAGTCTCAAAAGACAGTGTACAAACCTCATGGTGTGTCACAGGACTGTCTTATGACTTCTCAACGTGTATAATTATCTTAAATTTTTAATGTTATATGCAAGGTTTCAGGGAGCAAGTGCAAAGCCTAAACTTTTGTATGCTTCTTAGTCTAATGGTATTTTTTTCATAAAACAATGTCTCTAACAGCCTCATCAACAGAGATATAGACAGCAAGTCTTTCTCTCTGTAATTTACCTTCAAAACCAGACATGACCAAAGTAAAGAATTAGTAGTATTCCTTGTCTGAGATTCATTAGTGTGAACAAAGTTACAAAGTAAAATAATTCAGGGATTTTTGTGTTTTTTGGGGTTTGGGGAGGTTTTTTTTACTTTGGGGATTGGCTTTTTCATTTGGTTGGTTTGGGTTTTTTGTTTCTTTTTTTGTTGTTGTTTTGTTTGTTTGTTTGGGGTTTTTTTTGTGTGTGTGTTTTTCTTGGTAGGTTGTTGTTTTTCTTTTTCACAGATTGGAGCAGGAAGCTATTGCAAATTAGAGTCTGAGTAGTAACTGCAACTTGAGAAGAATGGAACCATAATTCAGCTAAATTGTGATGTCTCCAGAGTGTGGTATTTCTCTGCTGTCTTGATCCTATTTCTCACAGAAGGAATTTATGCTTCACTTGAATCTTGCCCATTTTGCAAACCTGTGTGGACGCCTTTGGATGCGTGGTCCAGAGGACTTGCCCACAGAGAAAACCAAGGTGAGGTGGGACATAAGGCTCCAGTCCTGAAAGGGGCTATAGCAAGATACCAAACTGAAATCTTCCATATTCTGATGGGTGGCAAGGTAAGACAGAACACTTCTAAAGAATGGTATAATTGAAATGTAAATGAAGAAAGAGTTTAGTGGTAGTAAGAATCTCCAACAGAGATATTATCCCCATTCCTGAAAATGAAACCTGTTTTCTGCAATCCACAATTTGTACTGGGACAAAGAATCCATTCCAAAAATGCCCATCAATATTTTGGACCTATGCCATCATGAAGTCCTAATCTGATTATTCATTTTATTTAGGAATATGGCTGTACCATCCATATACATACTGAATATTCGTACTAAGTTCCTATGCTAAATGTTACTTATGACAATTGGCCTGGTTTATAGCATGACTTACAAAGGGATAGGCTCCTACTTCCTATTAGAGATTCTTCTTTTCCCCTTTTTCTTTTTAATTTTTTCTTCTTTTTAGGCATTTTTGTTTGAGTTTTGTGCTTGCTCGTCTATCACATTATGATGTTTGGGGGAACTTCAGCCATTGTCAATAATCTGCTTAGGAGGAATATCTGAGCATTTATTGTAAAAAGGGGTCTAAATGTTAAATTAGCAAACGCTAATTTCCTGATGGAATTTGAAGTTTGACATTATGTTTGCAGAGTATCAAGGATGCTACTTCTGAAGGACTTCACCTAAACATAGCTCTGAACCCCAGGGGCTTGAGGATGTGGAAAACTAGGGACCGACTGTAAACCTTTGGTTTAAATCAGTTGCACAGGATCACACAGGAGCTTGGAGACAGGGATAGAATCTAAGTCTCCAGGATGAAGTTTAACTGCTTCATCTGCTTTAACCCTAGTTCTGTCTTTCTTTTCTCTCTTGTTCATCACACACCTTAAAACTTTAGCAGAAAATGAAGCAGGAATATTAGGAAAGAAGCTCCATTCATTATGCAGGCAGTCTGTTTAGAGAATGTCATAGTTTCTCTGTACTTGATACAGACACGTGTTGCTGGAAGAAAACAGTACATGATGATACAATTTCAGACGCTGTGTACTCATCACATCGAAGGGCTGAAATAATATTGTGTACACACTTGTAATGATAACATTTCTTAACTTCTGAACATATAACTTTCTAACCCCTGCTAGCCAGCTGTCAAAATTCAGTATTAAGCTCATGAAACTAAGTCAAATAACAATATTGATACTGTAGTGTTCTGAGTCAAAAAGTATTTTTGCCATGGAAGAAGTGAAACAAAAATAGCTAATTATGTTTCCTTTGCCTCTTGCACTAAAATATTGACAGTGATTCAAAGCCTTTCCAACACTTCAATGTTGCTAAGTCCTCCCAGTCATAATGCTATTGGGGAATGAAAAAAGGTTGTCTGCAACATATCCATCTTTTTTTCTTTTTGTACTATATCCTCTGTACCAAATATCTTCTAACACTCTTCTGGAGGTTGCTACCACAGTTTGATTTATCCTAAACTTTCCCCAAAGCATTAGCAGATGTTCTTTAAGACAAATATGTTTCCAGAACTGTGTGAGCTTAGCTGAAAGAATATATATTAAAAGCAATAGATATAGATGTTACTTTGTAGTACTACAACAGTTTTTGTAAGGGGCACTAGAAGATTTTAACCATAAGCTAAGAAACAAAACTATTCAACTATTCAACTTTAACGATGAAAGAAACATGGTGTAGTAAGTTTCAGCAACTTGCTTATAGTAGTAAAAAAAGTTAAAATAAATGTTTTGGATCTATTTGGTAGTTCTATTATCATCCTTTCTCCAATAAGAATGCATATGTTTACATTTAAGAGCTCTCTTTCTCTGTTGTCACTTCCAATCTTTGTCCATCAAAATTGTTTTCTGTAACTTAGTAATTGCTAGTCAGAGACCACACGTAGTGTTCTATATGCATTCTGGAATATGTTTCAGCTTATCTCATATAACACTTGAGAGTATTTTTCCCAAGTGAATCTCAATGTTTTTGAGTTCCCTTAGTGTTTTACCATTTGTTTTCCTTATATTACACGAGTCAAAAATGATTGCCTTGGAGAGTTAGTTGTGAGCACGATGGGAAAGTTTCTTTTTTTCTTACCCAGTTTAACTGCTTTTGTCTTGAACTCTAATTGTTGATGGCATTTTACTTATTTCATCCTGGTATCTTACAATGAGTATGTGTGTTTAGCTTGATATCATAAATTAGTTTTAACAAATAAAATGCCCCAGTCAGAGCTAATAGTGGTTGGTGGCTCAATGTCTTGAAAACAACAAAAATGTCAAATATGATATGGCAGGGCAAATCACAAAGTCTTTCATGTCTAGTCTTGCAAGATTACTGCTAAGACTTCCCTGCTTTTAGTAAGAATTATTTTTCTGCTGTTCACACTTTGCTTAAATGGTGGCTTAATATAGATGTCGCAACTTAAGCTTAATATAGTACCGAGCATTAAAGCAGCCTTTAAATAAAGTGGCATAATGATTCCTCATCCATAATAACTTCTCTATTCAATTTTATTTTTATTTTTTTAATAATTACTTCAGACATTACAATACTATTTGCTCTTCATGTCAAGAGAAAGAAAAGAAGGCAGAAGAACTGACAGCTTGATCCTTGCCTTTTTACAAAAGACCAACTTTTAGATTTTGACCTCTTCTAGCAGTGGATTCAACTACTCTAATAGCAGATACTTAATAGGTCGTGTTTGAATTTGAGCTTGATTGTAACCCTCTCATTCAAAGATCTAGTGAGAATACCAGGTACTCTCACTACTTTTAGTGTGAACACTTTGTTGTGAACATCTAGTAGACTTCCTGCATTTGTTCATTTTGGTGAGGTACAATTGCAAAAAGAAGGTGTAGGCTTTGCTATTGGCATTACTTTAAATCTTAGGAGCCTGGAGAAAATAGGAAATTAAAATATTGTGTCCGAAAACTTGTTTCCTTTTTAAAGTATTTTTCATTCATGCACTTCTACCACTGGATAATAAGCCAAATACTGTTCACAATTGACAGTGCTATCTGAATAGAGCTCTGAATTTCCTTTGTTTGACTGCCCCACTTTCAGTTAGTTTGATTTCACATCCAAAGTGTTGGTCTTTGACCGTGAACCAATTTCTCCAAACCAGTGTGTGTGTATGTGTGTTTGTGTGTGTGTATGAAATTAATTAGAGGAATTTATTCCATGTAGATATGGATGGATCAGGAAAATAAGGGAAATAGTGAACAGTTGTCTAAGTGGTTCTTTTTGAGCCCTCAGAGTATTTTAGCATCAGTTTAAACTTAAAATATGGGTCTTCCAACATTGGTAACTTGTAGTTTGTGAGGATATAAATTAATTATGCAGGACATGAGAATCTTTCAATGTATTTCATTTCAAGGCTATAAAAAGTGGAGCTGGAGATGATGGGGATGGGGCATTGGCTCTAAGGAAGAAACAAAGGAAGTTAACATTTGAAGGACTGCAAGAAGCTGTTCTTTGTTAAATAGTCTCACAGAAAGAGTGGCTATTCTTAGAGTATAATCTTGAGTCTGTAGCAGCTGAGATTTTCTTTGTAAAATTATGCTCTATACACTGAATAGTTTATTTTAATTCTCTTGTTTGTGATTTCTTGGTGTACCTGGAAAGCTTTCATGTGCATGTATCCTCTGTGACTTCTGTAAATACACTGTGTACAAGCAAAACCCATTTTATGTTGGATACACGTAAATAAAAAAGTTATCAGTACTCTGCCTTTGTGATCTAGACACTATAAATTTTAAATTTTAAGCAGTTCTACAATATGTCCCAAGCCAAGGAGGAAACATTGTTTCACAGATCACTTTGATTAAGTGTCTTCTTGCTCACCAGTTACTGCAAACTAATTGTTATTCCACTGGTAGCAAATGCATTGCTACTGAAGAACTACCGCACGCTGTGACGTAAGAACTATGACAACAATTCTTAAAAAGTTAGCAGTTCTGAGTCATCTTCAGTTCAATGATATGCCTAGCAAAAAAAAATAGTATGCAGAGGAAAGACATGGACATCTGGTCTTCCACATATAGTTTTAGGAAGCATTTAATCAGAAATTGCTGTGTAGAAAATGCTGTGTAGAAGCATGGCACTACATACATTTTTACAAACTCCAATAGAAAACACTATTCATCAGGAGTGCAACTAGCTCAGAGTCTCATTTTGCAACAAAGGGCCATAAAAAAAAACAACATAGCAAGCAACTTCTGGCCCTTAAAATACTTGACTCTGTCTTATTCAAAACAATCCAACTTCTAACCTTAAAATATTTTTTGTATTACTATATAGTTTAGGCCTAATAAATTTAGGCTCTAAATTTATTTACTTATACCAGGAAAAGTGAATTCATTAATATAAAGTATCTGTAAAATACAGGTTACTGGTATCACACCTTATAGATGAAAAGCAAGCATTATGATGGTGAGCAGGAGACACAAAGCACCCAACATCACTACTGTGTATGACAAAGATATGTTACTTCTCTTTAAACTGGATCTGTGCAGTATGTATGTACCTTGAATTCATGTAATTGCAGATTTTTGGATCTGTAACAAATCTCAGCACTTGTAATCTATTTTGAGACAAGATTATTATGTATAGAACATCTCTATAATATGTTGTTTCAAACTTTCCTAAAAAATCCCACTATACCCTTCATAAGTGTCCAACTCCAGTACTTCATTGCCTTTAATGTTATTTTTTCTTAATAGCTAAACTAAATACTTCTCCTTCTAAATAAGCTGATTCCTTCGTGTCCTGTCTTAGGCATACTTCATAACAGACTTTTGAACACCGGAAGACTTACCCTTTTTTTCCATTTTCCCACCTTCCCCATAGACCTCACAATGCTTTTTCCTTCAAGCATTTCTCACATTTTATTTCTGAAAATTACTAGCACTCTTATTATTTTTCCTAAATTAGTACTACTCAATTTACCATAAATACCAGCAATTTCACTAGTCTGATTCGCAAATATTGCTCTAGCTGAAGCTTCCATAGACAATATTTACCTATTGTATATGATATACAATAGTCTTAGTAAGGCAGCTCAAAATAGCATTTGCCTTTTGATATCATACTGATCCATTCAGTTTATGTTCCACTCTAACTTGATGTCCCCATCTGTAGTACTGTGATAAATGTCCAAGAAGGTAGTCTTTCTTTTTAATAATTTTTACCTTATTCGATTGTTCTTTGCCACCAACTTTGAATCAAACCTTTCTTACCCTCTTTCAGTTTCTTAAAACTATGAAATATATGCTCTGTCACCAAAGTAATTACTGAAATTACAAACAACCTTATGGTTATCAAAATTCCCCTGTTCCATTCCATGTGTTTCAAGACAGCTGAGCCAAGTTGTTGTGATTCTGCTGATCCAAAGATTGTCAGCTCAGTTACAAAACCAGTACAGATATTGTCAAATAGGCCAGAAAACCAACTGATAAATGCTTTTACATGACTCTTGAAAGCCACTGTAAATAGTCCAGTACTTCTGTGCAGAATTAGATTCTATTGTAATCTTATTAATTCAGGTTTGACTAGAACTTGCCAGTAGAACACACTGGAGATACATTGATATACCAGTGAAGATTTGTTGAAGACTTCTCTGAAAACTGCCTTGTAGGACCTATCTAGGCTAACAGTTTTTGAGGATGCTAAGGTCTCTTTGGCTTGACAAAGATCTGTAGGTTCATTTAACATTAGTAGAAACACTTAGCTTTACTAAAATCTAGATCTCCCATAATTACATATTCCCAAGTTGAAAAATTTATTTCAAATTTCTTAGTATTTCATGCATGGTGCCCTTCTTTTTAAAATCACCCTAAGAACAGTAACAGCTCTGCATTTTCTTGCTGTACATCTTCAGAGAGTCTTCGATGAAAGCTGTTATGTAGGCATAAACGTAGCTGTCTGTTTGGTCAAGTAAGTAAAAGCAGGGAATCAAATTGAAGTCTTTTGTACTGTCTTGCAGACCACTAACCACAGTAAAGATATTTGGCTGGCCCAGAAATAACATGTGATACTGAAGTCATATCCAGACTGGGGATTTTTTTTTATTATGGTGTCCTCAGGAAGCAATAACTTTAGAACTGAGAGCAGGATGATTGTTTTGTTTTCTTGTAAATCTTTTGAGATGCTAATTGTGATTACAGTATCAAATTAGAGATCTGTCCATTTTATATCACAGACAAAAATTAGAAATTTGTGAAACTTAAAGGACTGTCTGTTAAGAATGGAAAAGTATTTGTTTGCAGAAATATGTTTATGTACAAGAATGAAAGTCAAACAGCAGAATCAAACACCTTTAAGGTAAGGGCTGCCCAAAGATACAAGCACTTGCAAAGCTCTAAAGCTTTGAAGTATAGTGGATGAAATTAATTTGTCTCATGCAAACAGTACTAGGTATTAATGAATTACTAGGTATCTGAATTTGACTTTTAAAAATTTCTTAGCATATAAAATTGGTTTTAATATTGTTTGTTTATAGAGGGCTCAAGAATAAATGCTTTCAAGCCATGAAGGGAACCCAAACAAACTTTGCTCAAAGGGAAGCTTGGATCTGTTAGGTAGATCGAGAGTATTTAATAAATTCAACTTGTATTTTAATGCAGAACTCAGGCATCAGGGCATACACGGAATGGGCATCCTTGCTTGGTAATTTGTGGTGATGTTTGTGTGTCTTGAGAACTTCCCTCAATCATTCGTCGTTAAAATCAGTTCTGCTGGCAGTCAGGTTTTCATGCTGAGAACTAGGAAGGAAAATATTTATGATTAAAGAGACATACAGCTGCTATTACTAATCCTGAGTAGTTTATTTTGGACATCCTATATTATGACCTTCTTTTCTTTTTTTCACACTTTTGGGTAAAGGCTTGGGTGTGTGCTTGAAAAAGCAAGCCTCCGCTGTGGTTAGAGAATGCCCATTTATTATCTATTCTGCCTGCTGTTTAGGCAATGTAGTATATGTGGGATAAATAGCAAGATAGAAAACATTACTGTTGTTGCTATTGTTACTTAAGACAAATAGGTATATTTTCTTTCACTTCCACAAACATAGGACTCTTTAGTGTAAGGCACCACGTTGAAGTTCCAACCAAGCCAATGTCTGTACTATAAAATAAATTGCAGGCATTTGCTACATATTGTGACTGTCTTAGTTTTTGCAGTATATGAAAATAAATTCTTTCTTTGGTTTCCCTAAGTAACATTGATAGAAGGTAAAAAACGTGGAAATTTATAATATTCAGTGGTTTTTTGAAAAGTGAATGAAAGTACCTGCTTTCAGTTCTCTTAGAGTGAACTAGTAGTGCATCTCAAGACGCAGTTTACTTTTCAGGCACTTCAGGGAAGTTGATGTTGATATTGTTTAATAATGCAGTTTACATTATTCTTAGTAGATCAAGCACAAAAAGTAATTGATCAACAATCAGAAGTATATAAAAAGATTATTGATGTTTAAGCAAACACTTTAAAGAACACCTGTGTACACCAATCATTCAACTCTCAATACTTAGTAACACTGACAGCTGTCCTTCTAGACAATTTAAATGACTCTGGCACTTAGTATCATCCTGCTGCAGAGTTTCCTTGTTGAGTATGTGGAATTGCTCAGAAATGCTTGTCCCAATGTATTTTGCTTCCAGTACCAATCTAGTGCTTCCAAGTGACTTATTTAACTATGTATTTCCTCTCCTTATTCTACTTGGGTCACTTCCTCATGTTTTCCTTGGCTTCTGATTTTCCGGTCGCCATAGATAGCTGTATTCTTTTGCTATGTTAGATGGAATAATCTCCAAAGACTAATAATATTGAGTACAACTTCTCTTTTAATCCTCAAGCCACATATCTTTCACTCTCCTCACTTCTATTCTGAGATACAATTTCTTCCATTAATTAAAAATAATGAAGACAATGGAGTATTTAGAAGAAAGAAAAGAAACCTGGAAATAAATAAATTATTACATTAATTTTCCACATTAAATAGTTTATATAACATATATGACATTAGCAAATATACTTCTTACTTTGGAATGCCTTTTATTAGTAGGAAGCATGTTTTCTGGATCAAAGATACCATCAAGTTACCGTATATTATAAATTCTTTGTATCAACAAAAATACTTCTCAAGATGGCACTTGTTTTTACATTTTGAAAAATATTTTATTTACTACTAGAGGCACATACCCAACCTGCAAATACTAGAAGCAGTTACTCTAGAGGAGGAATGTCTGTTGGGGCACCTCCAGGGATTCCTGGGAAAATTGAGTTCAGTTTTGTTTTCCTAATCATTTTGCGTGACCTAAGCCGATGTAGCTCTTTGTAGTTCAGTTCTACCTGTGTCAAATGAGTATTACAAGAAAATTCTGACTTACATGGATGTAGAGACATGTATTGTCAGTTCAAGTTATGAGATTAAGACAGTGATCATTACAAATACTCCACTGGAATATAGAAGCTTTTGACAAAAAGAAACATTTTTCATCTGTGCAGAATACCAAATGTTCTTGGGATTGTGGAATTCTGTGCAAATCTTAATGATTTCTGCTTCAAATATGAAGTGCATTTCCTATCTTGTTATATCTCCTGTAAATATACAGGAGGAAATATTTTTTAAAAGTTCCAGAAATATTCCAAAACATCCCAGAGTACACACTTGTGCTGTTAGGAAGAGCACAATAGGGATACAAATTACATAGCAAAGACATTACTGAGATGCAATAGTAAGAAGAGTAAGGAAGAACCTCAGTGTACAAAATCTATTTAATTTCTTACGGAAAAGGCAGGCAAATGGAAATTAGGATGCAAGGCAAACTAGTCATGCTGGTAATAAAGGAAAAGAAATTGAATGTTTAAAGCATATAAGGAAGTATAAGAACTTGAAGGGGAAGTAAACAGGAATAGATAACAGAGAAGTATGCACAGTCTCTGTTGCTTCTTCCTATCTTTACTTTTCATGTAATTTTTCCAAGTAAGAGGAAGAAATCTGATCACTTTATTTCTATCATAGTAACTTAATCCTTTCCACACATTTTCTTGCCTGATCTGAGGCATTTATTCAACTGTCTTTCAAATCTTCTGTAGAGGCTTTTTTACAGTATATCTTGTTTTTCCCTGTAATCTCATTTGCTTGCCCTCAAACATCTTTTTTCCATTTTCTTTCAAGCCAATCTTTGATACTTTTAAATTTCATTTACACTTAGTTCTATATGTTGAAGAAATATTTCCCTTAAGGTTTTAACACTATCAAAAAGTACACTAAATACAACTAGATTATGTAGTTGTATCTAATACAATAGATACTAGGCAAAAGCAATCAAATTATTTTGCATTGATGAACTAGCATGCACAATGCTATGAGTTGCATCATGGAGTAAAATCAAATGCCATAGTAATGGTCATGACATGGAAGACAGTTGAACAGTTTTTCATTCTCTGTGTGGATGCTTTTCTTCCTTCCCCAAAAAGAATGCAACCCACACCCCCCATTCCCCCCCTGTTTAAATCAAACAAGCAAATAATTTGCCTTTCTAGCATTTGGGAGCAAAACCAGCTCCTGATCAATTTGCTATCTACTCTAGGTCCATTTACTTTGTACTACTTCAGAATATGACCAGCGATCAAAAGACTTTGGAACAACAGAAAGTTTTCTAACAACCTCCTGCCTAACTACTGGACACCCTCCCTCCCTCCC